>OZ035840.1:30147764-30583077 GCA_964034765.1 Knipowitschia caucasica
AAAGCCGCAAGCGGCGATGAAAGGCCTCGCCCCTCTTGCGACCGCCTCCTGGGCGCCGGTCCCACAAGCGTCACGCCGACGAATTGGCAGCCCGATCTGACCAGGATTACGTATATAAAAGCTCATTTATATGATAAAGTGCGTCCCTAGTGGTCACCTCCGGGACATGCACCCTCTACGTAGAGTAGTATTTTGCTCGTGCAGATGTAAAGATTTGATTTTGCAACTTTGGTGAAGATCGGAAAAGTTTAGGTCAGAAGCCTTCCATAGGTGGCGCTGTAGAGTCATATTAGGTGTGTGTTTTCACACCATTACTCTCAGGCCATTACCAACTGTTAGCGATGTGAGTTTCAGCTCTGTAGGTCTGAGCCTGTGGTCAGGAGAGCATCAAACATGGAGAAATTCCCCGCTACCTCGCATGAAAACGATAACAAAATTCTAACTTTTATGCGATGATTGCATAACTTCAATCCGTCCAGATGGAGAAATGACATGGTAGAAGTCTGTGCGATGAAAATCCAGGGACTAGTACAAAGCCAAAAATGAGACACATTGAACTGCCTGTAGGTGGCGCTGTTGCACTCACAGTTGTGTGTTGCATATCGTAGTGTTCAGGGTCATACGCTGTATTTCTGAATTCATTTTTAGCCTCATCGGACAAAGATTTTGCCCCAAAAAGCTCATTTATTCACTTTACGGCGCCCCCAGTGGTCAGGTGTGGGACGTACAACTTTTGCGTAATGTAATGTTTTGCTCGTCTCGGTCCAGAGAATACACTCAGCGATTTTCGGGCCGATCCGAGCACTAGTGCCCTATTACTTTCCGACAGGTGGCGCTAAAGAGCTCAAATTGGGCGAATGATTTTAGTGTCATTGCGTTCAGGCCATAACCTAATATTACTGATGTGAGTCTCAGCTCTGTAGGTCTGAGTCTGTGGCCCTCAGGGCTCAGCGAAAATGGCCAAAACAAAGGCCTTATTCGCCATGGCGAGGGACAAAAACGGTGAAGATTTTCTAACTTTTTTTTGATGATTATATAACTTCAATCCGTCCAGATTGGGAAATGACGTGGTAGAACTCTGTGTGATGAAAAACCAGGGACTAGTTAGAATTTCTAAATGAAAAGTCAAATTAGTGGCGAAACTTCGGCCCATCATGGCCGACTTCCTGTTGGTCCCAGACATGTGCTTAGAACGGCTTTTATGCTCGTCTCATAGAGATCTATCACTCATCCGAATTTTGTGTACCTACTCCAAAATTTGAAAAAAAATCCCCAGAGGGTCAAAAAAAATGAAATTTCTAGGGGGCGTTATAGAGTTGGCGAGCGTCGGACAATCTGGAAACGTTCATTTTATCAAATTTTTCGCCGAACCGGTCGTTTTAGACCCCCCATGTGCAGACTTTCGTGCATGTCTTCAGGGTCAAAAATTGAATTGAAGTTGCGGAAAATAAATAAGAATAATAATTAAAGCCGCAAGCGGCGATGAAAGGCCTCGCCACTCTTGCGACCGCCTCCCGGGCGCCAGTCCCACAAGCGTCACGCCGACGAATTGGCAGCCCGATCTGACCAGGATTACGTACAAAAAAGCTCATTTATATGATAAAGTGCGTCCCTAGTGGTCCCCTCCGGGACATGCACCCTCTACGTAGAGTAGTATTTTGCTCGTACATATGTAAAGATTTGATTTTGCAACTTTGGTGAAGATCGGAAAAGTTTAGGTCAGAAGCCTTCCATAGGTGGCGCTGTAGATTCATATTAGGTGTGTGTTTTCACACCATTACTCTCAGGCCATTACCAACTATTAGCGATGTGAGTTTCAGCTCTGTAGGTTTGAGCCTGTGGTCAGGAGAGCATCAAACATGGAGAAATTCCCCACTACCTCGCATGAAAACGAGAACAAAATTCCAACTTTTATGCGATGATTGCATAACTTCAATCCGTCCAGATGGACAAATGACATGGTAGAAGTCTGTGCGATGAAAATCCAGGGACTAGTACAAAGCCAAAAATGCGACACCTTGAACTGCCTGTAGGTGGCGCTGTTGCACTCACAGTTGTGTGTTGTATATCGTTGTGTTCAGGGTCATACGCTGTATTACTAAATTCATTTTTAGCCTCATCGGACAAACATTTTGCCCCAAAAAGCTCCTTCATTCATTTTTCCGGCGCCCCCAGTGGTCAGGTGTAGGACTTACAACTTTTGCGTAATGTAATGTTTTTCTCATCTCGGTCCAGAAAATACCCTCAGCGATTTTCGGGCCGATCCGAGCACTAGTGCCCTATTACTTTCCGACAGGTGGCGCTAAAGAGCTCAAATTGGGCGAATGATTTTAGTGTCATTGCGTTCAGGCCATAACCTAATATTACTGATGTGAGTCTCAGCTCTGTAGGTCTGAGCCTGTGGCCCTCAGGGCTCAGCGAAAATGGCCAAAACGAAGGCCTTATTCGCCATGGCGAGGGACGAAAACGGTGAAGATGTTCTAACTTTTTTTCGATGATTATATAACTTCAATCCGTCCAGATTGGGAAATGACGTGGTAGAACTCTGTGTGATGAAAAACCAGGGACTAGTTCGAATTTGTAAATGAAAAGTCAAATTAGTGGCGAAATTTCGGCCCATCATGGCCGACTTTCTGTTGGTCCCAGACATGTGCTTAGACCGGCTTTTATGCTCGTCTCATAGAGATCTATCACTCATCCGAATTTCGTGCACCTACTCCAAAATATGCAATCCTGCCTCCAATAGAAATGGCAAATTTTGAATTTTCAAGGGGGCGCTATTGATTCGCCTTTTGTCGGACAATCTGGAAACGTCCGTTTTATCAAATTTTTTGCCGGACCGGTCGTTTTAGACCCCCCATGCGCAGACTTTCGTGCATGTCTTCAGGGTCAAAAATCGAATTGTTTCGGCGGAAAAAGAATAATATGAAACCACCGAATAACAATTTTCATTAAAGCCGCAAGCGGCGATGAAAGGCCTCGCCCCTCTTGCGACCGCCTCCCGGGCGCCAGTCCCACAAGCGTCACGCCGACGAATTGGCAGCCCGATCTGACCAGGATTACGTATATAAAAGCTCATTTATATGATAAAGTGCGTCCCTAGTGGTCACCTCCGGGACATGCACCCTCTACGTAGAGTAGTGTTTTGCTCGTACAGATGTAAAGATTTGATTTTGCAACTTTGATGAAGATCGGAAAAGTTTAGGTCAGAAGCCTTCCATAGGTGGCGCTGTAGAGTCATATTAGGTGTGTGTTTTCACACCATTACTCTCAGGTCATTACCAACTGTTAGTGATGTGAGTTTCAGCTCTGTAGGTCTTAGCCTGTGGTCAGGAGAGCATCAAACATGGAGAAATTCCCCACTACCTCGCATGAAAACGATAACAAAATTCTAACTTTTATGCGATGATTGCATAACTTCAATCCGTCCAGATGGAGAAATGACATGGTAGAAGTCTGTGCGATGAAAATCCAGGGACTAGTACGAAGCCAAAAATGCGACACCTTGAACTGCCTGTAGGTGGCGCTGTTGCACTCACAGTTGTGTGTTGTATATCGTTGTGTTCAGGGTCATACGCTGTATTACTGAATTCATTTTTAGCCTCATCGGACAAACATTTTGCCCCAAAAAGCTCATCTATTCACTTTACGGCGCCCCCAGTGGTCAGTGTGGGGCGTACAACTTTTGCGTAATGTAATGTTTTGCTCGTCTCGGTCCAGAGAATACACTCAGCGATTTTCGGGCCGATCCGAGCACTAGTGCCCTATTACTTTCCGACAGGTGGCGCTAAAGAGCTCGAATTGGGCGAATGATTTTAGTGTCATTGCGTTCAGGCCATAACCTAATATTACTGATGTGAGTCTCAGCTCTGTAGGTCTGAGCCTGTGGCCCTCAGGGCTCAGCGAAAATGGCCAAAACGAAGGCCTTATTCGCCATGGCGAGGGACGAAAACGGTGAAGATTTTCTAACTTTTTTTCGATGATTATATAACTTCAATCCGTCCAGATTGGGAAATTACGTGGTAGAACTGTGTGTGATGAAAAACCAGGGACTAGTTCGAATTTCTAAATGAAAAGTCAAATTAGTGGCGAAACTTTGGCCCATCATGGCCGACTTCCTGTTGGTCCCAGACATGTGCTTAGAACGGCTTTTATGCTCGTCTCATAGAGATCTATCACTCATCCGAATTTCGTATACCTACTCAAAAATTTGAAAAAAAATCCCCAGAGGGTCAAAAAAAATGAAATTTCTAGGGGGCGTTATAGAGTCGGCGAGCGTCGGACAATCTGGAAACGTTCATTTTATCAAATTTTTCGCCGAACCGGTCGTTTTAGACCCCCCATGTGCAGACTTTCGTGCATGTCTTCAGGGTCAAAAATCGAATTGAAGTTGCGGAAAAAGAAAAAGAATAATAATATGAAACCGGTGAATAACAATAGGCCTCCCCAATACTTCGTATTGGCTCGGCCTAATTAAAGCCGCAAGCGGCGATGAAAGGCCTCGCCCCTCTTGCGACCGCCTCCTGGGCGCCAGTCCCACAAGCGTCACGCAGACGAATTGGCAGCCCGATCTGACCAGGATTACATATATAAAAGCTCATTTATATGATAAAGTGCGTCCCTAGTGGTCACCTCCGGGACATGCACCCTCTACGTAGAGTAGTATTTTGCTCGTACAGATGTAAAGATTTGATTTTGCAACTTTGGTGAAGATCGGAAAAGTTTAGGTCAGAAGCCTTACATAGGTGGCGCTGTAGAGTCATATTAGGTGTGTGTTTTCACACCATTACTCTCAGGCCATTACCAACTGTTAGTGATGTGAGTTTCAGCTCTGTAGGTCTGAGCCTGTGGTCAGGAGAGCATCAAACATGGAGAAATTCCCCACTACCTTGCATGAAAACGATAACAAAATTCTAACTTTTATGCGATGATTACATAACTTCAATCCGTCCAGATATAGAAATGACATGGTAGAAGTCTGTGCGATGAAAATCCAGGGACTAGTACGAAGCCAAAAATGCAACACATTGAACTGCCTGTAGGTGGCGCTGTTGCACTCACAGTTGTGTGTTGCATATCGTTGTGTTCAGGGTCATACGTTGTATTTCTGAATTCATTTTTAGCCTCATCGGACAAACATTTTGCCCTAAAAAGCTCATTTATTCACTTTCCAGCGCCCCCAGTGGTCAGGTGTAGGACTTACAACTTTTGCGTAATGTAATGTTTTGCTCGTGTCGGTCCAGAGAATACACTCAGCGATTTTCGGGCCGATCCGAGCACTAGTGCCCTATTACTTTCCGACAGGTGGCGCTAAAGAGCTCAAATTGGGCGAATGATTTTAGTGTCATTGCGTTCAGGCCATAACCTAATATTACTGATGTGAGTCTCAGCTCTGTAGGTCTGAGCCTGTGGCCCTCAGGGCTCAGCGAAAATGGCCAAAACGAAGGCCTTATTCGCCATGGCGAGGGACGAAAACGGTGAAGATTTTCTAACTTTTTTTCCGATGATTATATAACTTCAATCCGTCCAGAGCGGGAAATGACGTGGTAGAACTCTGTGTGATGAAAAACCAGGGACTAGTTCGAATTTATAAATGAAAAGTCAAATTAGTGGCGAAACTTCGGCCCCTCATGGCCGACTTCCTGTCGGTCCCAGACATGTGCTTAGAACGGCTTTTATGCTCGTCTCATAGAGATCTATCACTCATCCGAATTTCGTGTACCTACTCCAATATTTGAAAAAAAAATCCCCAGAGGGTCAAAAAAAATGAAATTTCTAGGGGGCGTTATAGAGTCGGCGAGCGTCGGACAATCTGGAAACGTTCATTTTATCAAATTTTTCGCCGGACCGGTCGTTTTAGACCCCCCATGTGCAGACTTTCGTGCATGTCTTCAGGGTCAAAAATCGAATTGAAGATGCGGAAAAAAAAGAATAATATGAAACCGGTGAATAACAATAGGCCTCCCCAATACTTCGTATTGGCTCGGCCTAATAATAATCAAACCGGTGAATAACAATAGGCCTCCCCAATACTTCGTATTGGCTCGGCCTAATGAATGCCATCGCCCCCATAAAAACCAAGAAAACTAAAAGTGTACAAAAAGCACCCTGGAGGTATGATGACCTTGTCAGAGAAAAGAAGAGGGAGTGCCGCAGGGCAGAGCGGAAATGGCGCAAGTCTAAACTCCATGTCCATTACGAAATGTTTAAATTAAAGCAGCATGAGTACAACAGTATTTTAAGTACTACAAGAGAGCGGTATTTCACCCAGACCATTGAAAACTCTAGAAATAACTCCCATGCCCTTTTTGCCACCGTGAACAGATTAACACACCCCATCACAGTTGCCTCTCGAGTTTATTTCCACATTTAAGTGCAATGAGTTTGCTGTATTTTTCAATGAAAAGGTTCAATCCATTAAAAGAGCGATAAATCACACATTTCTACACAAACAACTGCAGTTTCTGAGCTGTCCTTTTTTTCACCTGTCACTGAAAAATTGGTCAAAGAAAATGTTTTAAAATTGAAATCGTGCACTTGCTGCCTTGACGTGTTGCCCACTAGATTTTTAAAACTTGTTCTTAACAGTTTGTTGCCTTCACTCACTGCAATAGTGAACGCATCTCTTCAGTCAGGAACCTTCCCTGGTCCTCTGAAAACTGCAGTGATCAGGCCTCTCTTAAAGAAGAGCAGTCTTGATCCTGCAGTGCTCAGCAATTACAGACCCATTTCAAATTTGCCTTTCTTAGGGAAGGTGTTAGAAAAGGCCGTTTACCTGCAGCTAAACAATTTCCTGCTGCTGAATAATGTTTTTGACCTGTTTCAATCAGGTTTCAGGCCCCACCACAGCACAGAGACTGCCCTGATAAAAGTTTCCAACAACATCCGCGTCAACAGTGACTTAGGCAAAGCCACAGTGTTGGTCCTGTTGGATCTCAGTGCAGCCTTTGACACTGTTGATCACGAGATCCTCCTGCAGAGACTTGAGGGATGGGTTGGCATCACTGGCACTGCCTTAAGTTGGTGCAAGTCCTACTTAGAGGACAGACAGTACTTTGTTGAGATTGGGGACTGTGTTTCAGACCAGGTGGCCTTAACAAGTGGAGTGCCCCAAGGTTCAATTCTGGGCCCCCTTCTTTTTAATATTTATATGTTGCCACTAGGTCAATTGATTCGAGGCCAAAATGTATCCTATCACAATTATGCAGATGATACGCAGATTTATGTCTCACTGGCTGCGGGTGAACTTGGGCCAATTGAGTCACTCTGTCACGGCATCAAACAGATTGACTCATGGATGCAAAATAACGTTCTTCAGTTAAATTCAAACAAAACTGAAGTTATTGTGTTTGGCCCACAGAAACTCTGAGAAAGTGTGTGCAGCCTTCTCCAATCCTTTTTTCTGTCTCCAAATTACAAAAATCAGGTTAGAAATCTAGGAGTATTCATGGACTCGGACCTCAATTTCAATAGTCACATTAAATCTGTAACTTCAGCGGCTTTCTACCATCTAAAGAACATTGCTAGAATTAGGGGCATAATGTCTAAGGCAGACTTAGAGATTGTCATTCATGCTTTTGTTTCTAGTAGGTTAGACTACTGCAACGGCCTTCTCTCTGGTCTGTCCAAAGGAGCTGTAAAGCAGCTACAGTACAGTACATTCAAAATGCTGCAGCTCGAGTCCTGACAGGAACCAGGAAGTACGACCACATTAGTCCAGTCCTCAGGTCTCTGCACTGGCTTCCTGTGGCCCAGAGAATAGATTTTAAATCAGCTCTCCTTGTATATAAGTCTCTCCGTGGTCTCGCACCAAAATACATATGCAACATGCTGGTACCGTACGAGCCCGCTCGAACTCTGAGGAGCGCGGGGACTGGCCTCCTGTTGGTGCCCAGAGTCGGGACTAGACATGGGGAGGCAGCGTTCCAGACATATGCACCTAGAATCTGGAACAGTCTTCCCGAAGGTGTGAGACAGGCTCCTTCTTTAGCTGTGTTCAAGTCCAGGCTGAAGACGGTTCTTTTCAGCCGTGCCTACGACTGATCATCAAGAAATCGGATCATAAATTTATTTTTGATGTATATATTTATTCATTTTCTTAAACTGTCTTTTGTATTTGTTTTTACAGTCTGTTTTTAAATTGTTTTTAAATTGCTTTTAAATGTTGCCGATGTGAAGCACTTTGGGTTGCATTCTGTATGAACTGTGCTATAGAAATAAACATTGATTGATTGATCTGTCTGTCTGTGTCTGTCTATCTGTCTGTCTGTCTGTCCGTCTGTCTGTGTCTGTCTGTCTGTGTCTATCTGTCTATCTATCTGTCTACATTTCTGTCTGTGTCTGTCTATCTGTCTGTCTGTCCATCTATCTGTCTGTCTGTCTGTCTGTGTCTGTCTATCTGTCTGTCTGTCTGTCTGTGTCTGTCTGTTTGTGTGTCTGTCTATTCTGTCTGTCTGTCTATCTATCTGTCTGTCTGTCTGTCTGTCTGTCTGTGTCTGTTTGTTTGTGTGTCTGTCTATCTTTCTGTCTGTCTGTCTATCAACTGTGCTGTAGAAATAAACTTGCCTCCGCTAGCCCAAACGATCATTTTTAATGATTGATTTGATAATATTATTAACGGCCTGTTACTGTAAAAGCATAAGGAGCCGGTTTAACTAGATGTTGCCATGTTGCAATTCAACATATGTACTATCCTTTATCCAGACTTCAATATCTCTGTAGCTGTGCAGGGCAGGGCCGGGTTAGTGCTATGATGGGAGACCTCTGGGAACACCAGGTGCCACAGTGGGGCGGCTGTAAAGTGCCAAACTGTTGTTGTCCTTTGGCAAGACACCTCCTGAGTCTGGTGTGTGTGTGAATGGTTGGTGGTGGTCTGAGGGGCAGATGGCACATACTGGTGGCCTCACTTCTGTCAGTGTGCCTCAGGGCAGCTGTGGCTACATTAGTAGTTTATCACCACCGTGTTTGGAGTGAAAGAAGAATGATGTGAAGCGTCTTTGAGTGTCCATAGAAAACCGATGCATTATTATTACTATTACCGGTATTATCTAAGTTGTACATCTTACAATACTTTCTTTGACCGTTGGCAGGAATGTTTAGTTTCTGTTTCTCTCTCCTGAGGCTTTGTTTCAGAATGAGTGTCCACTTCAAATAAACTGTCAGATGAGCAACAGGTGTCCAGATTTTTTACAATATTTGCTCTGAAACTTAAACGTGTGCGATAAGAGAGTGACTGAGGTTTGACACATGCTAAATACAGCCAAACAGGATGGAACAGCTGCACAGTTGCTTCAAGAAATGCAGATTTTACTGTAAAAGGAGTCATGCGTGAGTCAGCTGTGACACAGAACTACAGACCTCTCCAAGAAAAGCTGTTGTTGGTTTTCACAGAAAATCCTCCTTTTCCTGGGTAGAGACGCTAGTGTTCTCCGATTCATCATTCTTTAGTAGCGGAAATGAATGGATAAATAGAACATTGAGATTTAGTCATAGAGGGCCGTAACAAACTCATTGAATAATCACCATTTATGAATTACTGCACTAGTTTATTATTATTATTTTTAACCTTATATAGGCTTAAAGTATGAAGAAGTCACACTTGTTGCACCTAAAGCACGGATTACAGATGCAATCCACCTGCTCGGGTTTAGCTATGCTACAAACTCAAACTACAAACTGTGTATTGCTTTGCTGTCATAGATGCTAGAATTTAGGTTTTTGAGCAGCAAAAACCTTATTATCATGAAATAATATGAATATTGAGTTTTATATCATGCTGAGGTAGAGTCCAAGTAAAGAAATATCATGGTATCAAAAGAGATGAGAATTGAATTATCACAATCTATGGAATTCTGTTCTAACCATATATATAATAATAATAACAATAATAATAATCCATCCATCTATTTTCTTCCGCTTCAACCATTGCAGAGGCAGCAGTCTAAGCAGAGACGCCCAGACTTCCCTATCCACACACACTTCCTCCAGCTTGTCCGTGGGGACCCCAAGGCGTTCCCAGGCCAGCTGAGAGACATAGTTCCTCCAGCGTGTCCTGGGTCTTCCCCGGGGCCTCCTCCCAGTGGGACGTGCTCGGAAAACCTCCCCAGGGAGGCGTCCAGGAGGCATCCTGAACAGATGCCCGAGCCACCTCAACTGGTTCCTCTCGACGTGGAGAAGCAGGGGCTCTACTCCGAGCTCCTCCCGTGGTCCCCGAACCGGACCCCCTCCGGACCCTGGCTGCGCTTAGAAATTCTGTCCATATAGACAGTGAACAGAACCGGTGACAAAGGGCAGCCCTGGCGGAGGCCAACATGCACCGGGAACAGGTCTGACTTACTGCCGGCGATGCAAACATAGCTATAATAATAATAATAACAATAACAATAACAATAACAATAATAATAATAATAATAATACAGTGGCTCAGTTGGTGGAGATTTAGGGGAAGAAAATGGATGGATGGATGGATAATGATAATGCATTGGTTTTATATAGTGCTATTTTGGACATTCAAAGACACTTCACATGTCATTGTCCTTTCACTCCATACACTGTGGTAAAAAACAACTACTGTAGCCACAGCTGCCCTGGGGCACACTGACAGAAGCGAGGCAACCAGTCTGTGGCATTGGCCCCTCAGACCACCACCAACCATTCACACACACACACCAGACTCATTCTAGGCAATGGGGGTGAAGTGTCTTGCCTAAGGACACAATGACAGAAGACACCAGTGGGAGTCGGTGGAGAGAGTCTTGTGGTGGGCTCGAACCTACGACCTTCAAGCTCAAAGGCCAGTGCCAACTTAAAGGTATATAGGAGGATTTTCTATTAAGACTATTGGTCCTCCTAATTGTCAATCATTCTGGTGATATGTGCTCGTCAAATAAGACCAGAGAGTTTTGTACAAAAAGAGAGGTCGGTTTTTTCCTAAAATTTGTAAAAAATTGTTAAAATCCTCTCATGTAAAAATCTGGCTAAAAGTGGTACTGCAACCTCTCCCACTCTCCCTGACTCAGGTTGCCAGATATGCAGACGAATCCAGCTGGGACCATAACATCAACATCAAGTTTTGTCAACAACAAATCTATAACAAACACCTTTTTCACAAAGACCCTGATAGATATTCTCGTTTTATTCCCTGTTTTGTCATTAATGATTTGAGAATCATAACGAGACCAGTGAGATTAGCTCGTCGCAGTGAGTTCTGGCAACCCGGATCACGGCCTTTCTGATTGGTAAAACAGTGGACGGCGGGACATCGCAATGAAAACAATAACAAGCTATTTTGAGATTTGAATATGTCTGAATTACTGTTGTCAATTAAGGAAGCATTCAAAAATAACATAGTTTATTGATGTCTTTTGATATATTCGGGTCATTTAATGATGAAAATATTGCTACTTTATAGGAGTATATTGTGATCTACCCTGGCCTTAGCCATCCGTACACTCAAACAAATTGAAGCTGGAGCAATAGGAATGTTTAGCAAATGTAATCGCTGGAATATATTGTGGCGCTACTCCCCACGGGCTCCGTTAGCGGCAAAGGAGATGGCTAGGCTAAATGCTAAATGCTAACAACAGACTCGGGCGCACTACATAAGTCACGGTAAACTCAGATCCAATCGTTTCAATCTGTAAAAGGAGTTAACCCCTCCCACCTGTATACGGAGCACAATGGAGCAAATCCAGACCTTAGTATGAAATGTCATTTGTACTATGGTGTGGTACGACCAGGCTAATTGGGATCTAATTTTAAACAGTTGTAGCTTTGATTACACATTCAATCCACCTGCTGGGGTTTAGCTAGAAATGGTACATACTCTGTGCATTACTCACTGCTTATTTTTGAACCTGGTGTCATTAAAATATGTGTGGTGCTAATGTTATGTTTATGAAAAATTAAAAGGCAAAACCAGTCAAATTTCAAACTGGCAACCCAAAAGAAAGCCTCATTCTGCGCTATGATTGGACTAAAATGATTCTATAAATGGCAGCAGAATGAAATAAAAATGCATTTAAAAGTGTTTTTTTAATTAAACTACACAAATTGTAACAAAACATTGCACTTTGGTAACAAAAGAGAAGAGAAAGGTTGTAGGGTGTAGCTTTAAACACATTATCTCCTCTTTGGGCTGTTCTTTTTGTCCTACTTTTCTCTCGATTCTTGAGAGCCGTAGACACAATGAGAGCAGATGTAATTTCAGACTTGTGGGATGAGGATTGCCTTCAAGCGCTGTGTTTCTGAGAAAGTGAAAGTGAAAGCTGGTGGTCCTGTACTATGTTCTGCCTGACAACAGCTGTGCGCATGGTTCCCTTTAAAGGATTTTACTCTTTTCTGCTCCGTGACTCAAGAACACATCATAGTTTGAGGTAAAATGAAGAAGAAATATCTCCAAAATGATCTGGAATTTCATAGTGACGTTTTCAGATCAGTTCCTAATCTCGGTGTCATTTATAATCCGGAAATGTTTAAAGTTCAGTTCAAAAAGGTCAGTAAGTAAGTCACAAGTGGAAGTTTTGGGCTTCCCTAATTTTAGGTTTGAACTGTAAATTCACCAGTAGAAAGACAAGATTACCCAACCAGTAATGTAATCCTATGCGGCGGAAGAATTACTTATTTTTGTTATTTCGTTTATATTTGTTCACTTCACTGGTCTACATTAAAGTGCATAAATGACCGCACTAACTAGTAACTACTAACTAATACTACTTCTTAATTATGCTTTTAAGTTTTTGTACTCATTATGCTAAAGATAGAGATTTTATACTTGCTTCTTGCTGATGCTAGCGTTAGAGATTTGTATTTAATTTAATTTAGTATAAAGTTATTGTTCATTTATCTTGTGTTGTGTGCTCCTCATTCCTACTGTTCTGTAACTGGTGATGCAACACTGAAATTTACCCACTATGGGACGAATAAAGGATCTCTTCATCTTAATCTACCTGCAGACTATAATCTTGCAAAATAGTTCTGGAATGGTCATGTGTAGATATTTGTTTGTTATTGTTTTTTGTTGATTTATAGGCCTTCTAGCTTATTGTGGCTCATGTGTCTGTTTATGGCTGCACTTCCTGGCAGACAGTGACTGTTTTTGGTCTTTTCTTTCCACCCAACAGTCATTACAGCCGTACTACACTTCCAGCCTCCTATAGCCCTCACACAACCATATATGCACACACACACATGCACACACTTGCACAAACACACACACACCACAGCTCTGTGGTCGCCCCTATATCACTCACTCAGGTTCATGAAGTCATGTGACTTACTACTCCACATGGCATTGTTGCACTAATGCCCCAGTCCTCCACACGTTTATACATGTTCCAAGCAGTTCCAGACTTTGTTCATCAAGATAGAATATGTTTCTTTCTTTCAAGATGAGCCCTGCTGGAGAAAAGCATCCCCACAGCATGATGCTGCCACCCCCAGGTTTGACACCAGGGATGTGTGAGTGATGAGCAGTGTAGTTAGAAAATATAACACACTAGTCAACCATTCATCAAGGCAACTACTAAAGGTAATTGGATGCACTCTGGGGGATGAATACTTTTGCACAAAACATATAAATTAAGTATGCTTTTGCTTTAACTTCACAGTGTCTTCTGCTTTCTCCAATAAATTCAATAAAATGTACGTTTGTTTGTGGTCGTAATAAGACCAAACGGGAAAGTTACGTTAAGTTAAGGCACGGTGGCTGAGTGGATAGCACTCTCGCCTCTCAGCAAGAAGGTCCTGGGTTCGAATCCCGGTTGGACCAGGGCCTTTCTGAGTGGAGTTTGCATGTTCTCCCCGTGTCTGCGTAGGTTTCCGCCGGGTGCTCCGGTTTCCCCTACCACTAAAAATATGTACAATAGGTCTGGCATGTGCCTCCTGTACTGGCACCCCCACTCCCAAAAATAACAATTGTAAACCGCTTTGAGACTCCGATGTGCAGTGAAAAGGCGGTATATAAATAAAACATTACTTACTTACTTACTTAAGATACACCTGTATTTGTCCCATGGTGGGGAAATATCAGTTTATGGTTAGAACACTTTTTCAATGTACAATAGATCATTTTTTGACAATATATCTGTCAATATCCAATATTTGCCAACACCGCAATATATTTTACATGTTTTATAAATTGTATGAATAAAGCACACCTAATCCCTAATTTCCTTTCAGCTGTGAAAGAAGTTCTTGTAAACTTGTTAGTTAATTCCCTTGAGAACCATTTCCAGTTTCAGTTTGAAAGCAAAATGTTGATCTGAGAGTGACGAGTTTAGATTTCTAAATACAATCCAAGAAACAACGGCGTCATAGCGTACGAAGGATTGGTTTTAAGTTTATCTCCAAGCAAACGGGGAAACGCAACTCGTCATTTATTATCAAGAAATTCCTGCACAGTGTTTACAGTAACTGCTGAGTGTGTTTTCATCGTTTGGTGACAGGGCAAGCAGGCCTCATTCAGAATCTTTAATTGGAATACAAATACTTATAGCATTGTTCAGAGTCTCTATGGCAACTAGACTGGTCTGTAAAGTGGATCACAATATTTCAAAGTGAAGCAAGTTTTTTGACTATAAATAACGAGAACTTCTAATGAGATGAGTTGACTGTAGTTTTTCTTTGGTTTTGTCCTATGGTAATTACAATAGGCTGCAAAAGTACTAATACACATTGAACTTTTGTACTTTTTACTACCGTACAACCAAAAAACATGGAGAATTTATTTTCTCAACTACCACAACAATAGTATGCAAACTTTGACGTGAAAGCAAAAATAATATATGATTGTGTTATTATTGTTTTTTATTTTTATTTTTAACTGAAGAGTGCTTGACTAATATATATATATGACAATGATAACCTGCTATCTCAAAGAGGCCCAATCAGGAAGTGCTCATAGACAAAGTTTTGCACCAACTCGCTCTGGCTCCAGTTGCTGACTCCAGCAGGTATCTTTCAGGATGTTCTAATATTTTGCTCCAACCACCTTCCCATAAACTCCTTTTCTTTCCCACAGCATGATGCTGCCACCACTCGTATTGACTCTGGGGCCGATAAGTAAATGTTTCTCTCATCTGACCACAACATCCTCTGACACATTTCCCAAAAAGCAAAGGGAAAGGAGTGCCGCATGGTACAAGCGTGTAAAGTTATTTGAAAGACCGGGTACTCAATTGGAAAAGGGGTTTAATTTAGTAACAAAGAATTGAGTTTTGACTTTCCAGGTGAAGGCAGATTATGAAGATATTAGAAAATCAAAAAAATCCAAGGCACGAGTGGTCAATAGTTTTGAGAGTTTAAAAGCCTTTATATTCTCCTTTAACACTTGTTGAATATTCTTGTGTCGTGTATATGTACCCCATGTACAGAAGTTGGCAGAGTCATCTTGAGGCACATAGTTCCATAATCAGTGCTCTCCTAGTACGGCTTGTTAGTTTCGCTGGATGGCCGTGTCTTGGTAGATTTGCAGTTGTGCCAGTTCAAAGCATGAGAAATCTTTGTGTGACTTACTGCTTTAAGCCTCTTTACACAACTCGATCCCTGACCTCTCTAGTGTGTTCCTTGGACTTCATGATGTTATTTAGTGACCGATACACTCCTGAACATGGCTCTGAGGCCCTCACAGAACATCTGCAATTATACTGAGAGTAGATTATAGATACATTGGTAAGCTCTGGTGAACATTGGGGGGCAAAGGTGTAAACATTCAGCATCCATTAGGACATTTCTAAAGGCACTGTATGAATACTTATGCAAACACGTCATTTTTACTTTGATCTTTCTAAAAGGTGCAATAAGCGATTTTGTTAGCTTAGCCATAGCACCAACTCGAAACCACCCCCCAACTTCCCTCGCCTCGCACCAAACCAAACATCCAGCATTTTCTTTTCTTTGTCACAACAGGGAAAGTGGGTGGCAAACCTGAAATTGGAATTTTCTGTTCAGCCATTTAAGGTTTTAGAAAATTCAATAACTAGACTGCAATCGCGATAAACAGGAAGAGGGTGAAGGGGGTAAACGCATCCCATTGGTTCATTTGGGATGAACGAAGCCCATTGGTTTATTTTTATCTGGCCGCTCCGAAATACGTTTTATTATTTTTTAGAGACTATAGGCATCTGGTCATTTCCAATACTATTTGAAAACACAAAACTTGACTACTCTTAGGGTTTAGGGACGTTTCCCACAATAAAAAAAAAGAAATGCGTCTGAAAAAAAACCTGCATGTTTTAACAAGAAGACATCATGTATCACTGTTGCTTTCACTTCACCGTTGTCTGTTACTTTGTTGAGGTCTTTCAGAAAAAAACTATAAGAAAAAAAATCCTCTTGATGATTGCGATGGGAACATGACAAATCGGGCAAAATTTTGGAACATCGTTTTTTTTCTTAGTCATAGGTCGATCCGTACCCTTTCAACAGTTCAGATTGGCAAATGAGTTCCTCAGAAAACAACAACATGAAGCAATGAATGAGGCCAGTTCAAAGATTCAATGTTTCAAAAGTTGTTCACCCAAGTCCAGGCTTTTAAATTCCAACTGAGTAAAGCAGTTTGACTATAGATATCCATTAGCACGATATAGCATCCGGTATATCTGAATATTGTAAAACACTTTGGGTGACCTTGGTCTGTAAAATGTGCTATATGAATAAACATTACTTACTCATTTACTTACTTGGTGGCCATACATGCACGTGAAAGCCAGATCCTGTCAGACTCTGTGCAGGGCAGGGCCTGGACAGTTCTGTGATGGGAGACCTCTGGGAACACCAGGGGCCACAGTGGGGCGGCTGCAGCTGCAAAGATCCAAACTGTTATTGTGTCCTTAGGCAAGACACTTCAGCCACATTGCCTAGAATGAGTCTGGTGTGTGAGTGAATGGTTGGTGGTGGTCGGGGGGGCCGATAGCACATTGTGGTTTCTTCGCTTCTGTCAGTGTGCCCCAGGGCAGCTGTGGCTACTATAGTAGTTTATCACCACCTACAGTATGAGGTGGATGAATACAGACATGTCTTTGAGTGTGAAAAATGTGCTGCATAAAACCAATGCATTATTTTTACTTACATAGATACCTACTTACTAGCTTCATAACAGTATAAGATAAGAGTTCCTTTATTCGTCCCACAGTGAGGAAATTTCAATGTTACAGCGCACATACAGGACCGTAGTAAGAGCACACTGGGAGCACACCAAATATTTATAAAATAAGTTGTAGCTATGTTTCTTATCTGTAAATGCTTCAATACCAGTCTTTCAACAAACAAAAATATATATATATACAGGTACAGTATGTAGTGTGGAGTTTTAATACTATACATTTAGTGCAGGATAATCAGTAGATGAAGTAAAGTGATATTGTTCAGTGACATTCTGAAGTTGCAGTATTGCACATTGCACATGATGATGCAGTATTTACTTATTTACAAATGAATGACATGTACAGTTCTCATTGTACAGTCTGACAGCAGCAGGAAGGAAAGACCTGCAGAACCTCTCCTTCACACAGCGAGGGTGAATAAGTTTTAAAGTTACAAAGTTTTAAGGAAATGCTCCCGGATCTCCACAGACAGCTCTCACACTCTGCACTCACACCACACTCTGCTCCCATCAGGGCGTAAGTTTAGATCCCTACCATTAAAAAAAAAGCTTCATCCAGCTTCCTCCCCACCTCAATTCGCCTTTTAAACAGCTGATTTGGAGACCCGTTTTATGTATTTTAGATTGCATTTCTGCTCTTTTCCTGTATTTATATTTAGATCATGTGTTTTTATGTACCCCCACTGGTTCTCTGTCTCTAAATGAAGTTCTTCACGGATTAATAAAGTTATTTGAATTGAATTGAATTGAATTGAATTGTAGTCTGTCACTGAAACTACTCTCCACAGCAGACAGAGTGTCCTTCAGGGGGTGACAGTCATGGCCCAGCGTAAACAGTGCTCTATTGTTCCAAATGTCAGCATGATACAATGGAAAACACTCCACACTTGCACGGGTTAGCTTGTCTTCCTCCTGGGTTATCCCCGGTTGTGTCCGAGTTCTATTTGGTAAATTGGACAACATTGCATTAACATTCATTGTCATGTTTAAGTGTAAAATTAGAAAACATCATTCAGAAGTTCATTTATTTCTGTTATTCAAAATGAAAATATGAAACCAATTTATGATATAGACTTATTACATGCAGGGTGGTAATGGGGGCCGGTGCTATGTGTACATGGGTGCAGCTCTGACGGCCACCCCCCTGACCCAGAAATGGATTAAGGGGAACAAAATGAATGAATGAATGAACATGGAGGGTGACATATGCCAAGCTGTTATTTGTTTTAATAGATAGATAGATCCCTGTAGGTGAAATTCTGGTGTCCAGTAGCAGCAAAAATAAAAAAGTAAAATGGATCATTCTAAAAAGATAACAATAGTAATAATCAGCAACAGTCCTTCAGGTCACAGCAGCAGAGGTGGAGTAGCCTCTGGGTGGAGCAGGACAGGTCACAGCAGCAGAGGTGGAGTAGCCTCTGGGTGGAGCAGGACGGGTCACAGCAGCAGAGGTGGAGTAGCCTCTGGGTGGAGCAGGACAGGTCACAGCAGCAGAGGTGGAGTAGTCTCTGGGTGGAGCAGGACGGGTCACAGCAGTAGAGGTGGAGTAGCTTCTGGGTGGAGCAGGACGGGTCACAGCAGCAGAGGTGGAGTAGCCTCTGGGTGGAGCAGGATGGGTCACAAGGTGGAGTAGCCGCTTGGTTTGGACCATTTTCTCTGCTCTTGTCCAAAGTAAAATTCTAAATGCTTCGTTAGCATTTTTCCTTAGCATTCCTCCAGTGGACTTTCTTCTGATTCACTTGGTTCGGACCATGAATCCTCTCCGCTCCGGTCTGGACCAGTGCAAAACCATGAACACTGTACTGCAGCAAAATCTCAGGTAGAAAACAGCCAAGAAAAACACAAAACACAAAACAACAACCGTTTCCGAGCTACTTAGAACTTGCAGCCGTTTCCATCGCATTCAAAAGTAATGTTTATGATTATAGCTTTATTTTCAAATTTTCTGAGATGTTTTATTAGGGTTTTTTTTTTTTTTTTTTTTTTTTACAGCCGTGAAAGATTTATCAATATTATATGAAAGTAAAGGCTCGATAAATGTCACTTATGAGTGTGTAATGTATTAGTTCCACATTGTCAGTTGAATAATTCATAGACTCAATAACAGAAGTAAATGGACGTTTGAACAATACTCAAATTTCCCCATTTTCACCTGTACTTTCTTTTGCTTTTGTGATGTTTCGAAAATCTTTATGAAAAGTTTCCCCCCCGATAAATGCACAGCTCAAAGGTAAGAAAATAATGAGGAAATGATGATGCGTTTGTGGTCATTAATATCTCCGTCCACAGTGTGTGCAATGATTCATGATTCCAAGAATGTGTTAACGTAGAATGACCTGCTCTTCTCTTTTCAATGTCATTTCCGTTTAAGCTTTTAATAAACTTCAACAAACCTTTATTTGTTGAATGCTTTTCCTACACAAGGTACTGCAAGGCTCTTCAAACACTGCAAAAAATGAATAAATGTGAAGTAATAATAGCTTGAATCATGTTTTTTATCTGAGTTTGAGCACATTCTTTGAGATAGGCCAATGAGACAAAGCCACATTTTCTCATTCCAAAAGGAGATATTTCTTGCATAATTTAAAACAACATCTTTTATCTCCTCCCATTTGCAAATCTTGTTTTAAGGCAGTCAGAAATGTGCTCAAACAAAGATACAAAATGTTGCCAAATTTGAGCAATTTCTTACTTATATTTTATCACTTTTTTACTGTGCAGCCCATATCACATTAATGTCAAAGTGTAAATTGTGGGAAATTGTGGGAATTTTTTCAAATATTACAAAGAACTTTTGTGTATTGTTTTATAAGTCATGTTTTCGGCCACAACACACCATTTTTCCGGTTATGGTGATGTGTAATATATTAAACTGCTGACTCAGTAAAAGTACTCTTTACACTTCCTTTTACTTTAATCACAGTTTTATGGACGTATAAGTAAACCGTATTGAGGCCTATTCTACAACTTCTACTGCAATAGTTTAAAATGTCACTTCAATAAATCAAACAACGTTTATTTGTAGAGCGCCTTTCCTACACAAGGCAACGCAAAGCGCCTCACAACCCATATAACATCATGCATAAATCATCAAACATTAGAATTTAAGTAAACATAAAAAGACAGATTAAGAGCACAAGATATATAAAATCACACAAGTAGTTAAAAACCGTAAAACATTAAAATCACACAAGGGATTACAATCATAAATAGTCATAGCGCATTAAAAAGATTAAAGATAAAAACAAATATAAAATCATTCACTTGTATGCACAGCTAAAAAGAACTGTTTTCAGTTCAGTTTTAAAAACTGCCAGAGTAGACGCCTGTCTCACATTCTCGGGAAGACGGTTCCAGACTCTAGCTGCATGAATCTGAAACGCAGCCTCCCCATGTCTAGTTCCGACTCTTGGCACTAACAGGAGTCCAGTCCCTGTGCTCCTCAGAGTCCGAGTTGGTTCATATGGGACTAACATGTCGCGGATGTACCCTGGTGCGAGGCCATGGAGAGACTTGTACACAAGTAAAGCTGTTTTAAAGTCTATTCTCTGAGCCACAGGAAGCCAGTGCAGGGACCTGAGGACTGGACTAATGTGGTCGTACTTCCTGGTTCTAGTCAGGACTCGAGCTGCAGCATTTTGGATGTACTGCAGCTGTTTAACCGCTTGTTTAGAGAGACCTGTGAACAAGCCATTGCAGTAGTCTATCGACTGGAGACAAATGCGTGGATAAGAATCTCCAAGTCTGCTTTAGACACTGTTTTTAATTTTAGCAATGTTTCTTAGGTGGAAGTAAGCTGATGATGTCACAGATGATATGTGGCTATTGAAATTGAAGTCTGAGTCCATTATTACTCCTAGATTTCTGACCTGAGTTGAGGGTTTTAGGGAGAGAGACTGGAGGTGGCAGATAACGCTCTCTCTTTGTTTTTGAGGTCCGAAAACAATAATTTCAGTTTTTTCTGTGTTTAGCTGGAGAAAGTTACTTCAGACGATCCATTAAGACGAGATTTGTGTGATTTTGTTCAAATGACAAACCATGTACAGTCTGTATCAATCCGGCTGTTTCAGAAGTCCTTAAATAATCTTGATATTTTGGCTCCAATATGAACCCATAACAGTGACTAACAATAGCACCTTTTTTACATGCATTTTTACCTTTCCATCAAGAAACGGCAATCTAACGGTGTCTATTATAGTATCTGGACTTTAAAAGGTTATAGCTCAAAAACTGTATTTACTTTCATAGATTAGAAAATATGTATATTGGATAAAATCTAAATATTTCTTGGTTGTGATTTCATATGTCAACTGTGATAACAGTTACAGAGAAAATAAGCGGAAATGAATGACAAAGCGGCAGATACTCCCACAGATTAACACTAACACAACATCAGGAAATCACTTGAATTAAAAAGAAATATGTTTTGGAAAAATAATACATATAAATGAAAAAATAATACATATGAAATGAAAAAAAAAAAGTGTAACGGATGTGATGTGTGATTTGGTAATTATTTTCTTAAAATAGAAAAAAAATAAAAAAACGAGGGTTTTGTATGGCATTTAATTGGTTTACTATATGAAAGTAATCACTTTGTTTCTACTCTGTGCAACAACAAAAAAAATATTAATAATAATCTAAAGAATCAAATGTGGACATCTGAAAATATGTAACAATTCCATCAAAGGTCCGTGACACAGATAAACAGAGACTATAGAACATGTGACTAATGTATAAAACAGTTATCTTTAGGAAATACTTGGCTTTCTGTCACACTTTTGTTCCCTTTGAACAAGCCCCTGAACTGAAAGTTAAAAATCATATTATTATTATTAACATATTTACATAGTTTGCACTAGACTAGAGCTTATAGCTTTATACCTTTTTATACTTTGTGTCTTTACTAAGCTAAAGATAAAGATTTATGTTATGCACAATATCACAATATCTGATGTTGTGTGCTCCTCATTCTTACACTTCTCTAACTTGTAATGCAACACTGACATTTCCTCACTATGGAACAAATATAGCATGTCTTAACCTTAATATTATGAAATAAATTAATATTGGTATCCCAGCATGCCTGGTGCACACAGTAGGACTGTCAAAGTCATTGCAGCAGTGATTATTGTAAAAGTCGACTACATTAGTAATGATTCAGATGTTTATTTTAATCATACCTGCACCAGAAGCTTAGAGGTTTTCTGAGCTACAAAACCCACAGAATTATACAGAATTGTTTTCATCTTATCAAACAACCCATTATAAAAAATCTCTTTTGCTTTTAGTCAAATTTAAACAAAATCGCTCAATCAACAGATTAAAACAAATGAATAAGAAAAGAATCATTTCCAGAATTAGTTCCAGCCCTAACACTTCACTAGTCAATGTTGATACGGTCATTTTTACTCTTCTCGTTAACAAAGTGACGATGAAGTCAGGCACTTCTGATAATCTGTGGGTCATAATCTCTAAATGTTGGACTCGAACATCTCATTCTGCGGAAAACCACTCAGTGATCTGTCCACACTTCCATGGAAGCGGATTGTTTTCACTTGAAGAGTGAGGTGTCAGCTAACTACTGTCATGGAATGAAGTGATGGACGTCTCAACACGCAGGAATGTCCAGCAAGGATTTACTTGAGATAGTAAATAAAAGTCCAGAGTAAACTAAGTAAGTAATGTTTATTTATATAGCGCATTTTACAGACTAATGTCAGCCATAGCGCTTTAGAATGTTCAGAGTTCAGATATTGATCCATTCTCTCCACACGGTGACGACAGAAGCGAGAGGCCGAACACACTGGACCATCAAAGCCTCTGACCAAACACCATCCATTCATTCATTACATTCAGACCTATTGTACATGTTTTAGTGGGAGGGGAAACTAGAGCACCCAAAGGAAACATATACGCAGACACAGGAAGAATATGCAAACTCCACCCAGAAAGGTCTGGAGGTGGAATCGAACCCAGGACATAAATGCTGTGAAACGAAAGCTCTAACTGCTGCTGCACCACCGCCGCCCATAAACTGATGTAGTTTGTAAAAGAACACTTCTGAAAACAAAGCTGGTGACGAACGTTTTAACTAAACAACAAGGATCAAAGCTCTCCGGTGCATCCAATCTATTTTGGCAGCAACATTTCTGACAAAACTCTTCTCAGCAAGACGTTCCTGGGTTCGGATCCCGGTCAGGACAGGGCCTTTCTGAGTGGAGTTTGCATGTCCTCCCCGTGTCTGCGTAGGTTTCCCCGACCACTAAAAAAACATGCACACTAGGTTAAATACTTCAGCTCCTGTGGTCCTGACCAAGCCGAGCATCAACATCTGGAGATGGGTTCCCGGGCGCTGTTACCTCGGCAACCACTGCTCCTGATGGAAGCTTTAGTGGCATCAGAATGGGTCAAATTATTAAAAAAAGTGTACCTCTACTTGCATCTAAACACTGCACTGACTTCTCTCCCTGCTGTTCACATAAACACTCTGAAGCAGGAAAGTGTCCTTCCTTTACCACAGGGTAAAACAACATACATTGGCCTCATCACTATACGCCGCAGTGTTCAAAGAAATGTACTGTACGACATTTTTTTAATTAAAGTTAGAATTCAGAATGTGATATCACTAACTTCTTAATTACTTGGTATTGTTAGACCATTTTTATACTTACTTCATACGCTGATTTAAAAAATGCAGCTTATTACAATTAAAAATAATAGAAAATGAGAATAAAGAGACATTATACCAATCCCAATATATTGTTCTTATGAGTTGTTACTTTATTTTTTAGATGAAGGCTGATTATGTATTGTGTAAGTCTCGGCTGATTTGGATATTTTGGACCTATTTAGATTAGTGCATATGTAATACTGCTCAGATGAAGGTTTGGATCGGACAGCCGAGACTTTCTTGCTGAAATTCCACTGCCCTCTAGTGTTCGTTTAGCAAACTTACATCTTAGAATATGATACTTTTAATGACCACAAGAGGGAGACATCTGTCCATTCATTTGTCCCACTTTTAGGAATAGAAGAGGAACCCCTGGCTGGTGCATAAACCACACGGAACCCTGTTTATTTGGTATTTCCCATTTGTTCATATGCCTTTTGCAAAGAAGTGGAGCAGAGAATCTTATTGTCTGCTCCACTTTTGATCAACTTGGAATGATGAAAATGGTAAAAAAAAAATAATAATAATAATAACCCAATATTTTTAAGGGAAGGAAAAACACAATTTATAGACAGGGAAAGTAGTTTAAAAAAGAAGAAAAAAGGACACAAGCAGAGCAGGTTTAGTTTTTTCAGTTGGTTTTGCCCATTTTTTGAAAATAAAGTGAACTATAATATAATTGGGCCAAACAGACTCACAGTTCTGCAAAACATTTCACTTCACGACCTGAAGCTCACGTTTCTCCCCAAACTGTTCATATACATGCTTCAAAGCAAAACTCCTTTCTCACAGATCAGTGACAGTACGTAGTGAGAAAGTAATGTTTATTTATATAGCACCTTTTACAGACCGCGGTCAGACAAAGCGCTCTACAGTGTTCACAAAGATCCTTCTCTCTCTTTGGTTCATTTGTGCTCACTACAACCTGCTCCTTCACAACACCGTGGATCACCTGCAGAGGCTCATATTTCTGCAAAATATGTTGGATTTCACAATAAAGTTTGACATCACACACTGCTCTTGTGTGGCACGGTGGCTGAGTGGATAGCACTCTCGCCTCTCAGCAAGAAGGTCCTGGGTTCGAATCCCGGTCGGACCAGGGCCTTTCTGAGTGGAGTTTGCATGTTCTCCCCGTGTCTGCGTAGGTTTCCTCCGGGTACTCCGGTTTCCCCTACCACTAAAAATATGTCCAATAGTTCTAGCATGCGCCTCCTGTACTGGCGACCCCGCTCCCATCTCTATGTGGAGTGAGAGACTAATGCACAAAAAATTAACAATTGTAAACCGCTTTGAGACTCAGATCTGCAGTGAAAAGGCGGTATATAAATAAATACTTACTTACTTACTTACTTACTCTTGTACTGCTGAGGGAATTCTGACCATTTTAAGTCATGAACACAAAGTAATGTCCAAACATGAAACAAAAATGTATTAAGTTGTATGAAGGACAAATACGTCATGTACATATAAATATAAAACTGCTAAAGCTTCTGAGGTGTGACAAGATCAGCTTTCACCTGCAGGTGGCGCCACAATAGACACGCAGGGCCTTTCAGGAGGATGTTTACAGCTTCTGCACATTTTGTCATGTTACAACAACCACAAACATAAATAGTTTATCATTTATATTTTACTGAAAACTCACAACAAGTGACCGACAACTGTGAATTGAAAGCAAAAGAATACATATATTCTAAAACTTGGAGCTGAGGATTATACATAGAATTAACTTCTTCAAACCCCCAACACTCTTTACTGTTCCTGTTGAAGAAAAGCAGCCCCATAACATGATGCTGCTCCGTTCCACATGTGTGTCAATGCTGAGGGGAGTGAATTTTTATGGACCAGTCTGGTTAGGGTTAGGGTTAGGGTGATTTTTTTTGAAGGCACTCGTTAAATGAATGGGGCTCGTGCCGGCTGACGCATGCGCATTTGCGTTTTTTCAATTTTTCCAGCCCCCGCGGCCATTTTGAGACTGCCCATAGACCGCGGAAGTTGTGGCAGAACGGAGAAGATAGGCGTGACTACGTCTGTTAATATTTATTCTATGATCCTAACTGAGTCATCGCTGTTGCTGGTGATTTCAATAAATGTAATTTCAAGTCTGTACTCTTGAGCTATCATCAACAAGTGACTCAAGCTACAAGAGAAGCACAAATTCTTGATCACTGTGATAGCAACTTGAGGGAAGCTTACAGGAGTGTGAGTCTCTCCAGTTGTTCTACAGACAGAATATGCGATTTCCTTTTCTCTGAACTCTGTCTACAGTCACTTGGACAATAGTAAATCTGTCGTGAGGATGCAGTTCATTGATGATAGCTCTGCTTTTAATTACCTTGTCCCGGCTAAAATGATTGGTTTAAGTGTTGCCATGTGTAAGTGGATTTTTAGCTTTTCAACTGACAGATCAGAGAGCAAAAATCAGTGACTGTTTTTCAGATGTTGTTTCTGTGAGCACTGGATCTCCTCAGGGATGTATTTTGTGTCCTTTGCTTAGTACATTGTACACTCACGATTGTGTGTCTTCTTCTGACTAACTTGATTATTAAATACGCAGATGACACCACCATCATCGGTCTCATTAGTAATAATGATGAATTCTCTAACAGAACAGAAATCTAAAATTTTATTCATGTGAACTGGTCTTTGACTTTAGCCGTAACAGTTCTCACACTCCTCTAGTTATTGATATATCCCATGTGCAGATTGTAGAGGAGTGCAAGTTTCCGGGTTTAACTCTGTCTAACGACCTGAAATGGGACAAAAACACTAACCAGTTTGTCAAGAAAGCTCGTCAGCGTCTCTACTTTCTGCAAAGACTTAGATAATTTACCACTAACTCTAATTATAATAACAGATTTTGCTTAACTTTTATTGCTGCACCATTGAACGTTTGCTTGTTGGTTCTGCGACTGTGTGACATCAAAGCCAAAGAAAGGAGAGCTCTAAACAAGGTGCTCTGCTCTGAAAGAGGACTGAGCTGTGAGCTTCCTGTTATGGAGGTTCTTTATAAATCCAGACTTTTAAACCGAGCTCATAAAATAATCAATGGACCTTCTGGCCACCCTGGAAAAGACATGTTCCAGCTTCTTCCCTCTGCCAATAGATATCGTTCGCTGAGATGCAGGACATCTCGATATGCTAGATAGATAGATAGATAGATACTTTATTGATCCCCGTAGGATAAATTCAGGTCACAACAGCCGCTTGGTTCAGATAATTTTCTCTGCTCTAGTCCAAAGTAAAATGCTTAATTCTTCGATAGCATTTTTCAAAAGTTAGCATTCCTCCTGTGGATTTTCACCTGATCCACTTGGTTCAGACCATGAATCCTCTCTGCTCTGGTCTGGATCAGTGTAAAACCATGAACACTGTACTGCAGCAACACCTCAGGGAGAAAACAGGCAAGAAAAAATAACAATTGTAAAACACAAAACAACCACGGTTTAAGAGCTACTCAGGACATGCAGCCGTTTCCATCACATTCAGAACTAAACCAGTCGAACAGCTTTATTCTGTTATCAAAGCTGTTGTCAGTTTAAACAGAGCACTTTAAATAATCTTGCCTTTGTACTGGAACTGTTTTCATTAATCGCGTTCACAGTGTCAATTCTGTCTTTTTTTTAGTTCTGTACTTCTAACCTTGTTTTATTTATGAACTTGTCTTGTGCACACTGTATTGAATCTTACCTGATCTTTTGAAAGTACTGTGATTATTTATGATTATAAAGCCTTGTATTGTTTCCATCTTGTTTTTGTTAAGCACTTTGAGTTGCCTTGTGTATGAACTGTACAATACAAATGAACTAGCCTTGCCCTTTCCTAAAGTAAGTAAAAAAAACATTCCAAATCTACAAACAATTGTTGAACGCTGCTCCGAGATAATGACATTCTTTGCTCGACATGATCCACCTGCCTCCATATCACCATCTCTACATTCTTCCAATTCCTCGCAGCATCAACACTGTGTCCCGGCTCTGGACCACAGTAGCACCTATGTTTCTGGGCTCTCCTCTCCATTCTCTATCACAACAGTATCAACAGAGTCTGGCAGCGGCCCATGCTCCTCACTGTTTATACTGTCCCACGAGTCCGACTGTGGGAGGCACGAAAACAGAACACACAAGTCTGGAGGGGAACTACTATACTGCATGGGCTTTGTAGTATTTGGTTGTGTTGCAGAGGTGCAGCAGCAATGGCAGTTGTGTTTCTATTGTAAGTGAACACGGCACAGTGGGTTAACAATTCTCACTTACGCTGCATTCAATAGATAGAACGCATCGCCCAGGTCACAGCTAGATCTCAGTGAAAAAAATGCAAAAAAAAAATGCCAATTGTATGAAGTAAGTAAGCACATTTTGCTAAAACTAACTGGACATATTTCATTGAATGGTTTTATCTCCAGATTGAGAGAACCCTTGAGACATCCTCATTGTTATGTAACTGTTTTAATAATCTGTAATTGTATGTAATTTTTGGCTGCCTCTTGTCCAGGACTCTCTTTAGATACAGGTTTTTAATTTCTATGGGACGTTGCTGGTTATATAAAGGTTAGATTAAAAAATAGACCAAGGTCATTCAAAGCACTTTACAATGCTTTGGAGTACTGACATTTTTTATTTTAGATGTTCCTCGCTGTGGCAGGAGGGTCATAGGTCAGTGGTGACGACCCAGGACAGTTAAGAACATTTATAGATATTCATTAACGTTTATGGACATTGGTCATTGGCCCCATATAGACCTGGCTCCATCAGAGAAATGCAAAACACAAACTTTTCAATTTAATTTTCCTGATTGTATTGTATTTTTACTGTGCTGTCATGACCAATACATTTCTATTCTACTACATTATATACAAGTTGATTTGATGTGTTGCACATGGATTTGGCTGTATCCCGAAATGTATAATACAGAAAAAAACACTGAATATACACAGAATTATAGGATTTTTTTTCACACAATTATAGTTTATGATATAATTTTAGTTTATATCGGTAACTACATTTGCTGGCCTGTGTTTAATGTTCATTTATCTATTTACACTCTAAAAACAGATGAATATTGTGTGAGATTTCATAACACTTTTAAGCAACTTTTGTTATAGTTAAACTCATCATTCTATCAATGTGCAGAAGCCAGTACTTTTCCCTTGTTTTGTCTATCTGAAGGCCAAGCTACATGGCACCGTGGCAGCTGCTGATTGAAGGTCTCCATGCCTCCGCTCTGTATAATACACTTGCATTCTGTTCGTGTTGTTCGTGCTGTCTCTACCATCGACAATAAAACATGTCTTCTGTCTGAATTAAAGACACAATCCCAGACTTGGCTCATCTTCTTCAGGTGGTGGAAGGATGCGGGCCTTGTCTGTAACATCTAGAGAACAGAAGACTTTTTTTTTTACACAAAAATGTTTTTTTTTTTAAGCCAAAACTGAGAAAGCTCAAGAGAAACCATGCATCTGGACCAGCACACTTGGACAATCTGCACAGCCCCTGATTCCAGTCAGGCTGTGAGCTGCTGAGACATGGATAATACCATCGTCCTCTTTTGCATGGACATGATTTGGAACAATTGGATTTCTGAATTTGGACATAATTTGGACTGAATTGAATTGCTGAATCTGGACACTGAAGCTGAAACGTGTGATTGAAAGACACGTCACAGAAGAATTCATGGCTCGACACGAATACAGCCTGAAGAAATCAAAACAGAGAAGTGGGAGAGACTGTTTTCAAAGCAATATCTGGAACCACCATCGACTGATGAAGTTTGGTATTTTACTGAAGATTGTTGACAAGTTTTATGAAAGATCTGAACATGTTTTATGAGTTTTCTGAGTTTTTGAAGTATTCCGAGTTCTGAGTTTTTTTGAAGTACCGAGTGAAGTACCGAGTTGAAGTATTGAGATATGATGTTATGTTGCTGTTTATCGATCCTGACGGTCACACGTGAATGTATGACCAGAGGGGGGAATGTGAGATTTCATAACACTTTTAAGCAACTTTTGTTATAGTTAAACTCATCATTCTATCAATGTGCAGAAGCCAGTACTTTTCCCTTGTTTTGTCTATCTGAAGGCCAAGCTACAAGCACACCGTGGCAGCTGCTGATTGGAGGTCTCCATGCCTCCGCTCTGTATAATACACTTGCATTCTGTTGTATCTGTTGTTCGTGCTGTCTCTACCATCGACAATAAAACATGTCTTCTGTTTGAATTTAAGACGCGATGCCAGACATGTCATCTTCTTCAATTGGCAAGAATGACCACCAATGACATCACACTTCACTGGCATCCGCTGTTCCCGGAGGTCTCCCATCACAATACTAACCAGCTCCCTCCCTGCTTAGCTTCTGAGATCTCTTCTTTTCAAAAACAACTATATTTTCCCCTTCCACAAAAAGAAAAAGAAAACTATCAACAATGTAAAAGCCGTTATGTACAGACTGCTAATCTCTGCCAAGCTACAAGCTAAATCTGTGCCACTACTTTTATAGTATTATTATTATTATCATTATTATTGATGAGATAATGCTGATGATGATTATTAATATCATCACTTGTTTGGTACTTTGTTAAAACAGCTTTCAGCAATTTACACATCGACTTTTTCCTTGACCTTTTTTGCAAACCGATCATCCACAATCAATAACAGTTGCAGCGAGAAATCTCCTTTTCCTGGCATTAAAAGGGATTGCAGAGACACATATTCAAACATAGACTACACTTTTACAGTTCATCCGGACAGAAAACCATATCTATGTAAATGTCGTCTCCAGCAGAAGGAACTGATGTACTGTTTTGTAATGGCCGTGGACGAATCAGAGGCGACATTCCAAAGCGGGCTCTCACGTTACGGCTGCTGTGCGTGGGCTTGACATTGTTTACCTGCGGCTATAGGCGCCAAACGGCGAGATCAGAGCACAGGCTTTGATGATTGAATGTAGGAAGATACAAAAGATCAGTCACATGGGGAGAAAATGTGGGAATAGAATGGAGAAGAGGGAAGAAGATGTGAACGAAGAAGCATGTGAGTGCATTAAAATGGTGTGCACTGTAAGGCAGGGGTCTCCAACCTGTGGCCCGCTCCCCAAAGGCTGCAGGAATTTAAAGTATGATCCTGAGTCATTCACTTTTGAGTCTTTATCTATTTTATCTATACATCCTTTCATGAATGCAGGGAGGCCGTGCCGTTTAATGGTATATTACATGATTTGCTGTAGTTATTGTAGACTTAATTTTTATTATGACGGCTAAAGGAGTAGCTCTCTGCCATTTCTGTTTTTAAGATGCTCTCCAATAAAAAAAGTCAGAGACCCCTGCTGTGCGGTATGAAGGCCGTCAGAGGCTATCTCATGGTTGTCATTTTTAGTTCCTGTTTTATTTTGTATTACCTGTTCTCCTGTGTCTTTTTGAGTTTTCAGTCCATTAAGTGATTGTTCCTGTTCTTGTCAATTATTTAATTTTTGGTCCTCCTTTTTGAAACGCGACATCTCAACCTAAACCAGGTCTGTCCTCCTCGTCACACTTAATTAGAATGATAAATAATAATCACAATACATTAGTGTGAAGATACAATCTTTCAGTTGAAGGCACCAGCAGGAGGCCAGGCCCTGTGGTGCCCTCAGCAGGAGGGCGGTCCCTGTGCTCCTCAGTGTCTCGGCAGGAGGGCAGTCCCTGTGCTTCTCAGTGTCTCGGCAGGAGGGCAGTCCCTGTGCTCCTCAGTGTCTCGGCAGGAGGGAAGTCCCTGTGCTTCTCAGTGTCTCGGCAGGAGGGCAGTCCCTGTGCTTCTCAGTGTCTCGGCAGGAGGCCGGCCCCTATGCTCCTCAGTGTTCCATCAGGAGACCGGTCCCTATGCTCCTCAGTGTACCAGTAGAAGACCGGTCCCTGTGCTCCTCAGTGTTCCATCAGGAGACCGGTCCCTGTGCTCCTCAGTGTCCTAGCAGGAGACCGGCCCCTGTGCTCCTCAGTGTCCTAGCAGGAGACCGGTCTCTGTGCTCCTCAGTGTCCTAGCAGGAGACCGGTCCCTGTGCTCCTCAGTGTCCTAGCAGGAGACCGGTCCGTGTGCTCCTCAGTGTCCTAGCAGGAGACCGGTCCCTGTGTTCCTCAGTGTCCTAGCAGGAGGCCGGTCCCTGTGCTCCTCAATGTCCTAGCAGGAGGCCGGTCCCTGTGCTCCTCAATGTCCTAGCAGGAGGCCGGTCCCTGTGCTGGGGCTGGTTCCTATGGCACTAACATGGAACATAAAATGAAAACATTATTGTGTTTTTAGTAGATTTATGTCCTTGAATGTGACCAAGTATAGTACAGTATAGTTTCTATATGGTATTGACCTTTTTAAAGCACATGTCATTGTAAAGCTTGGCCGTGTTCACCAAAGTGGTTTGCACCAGTAAGACTCAGAGTCAATACAGAAAAAATATTGAACAAGGACTTATGTTCTAGCCATGGATGTAATGTACCAAGGGAATCTCAGAGTAACAGTAGCCTAATTCATGCTGTTAAGGGCTAGTGTTAACTTCATATCAACCAGGCAGATTGGACTAAAGACACCATCCAGAATCCCTGTCGAGGCCATCTTATATCAGGTCTGTGTTATTCCAAAAAAGCCAAGATGAGAACAGGTGTATACTGTCCCTGTAGGAAAATGTACCTCTGCATTTGACCCATCCTGCAATACCACTATGCTCGGCTTGGTTCAGACCAGAGCTGGAGGGTTTTATTTACTGAGGATATTTTATGGGGTAAGGGGAAAATACAGGAAAACACATATTCTTCCTGTGTCCTGATGCAATGACACATTCTGCTTTTGTGGGACATTTTAAGCAGAGTATTAAAGGTGTGCGAGAAAAGCAGATCCAGCACCAAAGATATGTCAGAGAGCCTATTCAGTTCACAGTGAGTCTGTCTGTCCTTGCTGCCCACACTCCATGGAGCACTGTCTGACCCTCTTGAAGCTACACTGATTATTGGTGCATGGTGTTGAGAAATTCAGCAGTTGGATTCCAAGACTAGGTTTGTGAAATTGTCCATTTATCATGCTCAAAGTGAAGGTCTTACTTTTCAAATTGTGAAGATTGAGAGATGTTTTTCAAATGCAAGCAGTAGTTAGGCCCACCCCACAGCTCTTGAATTGGACAAGGACTTAGACTCATGGTGACACGCCTCAGCTTAGAACCTAACTGTTTTCCTCCAGCGAATCTTACTGGGGAGGCCTATTCCAGGGAGGTTGGACTATCCTAGGTCATGGTAGCACTCAACATCATGTGGATAAGCTATAACTAATAACAAACTAGTCGACAAAACATCTTACTTTAGAAAGTCTAGCACGACATTACCATAATACAATTGTGGGAGTTCGTTCAATTCATCTTTAAATAACTTGATATCTTCAGAAAATAAATTGTTCATAGCCAAGAGTGACTAAACACCAAATCAACTTTTTTTTTTAGTTTAGTTTAGTTTATTCGGTCAGGCATCGAAAACAAAGTTGTACAAGGATAATTTCCACAGGAACACAAAATATTCCAAAAAAAGAAAGAATGTACCGTACAAACTGATACTTTACTTTACTTTACACTGACCGAAAAGGCGTCGGCTGAAGCATAAGCTTATAATGCCTGCCTTTACAACACAACATGTGCCTTTGTGTTTTTCCTCATTGGAAATACAAAAAGAAAGTAAAAAAGAAAAAGAAAAAAACATCAGGCCGTTTATCCATTAAGGAGATACAGAAACAGAAAATTATTGGACAAATTTCAAGTATCTGACAAGAGTCTTATTTTTATATAATCTTTTAAAATGAAAGAGAGAGGTGCACTGTTTGAGTTCCTCTGTACAGTTATTCCAGAGGTCCACCCCTTTAATAGAAATGCAGGAACCCATTGTATCTGTTCTAAAATATTTTTTATTGAAAACTTCTCCTCCTCGGAGCTCATAATGGCTTTGTCTTATGTCAAAAATATTTAGCAGCGTTTGGGACAAAAGTTTGTTTTTAACTCTAAACATGATTTTTAGAGTATATAACTCTACAAGGTCATAAAATTTCAATGTTTTAAGGTTTGTAAATAAAGGATGAGTTGACTGGTTGTAATTCGAGAATGTGATGAGCCTTATTGCCTTTTTTTGCAGAATAGCGATGGGTTTGGTGTTTGTTTTATAGGTATTTCCCCAAATCTCTATACAGTAAGTTATATATGGCATTATTAGTGAGTTGTATATAATAAGTAAACTCTCTTTATTTAGATTATGTCTAGATTTATATAATATTGCTATTGTTTTAGATAATTTAATTTTGATATAATTTATGTGTGATTTCCAATTTAAATCCTCATCAATGGTTACTCCTAAAAATGTATTTTCATTTACTCGTTCTAATGGCATATTGTTCAGCGTTAAGCTTACTCGATCGTCAATTTTACGATTTGAAAATATCATGTATTTCGTTTTTTTAATGTTTAAAGATAATTTATTAATATCAAACCACATTTTAAATTTGTGCAACTCTCTTTCCATCATTTCCACAAGCTGATTTAAATCATGACCAGAGCTGTACAAGGTGGTGTCATCCGCAAATAGGACACAATTCAACTTTACCGACACATTGCACAAATCATTAATGTAGATAATAAATAATTTAGGTCCTAGAATGGATCCCTGTGGAATTCCATAAGTTATTTTAACCATTTCTGATTTTGTATCATTTATTTGTACGTACTGGTGCCTATTTTCTAAATAGCTCTGTAGCCATGTATGCACTGGTCCTCTAAATCCGTATTTTCTTAGTTTTTGTAATAGGATGTTGTGATCTAGCCTCACAAAGCCTTCTTCAGGTCAATAAATACCCCAACACTGTATTGTTTGTCATCAATTGCTTTGGAAATGTTTTCTGTTAAATCCATAACAGCCATTGCAGTGGAGCGGTTCTTTCTGAACCCATATTGGTGATCGCTCAGTAGTTCATATTTTGAACTTTGAACAAACACCTTCTCGATTATTTTTGAAAATTGGGAAAGCACAGAAATAGGTCTATAGTTTGAGAACGAGTGCTTATCACCAGTTTTGAATATCGGAATAACTCTAGCAATTTTCATATCATCTGGGAATATTCCTTTTTTAAACGACTGATTACATATATATGTTAGGGGCTGTGCAATGGGTATAATTGTGTTTTTTATTAATTTCATGTCTATATCATTTATGTCTTTAGACGTTTTTTCTTTAAATTTGTTTACAATTTGTACTACTTCTTTTTCATTTGTAGGATTAAGGTAGAAGGAATTCATATTAGTTTGAACGGCCTCACTGGGGTTTATATTTATTCCTTTATTGTCAATGTCTTTTGCAAGATTGGAGCCCACATTTGCAAAATATTTGTTGAATTCATCAACTATTTCATTTAGGGATTCTAATTTGGTATTTTCCTTTTTCATGTAATTTGGGATTTCTGACTTTTTTCGTCCTTCCTTTATGATTCTATTTATCACACTCCATGTACCTTTTATATTTTGTTTTTGTGCTTCTAATTGGGTTTGAAAGTACTCCATTTTTCTATTTCTCATAATATTTACTAATTTATTTTTGTACTTTTTATATTCTCTTTCAGCATCTACTGTTCTATTTTTTACAAATGTTTTGTACAATTGGTTCTTCTTCTTACAAGCTCTTTCTAATCCCTTGGTCATCCATGGTTTATTTTTAGGTTTGGATCTATCCTTTACTCTTTGTAATGGAAAGTTTTGATTGAATAGTTCCACATATTTTTGCAGGAACGATTTATATGCCTCACTAGGATCATCTTTAGAATATACGTGATTCCAGTTTTCTTTTCCCAAATCCTGTTGAAAATGTTGTAGTGACTGGGTTGTCTGGTGTCTTATGAGTTTATACTTTGATTCATTTTAATTTTTTATTTTTAAACGATTGTGGAAGACAGCAAAAACAGGGAGGTGGTCGCTTACATCACTAATCAGAAGGCCACCAACTATTTTATTCTCAATTTTATTTGAAAATATATTGTCAATCAATGTAGTTGTATCCTCTGTAATCCTGCTAGGCTTATTTATGATTGGAACCAGCATGTTGCTGTACATCATATTACAGAAGTCTGCAGTTTTACTGTGAGCTGTGACATTTAGTAGATCAATGTTAAAATCACCACATACTATTTGTTCTTTCGCAAAGTTTAAGTTTACCACTTCATTCATTTTTTCATTAAATAGATGTATGGAGGATCCTGGGGTTCTGTATACACAAGTAACAAGTACATTTCTGGAGTTTTTAGACTCAATTTCAACTGTTAAACATTCAAATAGATCCTGTATTGCAATTGATTTGTTTTCAATACATTTGTAATGCAAAGCTGAATCCACATACAAACCAACCCCGCCACCTCTTTTACTGTGTCTATTTACTGTGACCAGCTCATACCCTTCCATTTGCACTTCTGTGATTTTATTTTCATCCAGCCAAGTTTCAGATACGGCAATAATACTAAATTTGGAGAGTGATTGCAATAGTTCCTTTATTTTGTCAAAAGTTTTTCCAAATGCTCCTGCAATTTATATGTATAATTGATAAATGTTCATCCATGTCAACCTTACTTTTGAACTGCTCTTCTGTGAAATACTCACCGCTAATGTTTAAATCGTCATAAAATTGCATTTCTGGGTTTAAATCATGTCCCATATGAGTCATGTTATATTTTGATGAGACAGAAGTGTTGATATACCCTCTGTGAGTTCACCTGATTTCTTTGATGATATTTCGTCCAGTTCCACGCACTGTTCCGAGTCCTCTTTGTCAATAACTCCAAAATTGAATATAATAAAGGAAAAAATAACCAAAACTTCCAGCCAAAAAAAATATAAAAAGTCATAAACTCCGGAGCCAGGTCCACTTCGGTGCATAGAATCCAAATCAAGTACGCTTTCTTGATCTCGCAGAAATCCACTTAAAGTCTTGCCAATATTCCAAACATACGGGAACATAGATTCATCGTCGCTCTTGACTCGATTGACAGTCATCCTTTTGGAGTCAAGTGCCTGTTTATTTATACTGATCCATATCATTCAGATTTCTTATTGTCACAACCTTTGCTTCTTCTGGCGCACCATTGAGCCGTATTTTCACTTGGCCTTTTCGCGTCCACGTAGCTTGAATTTTGTTCTGTTTTCTCAGACTCCTCGCATGTCTAGCAAGATCTGCATTCTTTTTTGTAAGGTGCTCATTCAGATACACTTCTGTGCCCTTTAGTTTCTTAGCAAGTCAACCTTGTGCTTCCTGTTAAAGAAGCGCAATATGATGGCTGGCTTTGCATCTCTGTTCTTTCTTGGCAACGTGTGGCAAGCTGATATGTTCTCGGGGGCAATTTTAATATCTTTACTCAAAAAGAACTGAACAACTTGCCTCTCCAGAGTCTGAAGCTCCTCCGTGGGAGCCTCGTCGCCTCTTTCAGATGTAGCCGCTGCTGTAGCCCGAGCGTAGCTACGATGTCTGGTTACAAGTCCACTCACAATTACATCCTCCATTCGTGTATACTGCTCCAGATCATCGACTCTACGTTCCAACTCTTGAATTATGGCATCTTTTTCTTTGATCATCCTGTTATAGAAATATTTTAGTAAAGCAATCTGTATTAACACCAAATAGTTATGAGTGTAAGTTATTAACTAATAGTCAACTCTGGATTCAGATACAGGCCATAATGCTCTGTTGGCAGCAGGTCAGTGATAGATGGAGACGTGCTGCATCATGTCTTTGACCTGGGTCATAGAACAATATGTTCAGTTCAAAAGCAGATTGTTACATATATCAGAGTTGTATCAGCGTTAGGAGGCGTAAAGAGAAGCCTTGAGCAACACATATCAATGTGACTTCATTTATGTAATATCTAGAGTAGATATGTGTTTGTTTACTCTGGTCTATTTAATGTACAGTCATTTCCTCAATCGGGGCAGTCGATTTCGGACGGCTGCCCGGTGGTATTGGTATCGGTTCTGTTATTCATTGTAATTGTGCACATTTACTAATGAATAAACTCACACTTTGTTTGGAATTACAGCTCTGGGTTGTTTACATTATTTTACTCTTGTTATGTGCAGTAATTCTACAACAATCCTTTTAAGCTCCTCCACTTCAGGGAGCAGGGTGAGCAATCTAGCATGTTGCTCAGCTAATCTGCTCAACTCACTCGAAATAGAAATCAGGGTTTTTTGAATATCTTTAACATCCTCCTCCATAGTGTGTGTCCGTGTTTTAGGTGGCATTTGATATCTTGTCTTTTGATTTCCTTTTCTTTAGGTTTTAATCCCTGTTATTTCAGTTTTAAGGCAACATGACGCAGCGCACCTGACGCACATGCCACTCGAGGGACGAGTGGCAAAGTACAAAGAGTTTTTGTACTCAAAAACTGCATAAATATGTTTATTGTAGTGCTCTCTACATATCCTGGTCATTATTTTGACGTTTTAGAGCAAATTAGATAAAATATCACTTTTGAGCCTAAAAACGTCTGTGTGGCGCCCTCTGAACCTTTTCGGTGGTACTACATTTGAATTTGGTCCTGGCCCATCCCTTCTTGTCCCTTGGTCCTCCAGGCAACGCCCTTTTAAGAGAAAGTTTTCAAATGTTCATGTGGGCGGAGTGAGGCTGAGCGCAGGTGTTTAGTCGCTCTTTAAGAAGCAGGTACAAGATCCTCTGGGAATGTTTTTATTCTGTTCAAGCAAAAGTATTATCATGTTTTGCCGGTGTTATCGTAACATGCAGGATTTGCGTCGGGACAATGTATTTAATCAATTGGTTAATTTGACTACATCATGCTCAAGTAGATTTAATACAATAATTCAAAAATACCTATACCCCATTTATCACTGTTTTAAATACAATTAGCATCAGCTTTAAATGTGATTGATTCCGGTCTAATTTGTGATAGCAGGGCTGAATATAAATGGCCTTAAAAAGACTATTTTGACGCAATGTTGAAGGACAACTATAAACGGTTTTGCTATTAAATATGTATGCAACTGCTGGTGGAAAGTAAATAAATCATCTATATTGCATTTTGTGAAGCTCAAGAATCAAAGCATGTTTTATTCTTTTGCACATCATTGACGCAAATAGTGAAGTATGACCTAATATGTGGTTGGGTTTTAGCGAAGCTGCAGAAAGTTGATGTTACTGATAGTTTAGTAGGCCGGTGCAAAGCCTTCTTCAACACATTTCTAACATGTTTCTGGGGAAAAGTTCCAATGGGATTTTTACCGTTTCACTTTTTATTGCAATAATGGCCAAAAAACTCCAATAGTCAAAATACTCACCACTGTGGAATAGTCTATAAAAGAAAGTACAGCTTGACGATGAAGCCTGTTCCTGTTCACAAGTCGATTTTATTGTCTACTGAACCTTGCTTCACTGGTAGTGGGTACAGGGTCAGATTCTGGTCTACACCAGTGGGGGCGGGTCCCGGGTTGGTGGGGGTGGACCTGGAATAAGAATTACCCAATGCTTTTGTATGGCGTCGTCTTTCCTCTAAAAAACATCTTTGCAGGATGGTCCAAAAGTCGGCTCTTGACCCAACTCTACGTTCCAGATGTGTGTCAATGCTGAGGGGAGTATCTTTTTTGGACCAGTCTAGTTTAGTGGCTGTGGACTTCAGAAGGCACTTGTCAAAGCAATGAGGCTAGTGCAAATGCATATTTTCACATTATCCTGCCCTCGCGGACATTTTGAAAAAGCCCTCAGAAGCCAAAAGTGATGGCACTTTAGTTTGAACAGCAGAGATAGACGTGACTATGTCCGTGAGTCTACGGTCTACACAGGTCTCAGATGGTCCAAAGCTAAGAGGAAAACCACTCAGCCACTGTGTCGCTGCATATACAATTACATCTTGTATATGCATTGTGGGTAATGTGAAAGTTGGAGATTTTGGTGCAGAAATTAGAGCATTTTAGATTGGCTTTACATTTTTACTCGTAAAAAGTTTTATTGTTGCATGTAGAATTGATTGTAAAAAAAACAAAACAAAAACAGAACGTCGAAGGTCCTGGGATCGAATCTCGGTCGGGCCTTTCTGAGTAGAGTTTGCATGTTCTACCTGTGTCTGCGTAGGTTTCCTCTAGGTGTTCTGGTTGCCGATACCACTAATAACAATGGTGGCTGTATCATATCTACAGCTCCTAACTTTAGCCACATCCCCAAAGTGCAAAGCATAATGAAACCTTTATATTGAGTTGATACTAGATTAATATTATTTATCACACAAAAACTGTCCTCTCTGAACATCGTAAAGCGCTTTGGGTGACCTTGGTCTGTAAAAATGCGCTATATAGATAAATGATTACTTGCTTACTTTATGTAAAATGATGACATCCAGAAGTGAAGAGCTGGATGTGTTTTTAATCTTGTTTGAATAGTTTGCCTAACTGCTGTTTTGACAGAATAAAGGAATAAAGAAGTCTTGATCTTTATCTAACCAAGAAAGTCCTGACAGGATGTGAGCGGAAGTTGTGGGTCAAGTCGTTCATATTTTTATGGGTAGGGGAAACCGGAGCACCCAGAGGAAACCTATGCAGAAGACAATATTTGAGCCCAGGACTAACTTGCTAAGAAGGCGCTCTCAGTAGCCAGTATACAGTATATATTTAGTGAGACATCAATGAGGCTTAGAGGCATTTGTAACTCTAAGAAATGCACCTCTCTCTGATCAGTAGGAAACCACAAACAAGGTCAGACCACTTCCATCTCAACAAAAAAACAATTTGCACCAGCTTTATGTAACTTAACTTAAACTCACGTCTTGAGGAAAGCAGTACAGTGTTTGTCTTGACCCAGTTTTTTGGACGTGTCTCTCATTTGCCTCGGTGTACACTTGCCCTATATCTGGAGAACCCGTGGGGATAGTTACATCAGATCCTGCGTATTGATGAAATTGTAAAAAAGTGATAACGTGTGAAGGATGAGTCACACCAAGAGGCCAAGACGTTCATTCATTCATTCGTCATCCTCACGCTGGTTACCATGCAAAACTCGTATAATCGAATTACAAAGGTGTCTTGTGTTGTTCTAGCCTTTTGAAAGTGTTTTGGATAATGGTCTGATTTGACATACTAAAATTATGTGTGGGACAAAAGCCGTGCTGAGGAAGCGTGAAGAAATGTCGGCACGTTCTGTTGGCACAAGGTGCACAAAGAAAGATTTAGTGAAACACAATGTATTATTGATTATCTCCATGCCTTTTCAACACACTCTTAATCACATTGTGTTGTTAAATGTGTGTCTATATCTTTGAGATCTACTCTTGGGTTTCTCATGTGGTTAAGGTTTTTAGACTGTTACTATGGTAGCAGACCACACACATGTGCACATACTGTATGCACACACACACTCAGGAAAAAGAGAAAAAAAAAAAAGAAAAATCTTTAAATTGAGGCTGAGTGCAGTTAATTCCAGCCCAAAAATCACCATCCGAGGAGCAGTCTGCGTCAACAAGGAGCGACACAGGACCCAGAGGAGTGATGAAGCCCTGGTCATAAGTTATCTGAATCTAATTATAGTTGCAAAGACAGATTTTTCAGCTTTCCTCTACCACAATTTGAATCCATAGGCTCTCTGGAGTGTTGTGATGTCACATAAATACAGATGAAGTCTACATGAGTCTCTGGCTGAGCTATGTTTGATGAATCATTACTGTATTTATCCCCACTCTCGCACTGCGTTATATCAACTCTCATTTTTCTCAAACAGCTGCAGTGCACCAGCAGAGTCCTTGAGCCTTTAGTGTTTTTTATTTGTCATTCATTAACTAACTTTACGGATGAAAGAATGAGTTTTACAATTTAAAGTTATGATCAAAGGATGTTATAATTATTATTATTATATAGCTGCTCAGTTGGTAGAGCATTGAACTTCGGGCCTAATGGTTGTGTGTTCTATCCCCTTTACAAGACCTATTCCATCTGCTCCCACTGATGTCTGCTGTTGTTGTGTCCCTGGGCAAGACACTTAACCCCACTTTGCCTGAAGCCCCTGCTGAAAGACTAAGGCTGTGTCATCGCTGATGGAGCAGCCATCCTTCCATGGACTAAATAAAAATTATTACTAATTGGGCAAAAGGAAGAATATGGATGGATGGTTGTAAGTTTACGACCTCCAAATGTTTCTTTTTTACCTTATTGGTACCTTACTATAACGCAATTCACCTTTAGCAGCGCTGCGTGTATATTCCAACAACGTCATACAACATCATATACAGTAACCGCTAGTATTATGACAGAAGAAAACTTTTAGGGCTTAGGCGTACCGCATGGTTAGTGCAGAATACTTCCCGTAGCCCTCAGTCCTCCTGCTGCCCCTCATCGCGGTGTCCTCTGCCTCTGTATTTTACTGTGTATATGCACAGCTTTTGACAGCTGTAGCAGCACTCACCAACAACAAACAGGTTTGAGAGCTTCATGATCGCACTTCAGCAGTGGTGAGTTCAGGTGGAATGAGGGACCTCACTGTATTTCAGAGATTATAAATGATAAAACAATTTTTTTACTCATTGTCCGTGGTTGTAAGAAAATGTATATGTTTTATATTTTCAAATTATGAGTAATAATCAGAAGTCTCTATTCTGATCATAACTCAGAACTATTATTCAGTTCTCAACAGTGAGGGTTGTCTCTTTTACATCTGTGACAGTTTGTTGTATAAAAATACAGTGTTTGTGTTATCATTCAAAGTCTCCTAAATATGGCCAAAACAATAACATTCCTGCCGACTTTAAAAGTCTTTGCACTATTCACAATTTCATTGAATGTAAATATCAGAATATATATGAACGCATAGACAAACATGTGACACCAACTTAAAGCTAATAGATGACCAGCCAGACTCACGCGATTTAACAGAAACCAGAGCAGGGGTGTCCTTTTAGTCCAGATTAGTCCAAGGGCGACACCCCTTGTAGTAAAACTTTTTTGGCTGGATTCAAGCTGTTCAGACCATGAAATTGAGGTAGGACATGTCCATATTGATTCACATTTGATAAGGCTTTAGTTGGCTGTATGACAAATGTTTAGCATACAATTCTGTGACAAAATCAAAAACACATGTCAGTATAAACAAATAAATGCAACGGCTGACTTCTAGAGAGCAAGACATGGACCACATACCATGACAGAGCGGTCCGCAATTGGCCCGCGGGCCTGGGTTTGGACATGCCTTAACTGGAGGATATGGCTGGTCAGGTTCAGGCTAAATATATGTGGCACGGTGGCGCAGTGGTTAGCAAGAAAGTCCAGGCCTTCCTGTGTGGAGTTTGCATGTTCTCCCCCTGTTTCTGTATAGGTTACCTCTACCATAAACAACATGTAGAATAGGTCAGGCATGCTCCTCCTGTACGGTGACCCTGCTCCCATCACTGCTCCACAACAGTTTCAAAACGCTTTGTGACTCTCTTTGTGAAAGGCACAATATAAATAAAGATTACTTACTTAAATCAAAGTTAACAGTGGGCGCTACATTCGCCCTGATACGGAGTACAGCACTGTTATGTGTCCAGCCAAATAAATCAATGGGATGTGGGTCATTTACTGTCACTATGTGGGCCTGTCTGCTGAGTCCATGCCAGTCGATGTGCCTGTGATCCGCTGTGACCTTAAAGCAGGTGGGACAATCAATGTGTGCAGATTACGGGTTAGGCCTTCTCCTGATTAAAACTCTCATGTGTTATTATGGTGCCACGGCTGATTGTGGTGCAATGGCTTCACACGTGAATGGAGGAATCAAGAAGTAAAACTCAAATTGAAACAAGTTCACCACAGGACGTACGTTTGATTCATAAAGCATGTAGTGGAGTAAAACTAACAACCTCCAGTTGAACGCATCCAAAACATGTGAACTGGTCTACGACTTCAGTCGCAATAGTTCTCATTTGCCTGTCGTAATCGACAACTCCCAGGTGCACTGTTAAAAACACTGACCGAGTCGTTAAGAAAGCTTGTCAGCGTCTCTACTTTCTGCGTAAACTTAGAGAATTTACCACTAACTCTAAGATTCTGCTTAACTTTTATCGCTGCACCATTGAGAGTTTACTTGTTGGTTCTGTGTCTGTGTGGTTTGGAAACATCACAGATAAAGAAAAGAGCTTTAAACAAGGTGCTCCGCTCTGCAAAGAGGACCGTGGGCTGTGAGCTTCCTGTTCTGGAGGTTCTTTTTAAACAAAGCTCTTAGGATTGTCAATGACTCTTCTGGCCACCCTGGGAAAGCCATGTTCCAGCTTCTTCCCTCTGGCAGAAGATATCGCTCTCTGAGATGCAGGACATCTCGTTATGCTAAAAGTTTTTATCCACAAGCTGTTATCAGTGTGAACAGAGCACTTTAATGATTTGCACTTGTTTTGAAACTGTTTGAGTCGATCGATTTCACAGTGACATTTGTTTACTGTTTTATTTGTTTTATTTTTGTCTTTTAATGTTGTTTTATGTCTGTATTTGTCTTTGCACACTGGTGACTTTTGCTAATGTATTCCAATGTGGTGTTTTTACTGCAAATGGCAAATAAACTGAATCTGAATGTACATATTTAGTACAGTGCTCAAATAATGTGATTGTATCTTCCATCTACCCCATGTCTCCGCCCACTTATCTAATTAACTACATAACTGATGGTAAAAGATCAGTTTTAAAGTCAATGTAGGCGTGTACTTCATAATCAACACAGTGGAAACAAACACGAGTTGGCTGATATTCAAGACAAGTCCAAAATCCTTTATATATAATTCTGAAACTCACAAAACAAATGAATAATGAATATGGCGTAGTTAAACAATCGATATTTTAGTATGAGCCATTCACTGTGTTTCTATATTCAGTCAAAGGCTAAATGAACTGAGCATCTATGAAGTATTTTGAGTTTGGTATTGTAGACTTGGAGCGCGCAGATAGTGATGAGAGCGACACAAACCCCTCCCCCCTCTCCTCCTCCTCCTCCCCCTCTCCTCCTCCTCCTCCTCCCCCTCTCCTCCTCCTCCCCCTCCTCCCCCTCTCTCTCCTCTCTCGCCCTCCGCTCTCTCTCTCTCTCGTCTGCTCTCCGCCTGTAGCTGCGGATGTGTTCAGAGCGCGCAGCAGCGGAGGAGGAAGAGGATCAGCGCCACAAAACCTCAAACAAACTCACAGCAGAAGCGGCCCCGGTGCACGGTGACGGCAGTAGCGGCTTTACTCAGTTCCGGAACCACGAGCGGAGAGCGACTTTCCACAGCGCGCAAACTTCTGCCGGAGAGAGTCCAGGCGCACAGGTGTCCAGAGCTCGCGTAACGCATTGTCCAGAGCTCGTTTAACACAGGTTTGACGCTCGGACCATGGCAGAGTCCACCGCGGCGGGCAGCGATGGAGAGGAGGCCCCCATGAGGGGCTTCGCGCGTCAGGGGGCCCTGCGTCAGAAGAACGTGCACGAGGTCAAGGACCACAAGTTCATCGCGCGCTTCTTCAAGCAACCCACGTTCTGCAGCCACTGCACGGACTTCATCTGGTGAGAGACACTGGGCCTAGGACCATAGACCCATAGAACCATAGAGCCATAGAACCATGGAACCATAGAACCATAGAGGGGTTGCAGGGGGCAGCATCTGTCCGGGGTTGGGGTTAGTGTACAGTGCAGCAACAAGTGTCAGAGTTCTTCTTTCCGGGGTCTGCACATGGTTATGGTTATATGATGTGCAGAACAGCTGTATGTTGCAAAGCAGTATCATGTGTTGGTCATGTTAACACAGGGAGGTTCATAATATGATCATCTGAGGCAGATATTTGTCATCTGAGGTCTGGCCCAAATGCAGAAAGCATTTCACTCACTCTGACCACTGTCACAATGACCACATCCATTGTATTCATTATTATGTTCCCTATATGTTTTTACATTGCCTAGAATGATCTTAGCCCTAACGTTATTTTGGATTACTTTACTTTTTGATCCATCAAACATGACTTTTATTGCTTGTTAAGTTTTAGAACAGACTTGTGAATATAAGATTTTAAGAATATCTGTCCCAGATTCCAACCCACTTGAGAGAACCCTGATGGCATATTCCCAAACAAATGTTCATCAAAAACTCAAAATGCATGTACATTATGCAAGTCCTAAAAGCTCATATCTTTACACATGGCATGTTTTGGACTCTGTCCATTAACCAGAAATAGACCAAGAAATACATACAGAATATTTTTTTCCAAATACAAAAAGAGGCATTATAATTATTACTGTAAGCCTGTCGCCTCTCCACAGTTAGACATAGCACTAGTTCTGTAGTGGTTCTGTTCATCGCCATGGTGATGTATAGCTTTTAGTGACTGTACACATATAATGCCATCTTGTGTACAGTACTCTCATGTTGCATGATTCATTTTGGCCAGATGGGAAGAAATATGGTGGAAAATGTATTCAAAAGACATTGAAATGCATGTTTATCATATGTGAAGATGTCCTGTATTTGTCTTCTAATCTCAACAGTAACTCGCAGAAAAGATATACAGGTCCATAAATATTGTGTTAAATATTGTAGTAGAGCAGATTGTGTTTGAAATGATGACGACAAAATGTGCTTGTGGAGATGGGTTTTTCTAAATAAAAAACCTCAGATAACATTTAGCTTCCGAGAAGGCTAATAGTCCAGATTATTAGAGGTTAGCGTTGTTAACAGTTGTTAAAGTACACTCGATTTTATTAGTGTGACATAAAAATCCAGATTCCCAGAGGCATTTTGGTACTTATGAAACAACATCCGATGCTCACTATAGGTGATGTTGTGATGACATTTCCAAAGCAGGGCAAGGCAAGTTTATTTGTGTAGCACAGTTCATTCACAAGGCAACTCAAAATGCTTTACTAAACAAGAAAATTAAAATTAAAATCACACAGGGCACATAGATAATAATCACAATACATTAAAAGGACTGAGTTGAGTTATATGTAGAGCTAAAAAAATAACTTTTAAACTTTGATTTGAACATGGTCAGAGTAGAAGCCTGTTCCACATTTTCTGGAAGACAGTTCCAGATTTTAGCTACATGAATCTGAAACGGTGCCTCCAGTGACTCCAGTAAAGGCAGGCGCAAAGTTCAATTCAATTCAATGTATTCTTTGCCAACACAGATCAGAGAATCAAGCCGTTCAAACACAAGAAATAAAACAAAAAAGGCATTGGTGTTGGTCCATAAGGGGAAGATGACCAATGTCTGTTGTGTGTTGATAAATGTCCATAAATGTTGTTTAATGTTGAGTGTCTGCATCGGCAAGGAACAACTCTAAACCCAGTGGGAATAAGTGAGAAACTTCAGGGAGGTCCGCATTGAGAGAGTGTTCCGCTCCCACAGACAAAAGTGAACACTGTGACTTTCAAAATGGCAGATATGATTATTTTATGAAGTTGTTGTTTGAGATAAGGCTGCACGATATATCAAAAAAATATTGTTATCGCGATATTGGTGCGTGCGATATCCATATTGGAGATCCGTGATAATATAGATTTTTTTGTTTTAAATATACATATATATTTTTCCCTTTTTATTAAAGACAAACAGACAGACACATCAACATTCAACAAGAACAAACAAAACAAAAAAGTAAAAAAAAAAATATTTAATAAGAGTATATAAATACATGCAATTGAATGTCATTAATGTTGTGCTTATTTTTGTTTTGTCTCTTGCGTTTCAATACAGATTGCAATTTTAGGTGAAAGACAAAAATATGGCAATAATATCGTTATCGAAATACTTACCACTCATATCGAAGATCAATTTCTAGTATGAAAACTTGAAAATATATATCAATGACCCACGTGTGTGTGTTTTAAATATCTCCCACCCACCTTCTCCAGCCTCCTCGCTTATATTAAATTAGTTTCCGGCTCTGAGGTTTGGCCTAATTTAATCCATTTTTTATTATTATCTTGGCTGCTCTATTCCCAAACAGGTCCTTATTCAAGACTGTCATTGGGCCTTTTTTAATTTGTGAATTGCTAATCGTTTTGACCTGAAAGTGCGCCGCCTGCGTATAACATCGTGTAATCCTAATGGGCCACACCGCTCCAAATGATGACCCGTATGCACTCTGTGTAATAACCGACCGGTTTAGACCGTCCGTCATGGCCACGTTCCACTCTCTGAGGAATCGGTATTTTTAGTTTATAATGAGCTGCGTCTGTGATCACAATTTAGCGACAATTTTAGAGATTTTGTGTTGTTATTTTAATTGGAAGGACTGGCTATTGTACTGTCCTTATTTGTGTATTTTCCAGCAGTATTTGGCCCGTCACAAATTCATCAGAGGGTGAGCTAGAAATGTATTACTTGATTTTTGTTAAATGTGATGCTATATGGATTTTGGATACATTTTACCCCCATTTTTCCACCCAGATTTAAAAAAAAAAAAATACATGCAAAAACCAATGTCTCTGTCAAAAAATCCTATTCTTCTGGTTACAATCTTAAACATTTTGTGTAACTGGAAGTACATTTGAAAGAATTGTCTCAAGAGGAGGTGAAACTTTATTTGTATGGCACTAAAATATACTTAAAAATGACTTAAAGGGCAAATTGTAAGCCTTTCCGATTCCTTTTCTATGTGTGTTTTGCAAATGAACTCTTCAATTATAGATTTTGTTTTGCTATTTTTTACTTCAATAACAGTTAATCTTAAATAAACAAAATGCAAACGCTTCAATAATGCTGTATACAAATGTGACGGAGCATAATTCTTTATGTTTATTAAATCATATCGCATATTGAAATATGTTGTATCAAATTGAAAGTCCCTATATTGAGACACACATATTGGCTCTGAAAGATCTCCAGTCCAAATGACAACCGCAATCCCCAGGACTAAAAATTACTATTTCGACCTACAGTATAATTCAAAAACACATACAATATATTTTGGGATTCAATATTTATCATCTGTTCCTTTGCCCTTTTCCTTATAAAACAATACAGCTCTAGTAACTTTTATCTTCTTGATGCATGCTTTTAATAAAAAGCACTTTTTTAACAGATTTTTTACTGTGTTACGTACTTGCACTAGTAGTATAGATTAGTTTCAACATTTGGTCCCTCACTATACCACGTGTCACCTTTCTCAGCCTCACTCTTCGCCTGACTTTCGTGTGTGCAATTTTTGGTGCTTTTTCTTTTTTTACAACAAGCTTCTCATGCGCCATCTGTACACTCCAACACCATCATAGACGACATCCTATAACCGCTAGTAAAACATGACAGACGACCGCTTCTTTACGATCTCACTTCAGCAGTTGTGAGTTCAGGTGGTCCGAAAAGCGTATAGAGTGTGTGGTGAGGGGTTTTGCTTATTGATGGTTATCACAGACACTAAGTTTTTAAAGTTTGTTATGCGACTGTCCTGGAGCCTCACCTGTTGTCATGGCAATGCGATTGTTTTGCCTGACTGCTCCAGAAAAACCCGCACAGCTATGTTACTCCCATGTGTCTTTTATTCACAGTCCACGATGGAAACGTTTCGAACTGAGGCCCTTCATCGGACGTTGTTGGCCTGAAACGTTACTATTATGGTCTGTAAATAAGAGAAAAGATAAGAGATTCTTTATTCGTCCCACAGTGGGGAAATTTCAATGTTGCAGCTCACATACGGGACAGCAGTATGAGCACACAACATACACAATATGTGGAGCTGCTATGTTTCTTAGCTAGCTGTAAATGCTGCCTTCAATATCTGTATATCGATATATCTCATCAGGATAAGCAGAAGTAGAACATGATGACATCCTGAAAATGCAGCATTGCATATGATTGCAGTATGTACTTATTTACAGATGAATGACATGTACAGGCTCAGCAGTTCTCATTGTATAGTCTGACAGCAGCAGGAAAGATATATATGTATGCATTTATTTTCATATTTTGAAACAAATCCAGCACGCTAGTTCAGGCTACTGGGTCGCGCGTCCTTATTTGAAACCATAAAGTGTATTTCAGCAATAAAACAGTAGATGGAAGAGTTTAATCAGTCAGATGGTAGCATATGAAAGCATAAAAAGTTGCCTTAACCTCGCATTTCTCAAACTCCGTCAGGTTGAGAAGGCAAACACTTATGTAGGCAGAAGTTGCTTTTGTTTGGAAGTGAACATCATGCAGTTTGTGTGTGAGTGAAGCTTAAACATCTGCAACTCTGCCTTTTCTCCCAAGGTCAAATGCAACTTGCACAAAACGGTTTTAAGGAGGAAGGTCCAGAACATTCTATTCTCTGTGGATGGATCTGTTATTGTTTTGTCTGAAATGCCACAAGACATGAAAGTGAAACTAAATCATGTATACCAGGCTGGGAAACTTTCTATTACTACATTTTCACACAAGCAGATGATCGTTGTCCACTCACATCTGCTCTAATTCTAATTTACTTCTTCATATGTATTTGGCTGGATGGTACTCTTGCTGTGTTGCAGTCATCAAGCAAAAAATTGGGAAAGAAAAGTTATAAAATATGTTGGCTCTGCTGGAGATGGAGTCCTAGAATGGATGACCACACACTCGGACTGAGAGAACATACGTGTTTGTCTCTTAAACTACATCTTAGTTTTGTCAAATGAATGATTTAAGTTCCTTTTCAGTCAGTTACTTTTCAAAACGTGAAGAGATGGTTCGACTGTCCGCCCTCAGCTCCGCAGCTTTGAGATTGAACAAAATTAAATGAAATCTGTGAGGCCCCTGGTCATTGGTTTAACTATTCTCCTCCAGCAAATCTCACTGGTTGTATAGTTATGCCAAGGAGTGGGACTATTTTTAATCAATTATTCTTGAAAAACACTTGCTGTACATTATAGTACAGTGTTCCATGGTCAGAAAAAGACATTTGTTTTAAATATGAAGAGAGATTGTCTTCTAAAGTATTGGTCAAATGGTTGTGTTTCTCACTTTACCACATGGTTGCTGACAGACATCCTGATATTGACCCAGCAACACTAAATTCACACGCCACATAGCAGACAGATACAGCTGGAGATCTCTGTCCGTCCAAACTATTCATCACCACCATTGGATGCGTCTCCACGGAGCTTGTGGAGTCATAGTCATACTGTAGTTGTAGTTTTGCCACGAACTGGGGAGCGCCATGTTTAGGTTTTCTATGTCTCCATGTCCAGAAAGTGGTCTCACTATCGCCCCCTGTGGTTTTGAAATTCATGCAGTCCAAACGCAGTGACGCTTGACTTACTTATTGGAGAATGAAAGAGCCTTAAGCTGTTGAAGCTGTAGAATTAGCATGTATGTAAGTGATGGATTTTGATTTCACATACATTGAATTAGAATAGGCATGTCAAACTCAGGCCCGCAAGACAATTTTTAGTGGCCCTCAAAATGATTTTAACTAATTAGAAGTTAAGGGAGGCCAAAGCTATATTTGTACTAACTATCAGTCTTCAATTACATCTCTTCTTGATATTTGGCCTAATTGTGGTTGAATGTAAATGTACCAGAAAATACAATCTCATGTAAAATTGTATTAATTTGTCAATACAAATGAATACAAAAAAGGTAAAAAGAAATTACTATAATAAAAGAAAACGGTGGCGGTGGCGCATCTCAGAAAGAAGGTCCTGGGTTCGAATTTCGGTCGGAACGGGGTCTTTCTGAGTGGAGTTTGCATGTTCTCCCCGTGCTTGCGTAGGTTTCCTTCGGGTACTCCGGTTTCCCCTACCACTAAAAACATGCTCACTAGGTATAATCCTCAAGCTCCGGTAGTCGAGCATCAACATCTGGAGATGGGTTCCCAGGCGCTGTTACTACGGCAACCACTGCTCCTGCCTTAGCGGCATCAGGATGGGTCAAATTAATAAAGTGCACCTTTACCTTTTATACTTTTGGCCCCAACCTGCTCTTATGTTTTTTAATTTGACTCCAGACAAAAAGGAGTTTGACACCCCTGAATTAGAATATAAGTAGAGAGCGCAACATGTCATAGGCCCTTCAAATCAACATATGCTAAAAAACATTATTTTAGTGGACGGCCTTCTATTGTTCCAGTCCGGACCCTAATTCCACCCACTCTCCTCAGCAGGTGCGAGGGTCTGTCTGTGATTTTTAATGCTCTCCTTTCTTTGGCGCGACGTGACACTCAGGTTCCGCCGCGTCTGACATTCGGCTTTTATGCCAATCCCCACAGGCAAAAGAGAACACAGCCTTTTTTTTTGCACTACTAGAATTCAAGTCGTCACCTGCGTGCCTGTTTAACCCGTTCTATATGCTTTCTCCGCAGGGGGTTCGGCAAGCAGGGATTCCAGTGTCAAGGTAAGGCGGCAAAATGCATTTACATCCGGAGAGCGCGTGATGTTCTCTCTGCACACACACACTGTCTTTCTGATTTATTTTAAGTGGCGTACGTCCCAGAATTATGCAAGTCGTCTCTTTGTCCCATTGTCCTGTTCCCACATTATAAATTAGCAATTGTTAGTTCATGTGGCGTTGAAGGTATGCGCGCTAGTGGGAGTTTTGATTGACGTTTTTTCAGCCATGTATTGTTCAAAAGTTGTCATGCATTGTCACAAAAGCGCATCTCCAAGTTTGTTCGCTGTTACTTAATGGAGCGTGGATGAGAACAAGCTGGATTAGAACTAGAGCAAAATCAGATCAGAAGCAAATTGAATCTCTTTTGCTTATGTTAAAGGTGACATATAATGCTTTTTTTCAGCTTTTAACCGCGTTATGATGTTATTCCTCATAAAATACCGGCCTGACCATCCAAGCTAATATCAGGAACTTCTGAATCAAACATAAAAGCTCCTGTCTCAGTCCTGTAATGATGTCATGGTACCGCTATCACACTCAGAGCAGTTTTCTGCCTTATAAAACCCATCAATTAGTTTTGGAAATTACATTACATTACATTACATTTGATTCCTCCCCCTAGTGGTAGCATAAGGAGTTACAGACAGAAAGCAGTTTTTTTACCCTTTGCTTGTTCCACTATACATTTGCTACTACTTAACTTAGTATTACTACTTGACTGCGGCCTATATAGTGATGTGGCCAATGTATGTATTTTTAGTGTTATTAAGGGTAAGCAGAGAGGACTGGCACAGGGAAATGTACAGACTTGTCTTTCTCAGGTTAGGTACATTGTCAGAGCAGAGTTTATGGACTTATTATTTTGACTCCATCAAGTTTAAATGAAATGGAACTCACATTTGTTTAAAAAAAATTGATTTGATGACCAGAGTGCTTTGATCTTCATGCATCAACAGTGCATTGAAACACCTCATCCTTAATTTATGGTGTGTCCAGTAAAATTGGTCTGTTTGTTTTGTTTTAGTTTTACAATATAACCTGAAAACCTGTGGATTATATCCAAGTGCCTATATATGGACAAAATGTTTCTTTTAAAATGTAGCTGTCTTTTAATGGACCACAATAATAACAAATTAGAATAATTTTCTCTCGATATGTATTACATCTTCTTGCTAAACCTGCGTACAAATAGCTCTGTTTTGGTTCACTATGGACTCCTTGCTCTGACTAAAGCATCTGATTTTATACCTTCTCATATTGGAATATAGCAATAATAGTGAAATGTATCTTGTGTGTATTGACTTCCTGCTGCATGTCCCAGGGCCACAACATGAGACGCTTCTGCAAATGAGGTAATCAAAGTCGCTGAAGTTGGCTGACAGCAGCACCACTTTTTCAATAAGAATAAACATACATTTAATGAGATGGGATTTTTACTATCTATTCCGTTTGGTTTGACAGTTTGCTTTAGCTTGATAGTTGCCACGTGTTACACTTGGGTTAAAATACAGTGGACCCTCACTATAACGTGGTTCACCTTTTAAGGCGTTGCTGTTTCCTGGATTTTTGTGTGTGCTTTAAACAGGTTTCATAACTCTGAACGTACAGTATATAGTTGGGCTGCACGATATATCATTGCGATATTGATACGTGCAATATCCATATCTAAAAGATGCACAATCATTTTGAAATATTTATGTATGCATTTCTTGTACGCGCACTTAGATGAATCTGCTGCGACTTGGTGCCACCACACGTTAGAGAGGAGCACACAGAGAAACGGATGATGCAGACGAATGCAGAGGAGAACTTGTTCCCAAAAACATTTTGGCCCCGTCCACACGTATCCGGGTATCTGCTAAACCGCAGATATTTTTCTTCGTTTGCACTTGTCATCCACATGACACTCATCATAAACGAATAGTGGAGAGTTTTGAAAACTCTTTTTATGCATTTGGGTGTAGACAGAGATAACCGGAGTTTTGCGTTTTTGCGCGTCACAGTATGCTCCCAAAACAACAACAAACAAAACGTGCGACCTCTGATCACTGAAGAAGCATGTATCTTACTGCCTCAAAAACTGCGGCTGCGAACAACTCGCAGCAGCGAACATCCTCCACATCAGAGCGCAGCAAAGTGATCACGGGGAATCACGCTCGAAACAAACCAAGACAGGAGCTAAACCAGGACTAAACCAGGACTAAACCAGGACTAAACCAGGACTAAACCAGGACTAAACCAGGACTAAACCAGGACTAAACCAGGACTAAACCAGGACTAAACCAGGGCTGAGGACAAGGGTCAGTGCTGGTAAACATATGTCTTTAACCTGAGTTTCTAGTGTGACTGTAAGTGCCGCTACAGAAGTACCGGCGTAAGCATCAAAGCTCCGCCCACTTCTGTGGTTTTTCCCCATGTTTGAAATGTTATGAATGTTACGAATGTGATTGAAAACGCAGATGTTCGGTTACGTGCGGATGCAAATTATTTTATAAACGGAGTAGGGATGTAGAAAACTATGAATTTTCATGACCGACCACCGAGCCTCATTAACCGGTTGAAACCGGTTAACCGCGTAGTTAAAAATAGTCCACGTTCTTTGAATAACAGCCATTTCGAGCCGCGTACTTTTAAGTGCAGCTCTGCGTTCTACAGGATCAGAGCCGAGACAGCGCCGCCAAAACCCGCAACAGCTTCGGCACCTTTTGCGCACAGAAAACTGCTTTTTTTTAATCTTCCCATTCTTCTCTGCTGCGGGTTAAAGCTTTTTTAAAGCAAAAGACAGCTCGTCCACATGGTCAGAGCAGCGAGTGACGAGCCGCGTCTCACAGGTCTATGCTAAAGTTAAAGTGATGTGTGTGGAGCTGATCTAATGCCAAGGAACAGCATGTTCCCATATGGAGCCGCGTATTTGCGAGGATTACCGATTTACATCCCTAAAACGGAGAGGGGGAAACATTCGGTTTTAAAAATACCCGGCTACGTGTGGACATGGCATTTACCTCCAGAATTTGGAACAACCACAGAAACAGTTATTTGCAAGGCATGCCGAAAAATAGTCGCTTGGTCGAACGGAAACACGACAATCTCCAGATCCAGCTCAAGCACAACCACAGGGTACTTTATGCTGTGTATTTACGATCTATAATTCCAGCCTACTCCGGTCAAACAAAAGACAAATGCACAAACAAGCATTAATGACCTAATGTCGTTTCTGTTGCTCCTCATGAGAAAACTTTGAAGTGACTCAAAGCTTTAACTGCAGCCATGATATATCGCACACTCTCCATTAATACTGTGTGTATGGAAATGGCAACTTTAGGCAAGATTTGAGGTTTATATTTGTGTGTGCCATACTGCATCTGTATGTGATTGATATTGTGCTTATTTTTTGTGAGATTTTTCCCTTGCGGTTCAATGCAGATTGCATTTTTAGGTGCAAGACAAAAATATTGCAATAATATCGTTATCGAAATACTAAACACCCATATTAATTATCACTCTAATTTCCAATTTAAAGTGTGGGGTGAGGGGTTTTACAGCCTTAAAACATACAGCTGCAGATTGAGGGACCAGTGTATCATGAATATCATTTGGTCATTGTACTTTCAATGTTGTAATTTGCTTAAACCCTGCTTAAATATGTCTTTATTGCAAGGTTGTGTCTTTCCCTAACTCTATATTATAATCTGTGCTCATTCATGGTCGTATTGTTAATAGTTTGTTTAGCTAATGAGTAAAAAGCAGGCATCTCGTTTACGATCATAAACCGCCTTTACAGCTGCCATATAATCTTTATCATCTGTGCAGTTATTGCTGGGTAGTTGCTGTTAAAAATAGACATGGAGAAGAAATCTCATGTTTTTTTATACATAAAAAAAAGACATTTTCCTCTTGTATTAACAGCAGCTGAGTGCGTCCAAGGATTTTTGTCTCCTAGCAACAGTGAAACATTCTATACACGCCTGCAGGCTGAGTGTTCGGCCAGCGCCGCTCTAGCTGTAATTAGCCCAGTGGTGCTAACAACCACTGTCCATCCAACCCACGAGGATGCACATTATGCATCCACAACAAAGAGATTTTCCTCCTTAAATGAGGCTCAAAAGCATCAATGGATTTTTAACTCGAGCAGAATTAATTAACCTTGCCTGCAAGCTGAATTCTCGCGGTATTTGTGAGTTCACAAACACTCGAGAATACATCTTGTACCGCTCCCGCTTACACTTTTCGAGTCGAACCACTGGGTGTGCGAGCCAATCACGCGCCGGTCTGGGGGTTTAGGGCGGGATATCCGGGTTTGACGAAAGCAAGAAGTGCCGGGCCGAAGCAAAACAAACATGGCTACGCAGGAGGACGGACGCGTAGCTGAGGCTATCAAGTCAGTTTTAGCAGAATCTCCAATTTCTTTTTTGAAAGATGAACAGCGAGAGGCGCTTTGTGCATTTCTGGACGGCAAAGATGTTTGTGCATTTTTACCTACGTAAGTCAAACCTTGGTAGGCGGGCACACAGCGTCACTTCGCCCAATCAGCTTCAAGTATTCTGCTGCTTATCCCTCCTTTCCCCGAAAGGATTCTCTGTGAGAAATCCCAGATTGATATCGCGGAGAACGCGTTAGAGTTCTACACAATCATCAATCTGGCTCTTGCCAGGTTAAGAATTAATTGCATACGAGTTTAAACGTGCTCTTTGTGGAACATCTCAGGCAATTTCACACAAAAGAATTTTCCATTACCAGTGATTTGGTAAATAAAAACCAGCTGAAAATCTATTTCAATTTTATTTGAATTGGACAGTGAATACCCTCCATCCATCCATCCATCCATTTTCTACCCTTTAATCCATTTCTGGGTCAGGGGGGTGGCAGTCAGAGATGCCACCCAAGTCTCATAGCACCAGCCCCTCACTGATCCTCTGCAGGTGGTGAGTCCACAGGAGGACGGCTGCTCTCTGAGTGTGAGCATAGCCTTGATCTTTCAGTGGGGGCTTTGGGCAAAGTGGGGTTAAGTGTCTTGCCCAAGGACACAACGACAGCAGTCATCAGTGGGAGTCGGTGGAGAAGGTGCAGAGGTGGGAATTGAACCCACGACCTTCTGGGCTTAAGGCCAATGCTCTACCAACTGAGCTACTGTCGCCCCAGTGAATACTTCAATTGAATTTTTAAAAGATTGCAGATTTCTGATCATATGACACAGTCTATCATGCACAATAAGTATTTTTTAACAATATAATTTTCAAAACAGTCCCTTCCCTTGACGTATCTTTCAATGGGAAAAGTTTCACAGTTTTAAAAGTAAATGACATTCACTTTGACGAAGAGCAGGCGCAGTAAACAGACTCACAAACACACACGCATTTACCCTGAACTATGGTACATGTTTTCAGTGGTGTAACCGGAGCACCTGGAGGAAACCTACGCAGACTCAGGGGGAACATGCAAGCGCCAACTGCTGTGCCAGTGTACCGCCCAATGTGTGCAAGCTTACTTTTACCACAGACTGCATACAGATGGAAGTGCAATATGGAAGTGCTCATGGATGAGGTTTCGCTCCGACTCACTCTGGCTCCTATTGACTTATATTCAAAATTAAACTCCTAGCTCAGTAACATTTTGTGCCACACTCCCCATTTTGGGGTTAAAATCTGTGGTTAGGTGCTCTCTATGGTCCCGGCGTTTATAATTTGATATTATCTTTTGTAAATCCAGATATGAGCCATATAAGAATTGACCAATCAGAGGCCTGCATTCGTGACGGTAACTCCATCTTGCAAAAAAACCATCTTAGCAACACACCCTGTTACACCGCAAAGCTAACGCCGGCAGAACAAATGCCCATAAAAGGAAATTTGCTCCAGCTAGCTTATGCTCAAATCGGCTTCTTCCGCATTAAGGCAAACCGATGCTCTTCTCTTTGAGCCATAAAACATTTTGGTTAATAAACATATATAGGTCTAAGGAAGCAGTAGTTTTTTTAAAATGAAGGCTAGCTGCAATTCATTGTATTCTCCATGCAGTGTTTTTGTTTTGACTGGAATTTTTGACTTAAAATATATTTTGGACAAGCTCAATAGAAAAGCGCATTAAAAAAATAGCAAAAAAAGCAATTGACTAAATAGAGATATATTTCTAGGCACGAGGCACCAAACAATTATCCAAAGACTTAGATTCAGATTCATTTATTTGCCATTGGCAGTAAAACCACTTTGAAATTCATCCGCAGAAGTAATAGTATTAGATTAGTGAAAGTCATATATTTGAGATTCCGTGTGGTGTTTGTTTAGTTGGATTATTTGAACAGTGCACGGTCACAGTCCCATGCGTGCATTACAGAGAAGCAGAAGTGGCTGATGTTTTTACTGCTGTGATGACCGAGGGTGGAGGAGAGGTGCTGCTGCTGCTAAAACAAGGCGAGTAATCTGATTGGCTGATGGCAGTTTTTGCACGAATCTAAGCACAGCAGCGTACTTTGTGTCATGAAGAAATGCATTTAGTCAAATCCACAACTGAATACGAGGGTCCCACGCTATAATGCGGTTCCCCTTTCGCGGCCTCGCTGTTTTTGCATTTTGTTGTTGTTGTTGCAATTTAACAACAACATCATCGACAACCTCATATAACCGCTAGTATAACATAACAGCTACCTTTTTATTTAAAAAAAATTAAAGTCAGAAGAATAACTTTTGTGGCTTGTGTGTGAGCACTGTGGCCATTTGTTTAGGGGACTGCAGTGGTGCACGCATGGCTTTTGACAGCTGCAGCAGCGCTCAAACCTACGTCAAACAGGTCTGATATCTCCACAGTCAGCAGTCGAGAGTTCAGGTGTTTAGAAAAGTGTATAAAGTGTGTTGTGAGGGGTTTGACAGCGTTTAGACATAGCTGCAACTTGGTGGTATTTACTTCTTGTGGGTTAAGATAAGATAGTTTATTGATCTCACAAAGGAGAAATTTACACAGAATATGTCACTTCTGTCATGGATAGAATCACTCAAGAAGAAAAAAAATTGTGCAAAGAAAGAAGTGTGCAAACATGTTACATGCAGGATAGATTATGTACAATAAAAGTGGCATTTAAGAAACAGTGGCAATAGTTTTTTTTTGTTTATATATATATGTAGAATGTAGAACCCTCACGATTTTCTCTCACAATTTTTTATTAGTGTTGAAAGTTCTATTTGTTTGCACTGTTTTCTTGTTCTTATCCTGAGACCTGATTACCCACCTGGAGCTTTGTCATATCCCGTAATTCAGCATAATCCTCGAGGTCACATGCAACTTTCTCACAGACCGCTGCCTTTCACTATCTCCGTGTTGTTGTCTTCAGATTTACTTTCGCTTTTCTGCCACAGTGTCCTTGCTCTTTGGTCCTCTCCTTGTCCATTATTACAAAGCAGTAGTTCCCAACCTAGATAGTTAAGAGTTCTTTAACTACAGTTCTTTACCTGTAACTCTATAGCATATTTGTTTTTACGTTCTGTAGGTATTTGGACAAAATTATCACTCTGATTTAACTTGACTTTTTGATTTTTCGGAAGACTTTTGGACTGGGAACGCTTTTTCGACCAAATTGTGTGACCGTAGTCTGTAAAATGTGCTGTATGAACAAAGCCGCACAACAACCAAAACTGGATCAAACGTTAGGAAAGCTTATTATTATTGAATTGCTGCTGTTAATTGTGTTATGGATTCAATGGTTAGAATAAAATACCTGATTATTTTGTTTTCTTAAGAGAATTAGCTTTAAAATTATGTGAAAAATGCCATAGTTACCCCTATTTATGTCTTACTATCAGTGTTCGCAAGTTTAGTAAATATATTCAAGCACCCCCTGTAATACCCTTGCGTACCCCTAGGGGTTGGTGCACCCCGTTTGGGAAATACTGTTGTATAACACCAACACACGAACTTGTTGATATTGAGATCGCCAATACTCTTATACAGGGATTAAGTTCAAAGTAGCAGCTTTATGTTTTAAGGCTGTAAAACCCCTCACAACACACCTTTTATACACTTTTCTAACCACCTAAAGTCACAACTGCTGAAGTGTGATCGCGGAGATACCAAACATATTAATTTTAAGTCTTAGTGCTGCTGCAGCTGTCAAAAGCCGTGCACATACTGTAAAATACAGCTGCAGAGAACACCGTGACCAGGACTGAGACTATGGGAAGACCACGGGTCTTCTCTGACTTTTAATAAGGGAACTGTCACGTTATACTGGCGGTTTTATGATGCTGTAGGTGATAAAATAAGTACCGCATTATAGCGCGGGACCACTGTGTTCGCATTTACAGCAGCTGCAACAAAACTTGCCCGACACGGACTACATCAAATAGTCAAACTTGGCTGGAATTTCAACTAAATGCGATATGATTCGCTCGCTGTCACACCCATGAACACATATCGCAGAAGTTGTTGCTGCTCTTAAACATGTTTTGTTTATTAGAGGCCAGTCTGTCCTTGTCGCGGTCCACTGCTCACTCAGGATGCAGCTGACTGACACTATTTTAACTTTCCCCCGTCTCAAGTCATCGAGTCTCTTTTTTTTCTGATCTAAAGATAAGTCTGAGGCCAATAATATGTCAGGGTGAAAACTAGTAATCAATTTAAACTGTATACACTGCAAAATGTGAGGAGCAATTAGTATAACATTGATTTGAGCACATTCTGACTGCTTTAAAATGAGATTTACCAACGGGACAAAGCAAAATGATCGGGTTTTAAAAAGATACAAGACAAATTCTCCCTTGGAATTAGAAAATAATGCAACAGTTCTTGAAATAATACTAAATGGCTTTGTCCCATTTGGCAAATCTTGTTTTAAGCCAGTCAGAATGTACACACACAAAAAACTACTTGATTCAAGCAATTATTACCTTTTTTGCAGAGTAGATTTGACTCTATAGGTCCAGTGAAAGAAAATTGACTTATCCGTGCTTTCGACCAGGGCTGCACGATATTGGAAATTAGTGCGATATTCGATATTAGTGTTTAGTACTGCGATAACGATATTATTGCGATATTTTTGTCATTCACCTAAAATTGCAATCTGCTTTGAAACGCAAGAGACAATTAACAAAAAATAAGCACAACATTAATGACCTTCAAATGCATGTATCTATGTGATTTTTTGATTGTTCTGTTGATCTGTTTTGTTGTCTTTAATAAAGAAAATAAGAAAAAATCACGGATATTTTCGATATGGATATTGCACGCACCAATTCCGCGATGACAATATTTTTTTGATATAGCGTGCAGCCCTACTTTCGACCACGTCAAAGTTGTTTTCCCCTGTTTTTTCCCCCTAAAATCTGTCTCATGTTTTATTAATTTCTATTTTATTATATGTGAGAAGCCGTTGTTCTCCCCTCTCTGCCCCTCCCACTGTTTTCACTGACGGATCACAATTATCTTTGGTGATGTGTGGATGAGTCACGTCATGGTCCACCTCATTATTTCATCATAATAAATATAGAAACATGTTGACAATTCAAATATGAGCTCTAAGGTGACATTGTGAACCTCTGACTTAGAGTTTGTATCCATTCATGTATTCAGCTTTTTCAGGCAGAAAATGCTGTATTCTTGGGTTTCATATGACGTCAGTGGCGCGAATAACAAACGTGGGACAGGACATGACGTACCCTGGCGGTGCAGTCTGCCGGGTTTATACACGGAGATATAGTAGAAGCGCTGTCAAAATGCCATCTGTGGTCTCATGTAAAGGAGTACACTTTGATAAAATCACTGGAATGAGGCGGCCGAGCTGGATCAAGGCTTTCCCAGATAAGCGCCACCTGCAAGCCACCCAAATGAAAGACAACAATTTCTTCTGTTTTTCTTTCCAAAAATGCCCAAAATCAAGACTCTTTTGAGAAATATTTTTTAGTTCTCCCTTAGAATTGAGTGTCCCCGATTTAAGACTGTTACAACAACCGTACACCGCACAGGAGGAGAGCCTTTTGAGATTTACATGGTTTTCAATGAGAGCAAAACTGAGTTGTCCCACCTCTGCTCATTCGCCCCCTACAGGCCAGTTTAATGAAACCCAAGAATACAATCGGCTCTCAAGACTTTTTAATGTTCTGTGTTTTTTTAACCGTTGGGACAAACACATTTTCAAAGGTTTTTTTTATTAGCACTAATCCAAAAAACAACAATATGCAGAACATAGAATTTTCTCGTTTTTCAAAAATGTTTAGGTTCCCCCCATGGACAGTAGGCAGACATTAACGGGCAGCCAGCTGCAAACAAAGTAAGACCAAACATAAAAATGTATACAATGAGACAAACACATTAATAGGAAAGAAATATAGTTACATACACACACGCACCCAGACACACGTCTATAATACCCACACATACCCGCGCATTTCCGAATGTAATTAATCCAAAACGATGAAATACATACATATATACTCATATATATACAGATACATACATATATACACATACATACACACATTCATACACATATTACACATAAAAAGTAAAATGATAATCAAATAAAATAAAAAAATATAAAATAAAAAAAAGAATACACCCACACACACACACACACACAAAACAATCTACGTACATGGAGAGGTATCCAAAGAAAAAATAAATAAAAAAAAATAAAAAAAATAATAATAATGAAAATAAATAAATAAATAAAAATAATAATAATAATAAAATAATAATAATAATAATTAAAATAAATAAAAATAGTAATAATACAAACATGCTATTTGAAAGAGAAAAGACAATTCAAAATGAAAAGATAATTAAAAATAAAAATACTAATAACAATAAATAAAAAATAAGAAAATAAGGATGGGGGGGGGGGTCCTCTATAGGCTACTCAGGATACGGTTGTAGTGGGTCTTTCAAAAAAATAATAAAATAAGTGGTATGAACCTGGCCAAGAATAGATTCCCGAAGATCGTCGATTATGATAAAGTTGAGATCTTGTTCCCATTTGGACTTAATGGCAGTTAAGGGTGAGCTTTGTAGTTTTGCTATTAGATTATAAAGAGTTGAAATGACACCCCTAGAAGTTGGATTGATAGATAAAATATAATCTACATAATTGTCCGAAGGTTTTTGAGGGAATTCTGCTGTCATAGTTTGTATATAGTGTCTGACCTGTAAGAAACGGAAGAAATGAGTTGTTGGAAGTCCAAATTTTGTAGATAACTGAGAGAAACTTGCAAATTGCCGTCTAGGTATAGGTCAGTAAAACATTTAATGCCTTTTCTATGCCAAAAGAGAAATGTGCCATCAGACATTGAAGGGGTAAATAAATGATTTGCAGCGACTGGGCTCCGGAGAGAGAGAGGCTGAAGACCAAAACTTTTCCTGAATTGAGACCAAATTTTAAGAGACTGGTGTACTACCCTATTATGATCAGGTGGGGGCAGAGCTAAAGGGAGTGGCGCGCCCAAAATCGCAGGTGAAGAAAACTTGCTATCCGACCGAGACTCCATGATGACCCAAACTGGTGGTGTTGGTTCCAAGTAAAAATGTTTCCAATATAGCATACTTTTGAAATTTGCAGCCCAGTAGTAGTATTGAAAGTTGGGAAGAGCCATACCTCCAGCCAGCTTGGGTCTTTGAAGGAACGCTTTCCTCAGCCTTTGGTGTTTGCCATTCCAAATAAAAGAGGTAGACAAACACATTTTCATTAATTGAGTCTTGTCAAAGTAAAATGTAAACAAATCAGACCACAACGTACGGACTTTATCTTTTTGGACTCTTCTCACTATTTGACACTTTGGGCAGAGAGCTGATTGGCTGAGTGAGGGTCTTCCACTTTTTGTTTTTGTTTTAATTTTCTCATTGTCATTTTTGTCTCTTTTATTATTCCACTTCTGGGTTGGGGACGTGGCAATCAAGAGCCCAAATGGTGGGGTTAAGTGTCTTGCCCAGGGACACAACGGCAGCAGACGTCAGTGGTGGCATGTGTCGTGGGGGGATCAAACCCATGACCATTCAGAGACCAATGCTGCGAAAACAAAAATACATGCATGTGATCAAACTTTTTCAAGAGCGAGGAACTATTTGGTGTGGTTGGAAAGTTGGTACCGCAGCTTTAATGAGACCAATGCTAAAACATTGAGATTATTTTTAATTTACCTTCCCCAGAGACATTTTTGTAACTTAAATATATTTTTTTGTCAAATACCTAACATTTTGCACGATTTTGAAGACCTCTTGCTGACATAATCTACTCCCATACACTTTGACTCAGGGTATAGAATAGTACTGAGTCAAAGTATAACTGCAAACTGAAGGTCCTGGATTCAATTACACCTCCGGTTTGCATGTTCTCCCCGTGTGCTCCGGTTTCCCCTACCACTAAAAACAATGTACTGTATAATAGGTCTGAATGTGTTGAGTGAGTGAATGGGTGGTGTTGGTCGGAGGCTTTGATGGTCCAGTGTGTTCGGCGTCTTGCTTCTGTCATCACCGTCTGGAGAAAATGGGAAAAATATCGGAACTCTCAACAATCTTAAGCGCTTTGGGTGACCTTGGTCTGTAAAATGTGCTACATACTGTACATGAAGATGACTTACTTTTCCACTCTATTTAATGGAACGAGTGCAAGTTTTTTCTTTAGGAAATTATAGTGATAGTGAGTCATTTACATTTCTTTCTATTTTTAGTGTGAAGGATTTGGGAAAGCAAGTTTGTTCCATTTCATATTTTTAAACTGCTCTTCCCGTCTGCCTTTTTTACACACATATTCACCAAAGACAAAATTCTTGCCTCATGTTTCTTTTTACATAAATACAATGTGTTCACAGTAGAAATACATCCACTTGTAAGTTCAGCAGTGGTCAGAACACTCCGTATCAGGCTCTTGGGCGCGCACTTGTTGCTACTGTAAACAAACATCGCGCGGCCTCATCACGGCAGGTTTTATGTAATCCGACACTTCTCAGTACATTTCCCATCTTTTGCTTCGCCCTGGCGTGTTCATATGCGAGTGCTTATCGTCCACCAATGAACCAGGCGACTCCTATTTCCTTAATGGCTGCTTATGCCGCTCCGATGCGCGTGTTCGATTGGCTGCGCGCGGGGTCCCTAATGATTGTAGCGCGCTGTGGAGGGTCCTCCTGGCAGATTAAGTGCACATTGCGGATGCGAGAGTTGGCGGGGGCCGGGCAGCTCTGACAGCGAAGCATGGCAAAGGTGTCAAGTGAAACCCAGTCAAGACGAGAGCTGACGCAGGACGCGAGGGCTGAGCTTACGCACTGGGTGTGAGTGGGAGATTAGAGATTGGTCGCAAATGGGGGATGAGAAATGCCTATTTGGGGATTATGCAAGCAATAATTATTTTCAGATGAAAGATTGAGTTCAGATAGAGGCCAGAGGCCATTGTTTCTGTATGTTGTGTAACCCTTTTTGAATTGGAGTGTGGTCCTCAAAATGTTATGTTTCTGATTTACCTCTGTCCCACCTTCAGGCTAGAAATGAGTGTTCAGTTTGTAGTGGAAGGTGAGTCCTTCATTTTACCGCTGTTTTGAATGATGGATTAGTTGGTCTAATTTATTATTTCATGATTAATTGATCAGTTGTTTATATCCTGGAGATCAGTGACTTTTGGATTTTGAACACATTGTATGAAAACAAAGGAGCAGATGTCCCTGGAGAACACCTTCATAGAGATGACTTGTTACACATGGGGTTGTTTGATTCAAAATACTTCATAAACACATTTTAAATTTGTTCTGCATAAACATTATAGGCTCGAAGTCATAAAACCTCTTCTCAGTATGTTTAAGTCTACTGTATGTAAGGTTCAAAACATAATTATTAAAATGGCTATTATCAACTATTTCCAAACACCTTTAATGTAACGCCACATGTCATGGTGCGTAGAACAAAGAAGCAGGTTAGATGGAATAATGCTTCCAAAGAGTGCTTTATGGTGAGATGCAGGGAGCTGGATTTAGCTGTGCTTCTGAAGCCCCCACACTGTGGAGAGTCCTAAATATAATGCACTCGTACGTGAGAGCTTTCATTTGGCAAATTCCTATCGTCAGGAGAGGATCCTCCTGGTGTGATCAAGGATTATTATTATTAAAGCTATTTCTATATCAGGCACAGAAGTGCATGAGGCATTTTTACTTCTGAAATCATTTTTAACTAACTTTAGTGAAGATTATGCAGATAATTATATAATTATTGTAAATTCAGGGCTAAGTACTTTTCATATCCAGCTTGATATGCTCAGATTTATTTCTAACACTTGGACTTTCTTAATGGGAACAGACTGTACCTGTGCGACAGGGAACCACAGCTTAAAATAAGTCCGTTTTTAGGCTGACTTATTTTTATCGGCAGACATTTTTTTCAGTCTGCCAACGCAATACGTATCAATACTTTCAATTTCATACAATATATTTCTATTAGAGAATGCAATATACGATATTATGTGATTCAGTAAAAACATATTTTTGGCCCTATCTAATGCTCTGCATAATTTGAACTATCATGCAGAGCATAATACTATGTATTTGTATTGAATTTATTGAGTAAAAATGTTAAATTGGGGCTGATATAAAATATATATAAACAAATTTTAATAGATAGATGTGTATAAAAAATATTTTACAAAAATGTCTATTGTATTTAATGAATAAAAATAAGATTATTCCCAGTATTTAAATATTTTTATCCGCTGGATAACCCTGATGTTCTGTCTAGATACAAAGGCCCAATGGTAGAAGTGACGCGGAGCCTCTGCACCTGCGCTGGTGTTTTATCAAACCAGGAGTCACTCGAGTGAACAGCGAGCGCGGAGCAGAGGTGCTCGGGCTGAGAGCTGGAGGGGGATAGAGCTCATAATGGACTTTAGAGAAGAGTCAGATCTGAAGGTTTGGCTTCAAACAGACTCTAAAACATAAATGTGTTTACATTTTAGTCATACTATTGACACACACTGTTAAATTAGCTTTGTCCAGGATCTGCACTAGTGTGTCCAGAGGCGAGGCACAGTGCTATACAAACAAATATAACACCATTGGCCCATTATCAATATCATTTTGAGTGATAATATGAAACTGAAACGGCACAGTAGCATGTGTGAGTGTGTGCACTGGGATGTTTACCTTTGGTCGGAGCCTGTGCAGAAAGAGCAGCTGCGTTCACAGCTGTGGAACACCGCAACCAGCTTCCCTTCTGACTCCGGGTGTCACGGTAACCAGGGCTTATGGTAACTGTGCCAGTTTCAATTTAGAAAAAGGTGTTTTCTCCCTGGATGACTGCATCTGTTTTAAGGTAAACCCCCTCACCTTTGCCAGGAAGTTCATTAAAGCTGGTGTACCTAACTTATTTTTGTTATATAGAGTCTTGAGTCAGAAAGAGTCTTGTAAAAACTGTCCAATCAGACCACAACGTGCTTTCATCCATCATTTACATGCTGAGAGCTGATTGGCTGAGTGAGGGAGGCCAAAAATACATGTGAAACTAGTGATGGAGGTAAACAGTTATGAGAGCGATAATACTGATTTTAGTGCATACAATTGTGCAGTTTTGATTATTTTCATATCTCGAATACTGTTATTGTGATATTTCCTTCTCATATTGTTTAGATATAATTTTATTTATTATACATCATACATATACAGTATAGCCCAGCCCTAGTATCATTAACTTTCCATAATCCAATAAAAATAAGCTGCTTTAAATCAAAATTGTCAGTATTGATCTGTGGCTGCTCCTTTATGTCTTAATGCTGATAAATTCATGTCAAGTCCAATGTATTTGTTTATCAACGAAAGTAGTGAACAGGCAGTCTAAAGTCTACATTATAAAGTGCTGACACGACAACAGACAGTGGTAAAAAAGGTAAAAGGTCTTCTTGACTCATCCGTATCACAGATCGAGTTTGAGTATACAACACCCTCTTGAAAAAAATAAAAAGGATTTCTTTTTATCGGCGAGTTTGGTTTCATCTTCATCTTCATCCATCCCAGTCAAATCCCGTTGGGCCTGGTCTCTGGTGGCTGTATTTGCGGCTCTCCTGCTGCAGCTGGACGGGGATGAATGGCTGAGCACCTCCAGGTTCAATGAGTGGTTGTCTGTGTGCTAATGCCAGCGCGGCCTGTGCCCTGGACGGGGGCAGGGGGCGCTCTGCACAGGTGCACGTGCGTGGGCGAGGATGCAAACCGGACGCCCACTCTCTCCCCAAAACACGGCACTTTCATATGAGCTCCGAGCCGTCCACATCAGTGCGCTGAGCAGGTTCACCTTTTTGGAGTGCAGGAAGTTGATTGTTTATGAGAGAATTTTAAGTTTGTATTTGTTTTGTTTTTTTATAGCATGGTGTAAAGGATTGTTCACAAAAAAATCATTATGAACAGGTATAAAGGTATCCATTAACGCACTCTGACATTACATCAATCTTCCTGGGGTTTGGCAATGATCAAATCTCTCATGAAAACGGTTTTCTTTAGCTGTGAGTACGACTGATTTGATCTACCTTTAATACAGAAAGGTTTTTTCTGTTTGTGACTTCCTCTTTCTTACTGTACATGACAATATAAATGATTCTGATTATTAGCAATAACTGTAATATGTATTTTATTTACATTTTTGTGTGTATTTGTACAGATATTTTATTTATTTTTTATCTTGTTTTTGCGTTATTGTGAAGCACATTGTGGTATACAAGTACAATTTGCATAATGCTCTTAAAAATTACACAATAATTCAAAAACTACCGGTGGTTCGTCGCTCTGAGACCAGTTGAGACTCCTCACTAGTTTTCACACACATTCTCTGTCAAAAGAGCTCTCTCAGCCCTCACATGGCTCTTTCTCACAAGTATATTTTCTAAAATAATGAAGATTGTAAGTTCTGGTCTGATTTCTTCACAAAATGTTATTTTCACAAGACTTTTTCTCTTGGAACGAAAAAAAAGTATTGACAGAACAGCCATCCTCCTGCGGACTCCCACCTGCAGGAGGATGAGTGAGGGGCTGGTGCTCTGTGACTTGGGTGAAGCCCTGACTGCCACCCTGATCCAGAAATGGATTAAGGGGAAGAAAAAGACAGATGGAACGATTTTACAAGTTGACTAGTTACATCTGCTGAACTGTGCATTTGTGTCTGGAAAGCTTTAGTATAATCAAAAAAAGGTATAACGATACTTCCACTAGTCCACACGATTTGGATTTTTGTCGTGAAGGTGAGGACACAACACCTCAATGCAAATACAATGTAAATCTAAACACGGGACATTAGATTTTTCATACGACAAGAAAACCATCCCTCAGAGTAATGAGGCTGGGTTATCTGGGAAAAAGATCAACATTTTTGTAGTGTACATGTTTACATACCAGAGGTGTGGACTCGAGTCATGTGACTTGGACTCGAGTCAGACTCGAGTCATGATTTTGATGACTTTAGACTCGACTTGACCAAATGTAAAAAGACTTGCAACTCGACTTGGACTTTAACATCAATGACTCTGACTTTCACTTGGACTTGCGCCAATTGACTTGCAAAGACTTGCGTAACTCTCTTTCTATCTATGCCGTCTCTGAAGAAACAAAGCCTCGCGGTAGTTGTAGCGCTCGCGAGAGAGTTCGAACGTGAGTTCCCCGCAGTTCGCGCAGCAACACTTCCCTAAACAAGCGCACTGCATTCACCGGTGGGTGTGTTGTCTAGGGGAGCTGGAAATGAGCGAGCTGCAGGTATTTATCGCGACCTAACGTCATACTTTGTTCTACAAACCGTAATTGATATGCTTTCACTACAGGCGCCTCATACAATTGAATCGACACAGTTGTCACACTGTGTGCCGTGTTTTAAAGAGGAACTGGTGAGTCAAACTAGCGCTAGCCTGCGCTGCTCTGTTAGCTCTTTCTTATATTTTTCTGTGTGGGCGCCGAGGCCTATTATTATGAGTATGTTTTTGCTGTGCTCCTCCTGCTAAAGTTTGCATACATTAGATAGTTGTTTTGATTATGTGCACTAAGCTAGATTAATATTTGCACTATTGTTTATGGTGCATTGATATGAGAATCAGTGCTTTGACTGATTGAATTAATTTATATGAGACATTTTATTATGTAATGATATATTGGTAATTATGAGATATTACTAATGCTGGTCCAGTTCATACAGGCCGGGGTCCTTCCCCTCCATTGGTCCCTTCAGTCCTTTGGAACAATAACCACTACGGACATTAAACTGATTATATAGATACAGGTCCTAGCCCAATACTCATATTCATATATGCTGCACTGCTGCACTTGCTACTTCCCATTAAAAACCCCAAAGATAAAAAGTATGTTGACACGGACTGCTCTGATTTTATGTGTGGTCTGTGCATGTGTAACTGAGCCTGCATCTGGCACAACATCCAATTAGATCACGTAGATAGTTTTGATTTACCAGCAGCCAACGACATGGAACAAACTGTTAGTCCATGGGTCAGAGACCAACGAGAATGCACCAGCAAAATGATTCCTAACATTATTTTGTTTGCCTACAAAAGTACGTGGAGACCAACAAGAAACAAATCGCGGTCAAAAAGACTCGAGAGGACTCGAAAGTCAAACCGTAGGACTTGGGACTGACTTGAGATTTGTTGGCCTTTGACTTGGACTCGACTCGGGACTTGCCTGTCTTGACTCGTGACTTGACTCGGGACTTGAGGGCAATGAATTGAGACTGACTTGTGACTTGCTAAACAATGACTTTGTCCCACCTCTGTTACATACTGTACGTCTACATTCAAAATTGGCGAGTGGAGAAATTGGCTTTTAGTGTGAAAACAAACATTAAAGTCCTCCACTTCATCCTATGACCAGTGTCTCCATTTTAATAATGACTTTTGATTTTAGGCACGGCACATATATAAATCAGTATTTCACAAGTAAACAGTGTGTTGCTATGGTAATTGGCAATGCGTCTGGTCTGGTGGAAAATTCAATGACATTTCAATTTCATTCAATTCAAATTTATTACAGAATCTAGGTCAAATTTATCGACTTTATCAACATGTATGGACATTGGTCATCTGCCCCCTGTGCCCCTATGTTGCATTTCTTGTTTTTCAACCGTTTGATTCTCTGATTTTTGTTGGCAAATCAACGGTTTTGTAAAGTCCTCTACTGTTGACGTTTAGGGCTATACAAAAATAAATTGAATTGGCGAATAGGGGTAAAGGAGAAAAGGCGTTTACCTGTTGCTCAGAGACAGATGCTGCACTACATGTCGCACTCCTCGCAGCCCAAATCCAGCCCTCCTTTTCTGTGCCCCCATTTCTGAGTGCCCTATTTGACTATTCCTCCTCCTGGCCTGGTCCTCCTCCCGTCCCCCTCCCTCCACACACTCTCCCCCTGGTGGTCTGTTTCTGGTGCCTTTGTGTCGGAGGCTGTGGGTTTTGATGCTTTTATAAATAGCTTAAGTGTTGGTACCTCGGAACGGGATGGATGGAGAGGTGGGCTGTGGGAGGGGGCTCGTGTAGGTGGGATGATGGGAGAACAATAGGAAAAAACGTGGAGTTTCAAAGTACAGCGATGAAGTACAGGTTATGAAGGATGAGGTCGTGGAAGAGCGTATTGAGGATTAGCTGTTTGTATTGATCTGAAGAGGAAGGTGATGCTTTAAAGGTGCTCTCTGTAACTTTTCTGGGAGCCCACTTGTATATGAACTGGATATACTTGCATAGTTCTAACATATGCAGTGGTCTTTGTAGAATAATGTATGTAAGGATCTACAATGTCGAATGTTTACTGAGTAGTTTTTGCATTTACTGGTACTTAGTTCATAATATTGTGGGAAAAATCTAAATTTTTTATGAAACAGGCTGGATAATGAGTACTCAGTCATGTCGACAAGCAAGTGTTCTCAAAGGCAGATTCTTATATCCGCTATATGTGTGATCATTCAGGTATTTGTGGTTCCTGGTTAGTACTGTGAAGGGAGACCTCTGGGAACAGCAGTTGCCACATTGGGGCGGCTGCAGCTTTAAAGTGTCAAAGTGTCGTTGTGTCCTTAGGCAAGATATATCACCCACTTTGCCAAGAATGAGTCTTTTGTGTGTGTGAATGGTTGGCGGTGGTCTGAGAAGCTGATTGCACATACTGGTTGCCTCGCTTGCCAGTGTGCCCCAGGGCAGCTGTGGCTACAGTATTTTTTAATGTATTTGTTTAATTGACAGGGACTTTTCACAATAAATGTATTGTTCAGACCGGACATAGGGAGCTGGATGACCAATGTACTTGAATAATACAAAAAAAACCAGTGAGAAACCTCAGGCAGGCCCATATTGAGAGAAGGATCTGCTCCCACGACTATAGATCCTGGACTCAGCTGTTCAATGTGGACTGGGGCTGTGTGGCTCCCAGGCCGGGAGGGGGGGCAGCCCAATGATCTTTAGTGTTAGCGGTCAGCCCTGTTGGTACTTATTCTCTTATACATTATCCTGCTTATTATATGGCTATCTGCGAAACCCAAAATAGACGTAAGTCCACTTTTATGAAGGCCAAATGGTTTATTTAATTCATTAAAATAAAATAGTTCCCATAGTTCCCTGTTACAGTAATGAGGAACTAGACTAGCTACTTATTACTTATAGAAACAGAAGTAGTGTCGCTCAATGCTTGTTGACAAAGTGGCCGGACTACTTGCGGAGTGATCTAACACGTGTGAATTATAAGCACAAATTGCGTTGCCAATGACTATGGAGGACCGTGGCTGCCAAAACAATAAATATATACAGAAATAAATAAGTTTAAAAAAGATAACATTTGCAAAGAAATTCATGCAATTATGAGAATAAGTGCATTTATTTCTGTATATATTTATTTATTTATATATTTATTTTTGTATTTATTCATACATTTATTTCTGCATTCATACATTTATTTCTCTATTTCTGTATTTATTTTTGTATTTATTTATTTCTCTATTTATTTAATTTTTAATTTTTTTAATTTTTAATTTTATTTTTGCATATTTTTTTGTTTTTCTCTTTTTATTTTTTTATTTATTTATTTATTTCTGTATTTATTTCTGTATTTATTTCCGTATTTCTCTTAATGATATGCAAATCATGGGGTGGGCCGGGATGCCTCTGCTGTAAGCTCATTGGTTAATCTTTTTCCTTGCTCCATAGCTTGTCCAGCATAGGCGGTCATGTTGAGATCACTGTGTTCTCGCTATACTGTAGTGGGAACCTAAGGGTACCTCACGATACGATACGATACGATACACGATACAAAGCTCACGATAACGATAATATCACGATAACGATAATATCACGATAACGATAATATCACGATAACGATATCACGATAACGATTTTATCACGATATGACGATTATTGATATATTGGTCAGAAATATACAATATGCCAATTTATGGCATAAATAAAAGAAAAATTACTCTATTTCATGATAAATAGAATGGAGATGCGTAATGTAGACATATATTAAGTATTGATACCAATTTAACAATTTTTTTTTTTTGTTTTGTTTTATTTTTTACAATATTTTTTTTTTTTTTTCAAAATCGATATCGATACTTGGCAAATGCATATGGATAATCGAATCGCGGGAGAAAGTATCGCGATATATCGAAAAATTGATATATCGTCACACCCCTACTGTAGTGTTGACTATATTATTTTCCGTTTGGATCAGCTGCGTAAAGTCCCGTCCCGGCATATGAAATCCACGCAGGGGTACATTTAGTATTACTATAAAGTACATAGATTTTGGTATTCACATAGCCCTGGCGCACACTGATCATTACATTAAACATAATCAACAGCAAAAATGACCACACTCTCTCTCAGCCTTCACTGAAAGCTCCAGTGTCTGAGTGTAAAACACACACTTCGAACGCGGGGTTTTTTGGCGGACTTCAGCGCTTTGTAGTAAAATACACACGAGCACCTGTCACTGCCTTTGCCAAAAGCCTCTCACGAGCCGGACAGGGAAATGAGAATAAAGAGGCCGACATCGTGGACTCTCAGAGCGGAGGATGATCGTTAATACTCCTCTATCATATCAGCTGTTTTATTTTGTGCCCAGACAACACGGGAGCCGTGCGCAATTGCGCACGAGCGCAGTTAGAGGGAACCATGCCATAAATACAGAAATAAATAAATGCAAAAATAAATATTTAAATAGAGAAATAAATGTATAAATGCAGAAATAAATGTATGAATAAATACAAAAATAAATAAATAAATACAAAAATAAATAAATAAATAAATAAATACAGAAATAAATAAATACAGAAATAAATAAATACAGAAATAAATAAATATATAAATTAAATAAATAAATAAATGCACTTATTCTCATAATTGCATGCATTTCTTTGCAAATTTTATCTTTTGTAAAATTATTTATTTATTTCTATATATATTTATTGTTTTGGCAGCCACGGTCCCCCATAAATGACAGCGGTCATTATTGGTTTCATAAGTTCGTTATCAAGAAATAATGAGCGATAGTTTTGAAAATACATTCAAATCAATGGAGCGTTCTACTTCTACTGTGAAGGGCCATATAATAATTGAAAATTATTTGAATTGGGGCAGGGCAGTATGGCAGTAAAGATCATATATTGCCAAGACCCAAGGCAGGCTGTAGTTACCCCCCGCGAATGATTGGTCAATCCAGATGAGACGTATAAGGATTCACCAAGACAATATCAATATAAACACCAGCATCATAGACAGCACTAAACCACCAATGTTTAAGCCCAATATTGTTGAGTGTGACACAAAAGATTTCCAACTTGCGTGTAAAGCCTGGTTCACACGAGACAATTTTGAAATTGTCTGCCGATTTCCCTAACCTGAGACCCCACACACGGAGATAAAAAAATCAAGGGTCTAACCACTTCGTTTGTACAGTGTGTGGTGCGCAAAATCACACAAACCACACACACATCACACACAAACCGATTTCACCCCTGAGCATTCCCAGATCAGACGGAAATCTCACAAAATCTCGCGAGATTAAGCGTGACGAAGTTTCCAATTTGTTTTTAGCAGAGAAAAGGCGATGGTCGAAGAAGTGGAGACATCGCGAGCATGGACTATACTTGTTAAATCGTGATATGGAAAGCGAGTTGTTTTTTTACTCTTATGAATGTTGTAGCCTACCTCGTCTTTTGATTGGCTACACGCCGCAGTCATGGCAACACAGTCTGTTCCCGGAGGACACCACACACAAAGAGAAATCGGGCCAAAATAATCCAACATGTTGGATATCCCCGATTTGAGATTGGAGCAGTCCCGAAGTCCTTCCGAGCGACGAGCGCAGTCTTTACACCCCACACACGGAAAATCCATCAGATTTTTATATGAAAATCAGAGCGTTCTTAAGAATGTTGTTAGGGGTAAATCGGGTCTTAAATCGGCCGTGTGAACCAGGCTTAAGTCAAAAGGAGCCAGCACGAAGTGGAGCAAAACTTAGTAGAGCACTTCCCTATCAGTCCAGTCTTCATTGAGCGAGCGGGTTTGCATTGTCAGTCTATACAGTCTCTGATTTCAAAAAGACAAATTTTGGGAAAAGAGTGCTATAGTGCTTTGATCTGAAATCAGTAAACTAATGGTATGAGATTAAGTTATTCAAAGGAAAAGTAGCTTGTTTATTCCAACCCAACACCATGTTTTAGTCAATGAACCTCAAGGTTTATTGCTCAAAAGCTAAATATTTTCAACTGGAGAATTTATCTTGAGAATATCTGTGTCAATGTTCAGACGTATTTTTATGAGAATTTTTCAAAATCTGATTGAAAATGAAACCCTTTTAGTGACTGGTAAAAAGTAACCACATTTCTTGTCATATTGAAGTCTTGAGCCATAACTTATAAACCGCAAACATTTTCAGATACGTTAACATTTTTGTGGATGAAGCGAGTTATTTTGAGCAGACAGAAATAAATTGCAAACGCGGTTTAACTGATAGAGAGATGGTGCTGGAGACAGTTCCTGGCTTTTGGGGGAAATTGTCGATATGCACAAGAGATAGGGGAGCAAGTGTTTTCCTGCCAGGTCAACAAAAAACAGACAAACTTATTCAGCCAAAAATATTAAAGCATTTCTTTTTTTCCTTAGTTTCCATTAGTGCTTTTGCCGACGCAACGCAGCTCAGGATTAAAATAAACTAAACTCATACATATGCTGAAATAACCTCTCGACTCCCACTGAAACAACAGCAGAAGTTGGACATAAAACAGAATCCATGTTTAATAAATGCATCGTGAATGTGTCTGTGTCGTGAAAATGAACTGAAGAATATGCATTAGTGGTTTTTATTATAGCTTTAAATGTATGTTCTACTAGTGTGCATTTGGTGTGTGTGTGTGTGTGTGTGTGTGTGTGTGTGCGCGTTTGTGTCTGCCAGTACTTCCTCTTGTCATAACCAAAGTGAAGGGTGTAAAAAACGTTTTGATATTGCAAAAAGCGCATTACAGTGGTTCCTTATGTTAAAGATAGTTTTTTAACTTGCTTTTTTTAATGCTGGATTTTAGAGATATAGAGATTATGTTATTATATTTTGTTATCTTGTGCTTTGTGCCCTTTATTCCTACTGTTCTGTAACTTGTGATGCAACACTGACATTTCCCCACTGTGGGAAGATTAAAGGATCACTTAATCATGATCTTGTTTATTGCAAGGGTTACATTCTAAAAATAACCTGCAAAAAGCAACATTTGCAAAGAAGCAGCTGTATGTTTTAAGGCTGTAAAACCCTTCACCACACACTTTTCTGACCACCATCACCACTGCTGAAGTGCGATGGCGGAGATATCCAACCTGTTTGCTGTAGGCTGCTGCAGCTGTCAAAAGCCATGCATGAACTGTAAAATACAGGAGCAGGTGGAGGACTGTTCTAGTCCTTTGAACTTAGGTGCCCAGAAGGTTTTCTGACTTTAAATAAAGGAAATTATCATCCATCAATCAATCAATCAATCATTTATTTGTATAGCACAATTCGTGTAAAAGGCAATTCAAAGTGCTTCACAAGAAAAAATAAATAAAACACAGATCAAAATGCATTAAAAAGTCAATAAATATACACATATTTAATAGTAAGATAAAGCAGCATAGAAGTATGGGGTCTAAAACACATCAAAAAGTGGGTTTAAAAAAAAAAAAGTTAATAAAGGTAATAAGCAGTACGAAATAGAATAAGTCAGTTGTATGCTATGCACAGCTAAAGAGATATGTTTTCAGCCTAGTTTTGAACATGGTCAGGGTAGAGGCCTGTGTCACAACCCCAGGAAGGCCGCTCCATATCCTAGCTGCATAAATATGAAACGCTGCCTCGCCATGTTTCGTCCTGACTCTGGGCACCTGCAGGAGGCCAGTCCCTGTGCTTCTCAGAGTTCGAGCTGGTTCATATGGCACTAGCATGTCATGAATGTACCCTGGTGCGAGGCCATGGAGAGACTTGTACAGAAGCAGAGCTGTTTTAAAGTCTATTCTCTGTGCCACAGGAAGCCAGTGCAGAGACCTAAGAACTGGACTAATGTGATCATTCTACCTGGTTTGGTCAGGACTCGATCTGCAGTGTTTTGAATGTACTGCAGCTGTTTTATTGCTCCTTTGGAAAGACCAGTGAGCAGGCCGTTACAGTAGTGTAGCCTACTGGAGACATCATGTTATACCAGTGGTTATATGATTTTGGAGTGCACTAGAAGCATGCTGTAAAAAAGCATGTTAAGAAATGAAGACAGAGGCAGCAGCGATCGCACTTGTAACCTGGTTTATTTACGAGTCCCTCCAAATTGTACAAGAGACGAGGCTTTTTATATGGTTTGTATCGATGTGCATAAGAACAGAAGATGTCATCCCTTGAGCTATAAATGATGCATTCTTAAGATATAGATTAGTTAGAAATGTGGGTCAGAAAAAATACTGAATAAGGTTTTAGCAGTAATACAGAAAATATGCAAGTCAGATTCTGCACAGACAGCAAACATATAACAGTGAGGCTGCGCAAGACATTTATAGTGAGAGACCACTCTACTATTGGTCAAACATGGAAATGACAGGTTTAGTGTAGTTTGCAGAGAGATTTTATGAAGGTATCTTTAAATAATCACTGATACAAATATGTAGTTCAAATGGCTCCAGAAATATTTAAGGGAAAGACATTTCAATTTCTAGTGAAGTAAACCCAATGAATTGATTGGATGTTTGAGAAGAATGCGACTGGAGGATTCATACAAACTTTGAGCCAAGATCACATGGACCTTTTTTGGAACCTTGGAGTTATGCTCATGTAAGAGCCACTTATTTCCTTGCAGAAATATTCAGAGAGACATTGTATATGTTTTTGAGGAAAGCTGCTAGCACCTGAAGCCAATGCGGGCTGGTCAATTTGTTTCATAATTTGTATGAAACCAAGGGTCATCGCAGAAACAGCCGTCAGTCCAATGAAAACAAAATGTCCCTTCGTTTATTCCTGATCACAGGAACTTGTGCGCGCAGGCCGGAGCGCAACACACAGTCTCATTCTTCTGCTCAAAATTGATCTAAATTTGTTATATTTTTTCTGTTTTGGTTTCATTGTGACTGTATTATTATAGAAAAATCTACATATGTTGAAATAATCTAAACTCCCACTGAAACCAAAGCAGAAGTTGGACTTAAAACTGAATTATAAACATTTTAACAAATGCATTGTGAAAGTGTGTTCACCTGTTAATCATGTCTGCACTGCATTAGTGGTTTTCATTTTGCAGCTTTATATTTGTGTGATAGAGGGGTGTCTGAATGTGTCTGTGCGCGCTCGCGCGCGTGTGTGTGTGTGTGTGCGTGTGCGTGTGTGTGTGTGTGCGTGTGTGTGTGTGTTTTATGTGTGTGTGTGTGTGTGTGCGTGTGCGTGTGTGTGTGTGTGTGTGCGCGCGTGTGTGTGTTTTATGTGTGTGTGTGTGTGCGCGCATGTAGTCTGCGCCAGTGCTTCCTCTTCTCATACCCAAATTGAAGGTGTGAATATACTGTACATCTTTTAGTATCACAAAAAACACACTAATACTTTAGATTGTGGGTCAAATATATAACTTAAATGTGTAATCTAGAGCATATAGGAATTATTTGTCCCTATCTTTTGGTAATAAACTTTGTTTTGGCTTTGAATCTAATAGAATTATGTCACACAATTCTGTTCATGGAGCTGATGGAATGGTAATTTATCATTCAGCCAACTTCAGCTCCATCATTATACAGCTCAAAACAACTCATCCATTCAGTTTTAGCTTCCAGGCTTTTGGCTCCTGGACCAGCCAAGTTAAGTAAAGTGACCCTCTGACCACTGGGAGGAGACCCAGGGGAAGACCCAGTACACCGTGTCTCTCAGCTGGCCTGGGAACGCCTCAGGATTCTCCTGGATGAGCTGGAGAAAGTGTGTGTGGATTGGGAAGTCTGGGCGTCTCTGCTTGAATTATGAAAATGGATTGATGGTCGGCCCTCTTACTAAAGAAGTTTTGCTCTGAGATGAGTGCACCATCCCCTTTGCTTTTTGCCACTTCATTTTACTTTCACTCTTGTCTTTGCCACGGACATCTGTGACATTTTACCCCGTGGCCAGGGCAAAACCTTGGAGACTTGTGAGGACGGTGGCCTTTGTGGGTCAAGCGTGTTTTGGCATGGCAGGAAGCTGTCTCTGTATAACGGACACTGTGTGATCACGCCGAGGTCCTTGTCATAACACTCAGGGCTTTGACTTATAACGAGACCAGAGGGAAGTTTCCGTACGTTTTCACCCATGAGCTGTGGTGCATATTTCCTCATTTTTTATTTCACCTTTAATCAGAGTTGGTAAAAGTCTGCCGTCTGTTAAAGCTGGGGTACCCAATATTAAATCCCAACATTGTTAACTTTATAATATAATCCATCGAAGTTTGTTACTATAAAGCAGTTTGGCAATCAGCTGCCACCCAATTCACTGAGCACCAGCCCCTCACTGATGCTCCTGCAGGTGGTGAGTCCACAGGAGCCTTGATCTTTCAGCGGGGGATTCAGGCAAAGTGGTGTTAAGTGTCTTGCTCAAGGACACAGCGACAGCAGACATCAGTGGCAGTCGGTGGAGAAGGTCTTGTGGTGGGCTCGAACCCACGACCTTCAGGCTCAAGGCCAATGCTCTACCAACTGAGCCAATGTCGCCCCGTAACAAGATTTAGGGGCTGCAAAACTAATTTTGAAATCCAAATATCTCTAGTAGTAATAGTAGTAGTAGTAAGTAATCTTTATTTATATACCGCCTTTTCACTGCAGATCTGAGTCTCAAAGTGGTTTACAATTGTTAATTACTCTCTCTACTCTCTACTAACTACTAACTACCTATTAGTTACAGACGTACTCGAAACAAGCATGTTTTATTGATACCTTTTGACAGATCTGGGCCATTTAATGATGACTTAACATGAAAATCTCACATATTGATTCTTTAAATTGGGTGGACCAATCTCTATTTTGGTTTTGGAAATATATAGATTGGTTGATTTTAGGAACATAATAATTAAATTCCAGATCTCCATCAGTCCATACAATCGTTTCGCAGGTTTTTTTTATGAATGAATAAATGAAGACGAGCTGCAACACATTATTGGTGTGAAGGAACTGCCCTCTTCTGTCTTCATCAAAGCTCCAACTGTGGGTGTGCTGCTTGTTTTGACATATGACGTTTGCATATCATTTTTCATCTGCTTCGTTATAGAAACCCGATCATTTGCGCTCCCATGTGTGACTTGATGATGTTTCCATCTATAATGTGATTCACGGTGTGTAGGTGTATAGGCCCACCTGGATTTTTTTCCACAAAAGCCCTTTTGCTGCTGTTTGCAGGAGCACTTTGAAGTTGGCTGCATTTTTTTTTTTTCCTGACGAGCTCGTCCCAAAGCGATGATATAATTCTCCCGGTTTCATAACAGATTGTAGCTAGCATGTCGGTGCTTTTAATGAGCAATATCGCAGGTGGCGTCGTGTGCAACGGTAAACAGTGCTTTTTAAATTGGTTGGCAGTGTGCGTACATATTTACTCACACTTGTCGTACTGTGGCCCTGCTCTTTGTTATCAGACCAGTAAACTGTGTCACCGCGCCGCTCCACAGACGCTTTCAACCCAGTCGCCAAGGATGGTAACCATAGCAACACTCTCACCAGACCAAAAGTTCAGCCAGCCTAGACTTTGGACTTTCTTCTTCCTATTGGTGTACATAGCGTTGAATGGACTGTATAAACATATGGGCATTGGTCATCTGCCCCTTATGGACCAATGGCTCTGTGTTTTTTATCATTGCGTTTCTTGGGTTTGAACTGTTTTAATCTCTGATCTGTGTTGGTTAAGTCCCCCGAGATAACTACTGTTGTGATTTAGGGGTAGACAAAAATAAATTGAATTGAATGTAAATATGCAAAAATAAAATGGATGGTGCATGGAGGTGATTAAATGTGTCTGGAAAGATTAGCGTGAGGATTAGGCTTTTATCCAGGGTCGGATTGTGGAAACAGCAGCCGAGACTTCTCTCTCCACACATAGAGAAGAATATGGAGGTATTCACTGGCCAACGGAGAGAAGATCTCCTCTCACCAGCTCTGGGGTCTGTCTGTGGGATCTGTCTGTGGAATCTGTCTGTGGGATCTGTCTGTGGGGTCTGTCTGTGGGGTCTGTCTGTGGAATCTGTCTGTGGGATCTGTCTGTGGGGTCTGTCTGTGGGGTCTGTCTGTGGGGTCTGTCTGCGGGGTCTGTCTGCGGGGTCTGTCTGCGGGGTCTGTCTGCGGGGTCTGTCTGCGGGGTCTGTCTGCGGGGTCTGTCTGTCGGGGGGGTCTGTCTGCGGGGTCTGTCTGCGGGGTCTGTCTGCGGGGTCTGTCTGCGGGGTCTGTCTGCGGGGTCTGTCTGTGAGCTCTGTCTGTGGGCTCTGAATCTAAGGTCTAACTCTGGGCTCTGTCTCTGGGGTCTCCTTCTGGTGAGACCTCTCCACCTCCACCCAGTTGCAGGGTGTTTTTACATGCATATTTTAGCGGACTGGAGAGTTTTATGAACGATTTACAAAACACATGGAAAAATATCACTCAAAAGTTACAAAGACATTTAACAGGTGGATTTTGAGAAGAGATTTAAGTAAGAAAGGTCAGAATTTCTGATGTAAAAATATCAAATTACAACCTTTCTGACCAATACGGCAATACGTTTTTTTGATGTCATGTCTTAATTTTGTTCATGGCTAAACAATTAACTTCCAAAGAGTTCAATTTTAAAAACAAAAAACCGTTTCTGGTGGAAATAAAAGATGACCTAAATGCTTGAATGAGGTAGTGTTTATCTTTGCTCACAAAATGTGTTTAGTCATTTATTGTGCATAAAATTTGTTTTATATATTTGATGAAAAAGATGATTTTCAATTCCGCCCGTACACAAGGCAAAAGATACTGTTAAAGATTGTTATTATAGTTAAAATCGATATTTATTTATTCATTTTTTCTTTAAATTTGGAAAAGGAAGAAATGGGGAGGAAATAAAAACAAAACTAGCAGTCAGTCCTATGTTTTATTTATTTATATATATATATATATATATATATATATATATATATATATATATATATATATATATATATATTGTTGCAATAGGATAACTATAGTTGTAAGATAACTATTGCAACAACACATCATCAGTCGGTAAAACAAACCTGTCTCACGACGGTCTAAACCCAGCTCACGTTCCCTTTTAGTGGGTGAACAATCCAACACTTGGTGAATTCTGCTTCACAATGAAAGGAAGAGCCGAAGGATCTCTTGTTCAATAAGATCGATTTGGCTAAAGTTTGCTCATCAATAAATCATTCTTGAAAAGTATTTGTTTCCCATTGATTTATGAAAGTTGTCATTGACAAGCTCTGGTCTCGCGTCTCCTTTCTGTTCCCTGCCCTTTACACAGCGCTTCAGTCTTGATTAAACTGTCGATAAACCTCATCATAACCACCCCAGTGACTTCAGGCCAGTGCTCATGTGTTCCTCTGCGCCTGGACCAGACCAGCGGGCCGCCTTTGTGCCGGGGAAAGGAGGCGGCGCTGAACCAAGTGGATCTATAGCTCTGAAGAATAGGTTGATGTGGAAGGAAAGGTCAGGCTGCTGGGGTGGACTGCCGGCCGGAGTACTACATGTAGGATACACTCGCAGTGTTGGCTGAACCTTTACACAGTGGAGCATTAAAGTGTGTGTGACAGCCCCCAGGTCGCTCTTACTCTCCTGATCAACATTGTGAGACCAGTTGACCATATATTGAAAACAACTTTGAAGTGAAATGCCATATATGCTTTATCAGCTTATCAAAGTGTAAACACCTTTAGCCAAAATGTGCGCAAACATGTTCAGTCATGACCTGCTGATGGCGGAAAAAACAAATATCTTTTTTTGTGATGAACATGGTTGAAGTGTTGACGAGGGATAGACCAAACGACTGTTCTGTAACCATCGGACAGAATCTGAGTGGGCTTCATCTACAATTGCCTCTTTCTTTGTCCTTTGTCTTGTTTTCTATACATTACTTACTCAACATTTGGTGTCATTCCCATTTCTTTGCTTTGCATTTGAAGCTCAACTTAGAACCTTTTGATATTTCAATATTTGTAAAAAAAATAATAATTGGCTGCAATATAGATTTTTTGTTTAGATTTTATCAAGATTTGTATTAAAAAAATCCCCTAGATTACTAGGGGAAAAATCTTTTTAAGTTATCTTAAAAAATGGGTCTTCATTTAGATTAAATATAAATGCACCATTAGTGTTGATAGTGTTAGTTCATGCCCTTGGCCCCCTATATTATCCATTTTCTTTTTAAGTAAAATGTTAGTAAGCTTTATTTATATATATTATTTATTTCACAGACCAAGGCCTCAAAGCGCTCCATAGTAAAAACAGGTAAAAACAGATAAAATACAAGTTAAAATGTGTGTACAAAAAATAAAACTACAATGGGGTGGACTGGAGTCAAAGGGGCCAAAAGCCTTCTTTCTTACATTTATTCAATACAGTATGGTATTAAATCTTATCTAATCGTATCGTATCGGACTCAAAGAGCGTAATTTTTTCCATTTGATGAAGACATTGTTTATAGCTTTACATTTACCAGGTATTACGGCGTTTTAACTAAACTTTGTTTTGGAAACTCAGGTAATGATGTGTGCTACATTGGGGAGCGGCTTGTTTCCATGTAAATATTTTTCTCGGCCTGGTAAGTTCTTGGAAAGTCTGGTCCCGTATTTTGAGCCGGCTTATCTCCTGAAGCACAGCTAAATCCATATTTGTCAAGTACAGTAGTAAATAGTTTTCATCAAAGACACCTCAACCCAAACCGCAAAAAAATGAGTGTCCATTTTTTTGTCACGCTACATCGAGGCAAAGACGTGTTTACTTTTCTGGGGTGATTCAGAAATCCATCAGTCCCACTTTGGAATAAAACGGCAAAAATGAGAACGCTCTTTTGGAACGGCAGGCTTTTTATAATCATTTTCTCTGACAGATCTGAGCTGCCGCATAAGAACGCTTTGTGAAAGTGCAATTGGCTCCAAAGCGCTTGGTTTTCTTGTGCGAATTGCCAAGAAAGGGGGTCACACTTTTCCTGCCAAGTGAAATCCACCGTGTTTCCTCATCAACGGATGGATACAGCAGAACAACGAAAAGAATTTTAGAAAAAAACAAAGAATGATGTTTTGAAGGGGGATGAGGAAAGGAAGTGATATGGGCGTGCTGACTCACAATGACCCCGCTATGTTTCTTACCAGCGGCGTTACGGGTATTTATACATTGGCGTAGGCAGTGCAGCCCCCTTACATAAGCCATTACACACACGATTGGGAAGCCCTAGGTGAATGGCAGGTTTAGTCCTAGTTATTGACTTCTCTCTCCCTGCCTTTTCATCTTCTCTCCTCTGATCCGTTTCACTTTGGAGTCCGGCAGTTGTAGCTCTAGATCCACGTCTTGGCAGAGTCTGCAGGAAGGAGTTGGAAGCCGCAGCTCTTGTCTGGCTCGCATGGATCCGGCCGCATGCGTTTTGGATGGAGTGCCAGGAATGTTTACTGACCGGCTCTGAGGCAGTTTTCTCCCAAAACATAAGTCAATATACACAAGGGCTGAAGGATTTTTGTCAGTTTGACTCAAAAATGCATTATGTAATTTTGTTTGGTTCCTGATTCTTTTCTTTGTTTCTATGTGAATTTTGGCCCAGTGGAGAAATATTTGATTCTAGATTATTTTGAATTTTGAAGTCTCGCAAGGCATCCATCAACTATTGACAACTGCATTGACATTGAAAGACTGTGGCAGTAACAGTGTAAGGAGCTGAAGACAAGATGCATTCTCAGTTGGAGTCAGGAGCTCAGGCCGCACCAGTTTATATTTCTTCAGGTACATACTCTTATATGTCCTCGCCTTTCACTGTGATTGAGTTAAATATTATGCAGTGAATTTAGTTAGACACAAAATAATATAGATTTTTTTTTTGCTCAGTTATATTTAGAGATGCACCGATCCAGCTTTTTTACTACCGATACCGATACCAGAGCTATGGGTTTCTGCCGATACCGATATTGACCGATACCGGAAATGATCATGCTAAAATATATTTAATAATTGAACTCTTTGTTCAAGTAACTGCAAAAGCAGTGGATGAACTAAAGCACTAAACTTTCCAGATAAAAATGGATTCAACATAAATGTGCAATACTGCAACTATAAAGAGCTGCTCAATGTTCACATTAAACATTCCAACACTGTATTATACCTTTATCATTACCATTATACATTTATTGAATATAAATGTACTGTGTTTGAATAAAAAAACACTTACAACAAACAAAACACGCTGCATGAAAATGTAAATAAATAATAGTACCGTAGCTTTAACTGGATTTCAGATATGTATTTGGCGACGGCATGTACCTGGGTTCCAAATGGTCTATGGGGCTGCGAGCCCAAGCTGATTAACTCCAACACTTTCGGGTTGTTGCTGAAAAGATTTTTGTGACGCTGCGTCAGTGTCATCTGTGTCTTGTTGTTTTCACGTAATCTCCTTTCGATGCAAAAACTCCCCATGCTGTTTCTCGTGGTGCTTAGTCGTGTTGTATTTCGCTAGTTTACCGCCGCGTGAACAACGCTCTTTCCTGCGCTCCATGCTGTGTTGTTGTTGTAGAGCGCCACGAGGAAGTGACGTGTACGTGAGATCTGATAAATTACTTTTAATTAATTCATTTTATACATATATGTACATTATGCACAATGTATTTTAAGACATTGTGCGGTACCTGGTATGTATAAAAAAAAAATATATAATTTAAAAAAAAAGAAAATGCATCGGCAGCACAGCGCCTCTCTCTACGCAGATATCCGATCCAGTATTTTTTCTGTTATCTGCGCCAATATCGATACCAGTATCGGATCGGTGCATCCATAGTTATATTATGTTTTTAATTGAAGTGTTCAGAAAACAAGATTTGTCAATTAGTCAAAAAAGTTAAACATTTTATCGTCCAGTGCTAAAAGTGCATCAATGCTTTGGTAAAGGCCAGAACCCTCAGAATTCAGTCCCAGAGATTGTTTGATTAATGCATTTATTTTTGATCGCTTAGGAAAAGTTGGCGGCTGTGGGTAACGTTCATGCTTCACAGCAAGAAGGTTGTGTGTTCAATCCAAGATGAACCCAGCCCTTTCTCTGTGGCGTTTGAACATATTTTTCTTTTGACAGGTGACCCATATGGCAGTGTAACCATGGAGATGTACTGGCTCCACGACTATTCATCATTAATTAATTCTTATCAATTTAATTTTAAATAAGATAAGATACTCCTTTCTTGTCTCCCATAGGAGAAATTTGTCTTTGGACAGGGCTCCACATGCTTTACACCACATACATTTGCATACACCATTATACCAACCTCTTTCAAACCAGTTGATATGGTCTAAAGCCATTACGGCTACATGTGACGCAGTGACAGCTGTAACCTGCATTGTTCTCAAACATCTCTGTTGTTCTTGTCTGAAGTCACGAGGTCCTGTCAGTGTTCAGTGGTGACATGTGGACCACTGCTGTTTATGTTGTGCTCTGATTTCCCCCACTCTGACATATGGTCTGTGCAGGAGGTTAATCAAAATCTGGGCCTTGTGGCCTCCGTGGCCCATCACACACACTCCATGAGGGCGCCGCAAGATACCATCAAAGCCAAGAGCTTTCAATATACTGTATGCAAGTGTAAAGCAGTGGGAGAGTAGCACATGACTGTTGCTGTTACATAGTGAATGAAAATGGATATATGGAGATGTGTTCCTACAGCTCCATGAGTTTGGACGATAGATATATTTAATTCATTCCTGAATACAAGAGCATCTGCATCAGAAAGACATCAGAGTTTACAGCAGTCCTTGGTTCTGGCAAAACAACAATAAAAATGTATCGCATAACTCAACGTGACGGCAAAAACACAAGCCGAGTATCTTTATTTTATCCATGTTATGTGAACATGAACATGCTGGATTGATTTTTTTCAGGAAAAACATCCACATATGGAATGTGACAGCTGTGTGCAGAAGTGGATTGTTTACATACTGTTCTCGTTGAACTGTTGATTTTTTTTAGATCCTGAAACGATCCTGTTGATATGACTTTGTTTCTTCTCATATTTTAAATGTGCGCCTGAACAACATGTGATTCAAAAACCTATTTGGTAAGAGCTGTAAAAGCTGAACAACAATTTCTCTTTCACTAGTCTGATACTGCACCGTTTACTTTAGCGACATTAATCATCATTGATAACAATTACAAATGATGCAGCAAACTGTCGGTCTGTCAGCACCGCCGATTCAATCATCTCAATACGGGTCTCGATAAGCGCCTCAAAAAATTTATTTGATACGATACAATACATTTCTAAAATGACATGCTACTTTTGAGTAATAAATAAAGGCTCTGTCACATTTGAAGAAGAAAAAACGCTTGGATGCATTTATGTATAGTTTATGAAATTTTTGTTTTGTTTTTAAAAGTCAATGTAATTAAATGAAAAACATAGTAGGTCATTATTTTAGCAGACCTCTTGTCTGAGGTCATGTCTCAGCTGAACACATGTTTTATTGTGGCACAGCACATGCAGCACGACCAGTTGTTTCATGTGTTGCATTCACATGGTTTTATAGCAGTGCATCAGTTCCCCTTGGAATCTTACACATTGCTGATAGATACAATAGGAAATATCTGTATTGTCCAATTTTCTTTCTATATGTTTTACCAGAGCCAAACCAAGAAGGAAAAGACAAAAAAAAAATTACAATCTAGTTTTTAAGTCTAACTCTTTCTTGGTATCAGTAGAAACTTTTCTGGATTAGTACTCGATAAACTCAACCATGGGCATGTTACAGGCAGACGGACAGTAATGCCGGTGACAGCATTTGTATCTGGGACATGACTTCACACATACACACGCACAAACACACACACACGCACAAACACACACACACACTCTGCAGCGCTCTCATATTCACCACAGACTGACTCCCTGCCAGATCCCCGCAGATCAGACTGCAGCAGCTCGGATACATGTGTCGGTGTATTAAAAGTTCTGGAGCTCACGTTCATGTTTTATTGATTTACATGAAGACTTTTGCTCCGCCGCATCGATCGCACCAGCGCTTACACAATGCGGTCACATGACTGCTTTGCACATTTTGGATAATGCAAGTGTTCCAAAAACAAAATACAATGGGATTTGTGGGCTGGTCTGTAGGGCACGGCAACATGAGCTACATGATTACAAATACAATTCTATCACAAATGAAATGGAACGTTGAAACATATTTTTCTGTTGGTTTAATATTATTATTCATATTAATATTATACACATTAAATGCTCTTTAATTCTTATGTACTTCCAGCAGGTGTTCAGTACAGAAATCTGAACACACACCAAAAACAGATAGTTAGGCCTGCTTTAGCATTCTTATGACTTTGGGAAATGAACCTCAGTTTTAGCTTTGAGTAGACGACAGCAACTTCTGTCACAATATGAGAAGGATTTACCACAATAAAGATATCATTTTCGATCACTGGTTTATAGCCTCGATGAAGTCTTCAGATCAGCTTTTCCAGACTGGAAAGTGAAAAACATAAATTTTTTTATAACAGGATGACGACAGTATATTGTGGTCTGATTTGAACACAAAATGTTATTTTTCTGTTGCGACGTTGTTTTCATGAAATCAAGAAAGGGAGGAGCCACAGCGGTTGTAATCATGGTTGAGGTTAATGTACCTTTATCTCCTCTGCCTTTGACCCATCCTACGATGCCACTAGGTCAACCTCTGAGGAGCAGTGGTCACTGCAGTACAGCGCCCGGGACCCAGTCCAGATGTAGATGCTCAGCCTGGTCGGGACCGGAGTTGGAGGATTTTACCTATTGCATGTTTTTAGTGGTAGGGGACACCGGAGCACCCAGAGGAAACCCTTGGAAATGCTTTGACATTGCTTGGTGATGTTGGATTGCAAAGACCATTGCAAGAACATTGGAAATTGACCTGAAGAGCTAAGAGACGGGTGAAAGCCAGAGAGAGAGGTATGGACTGGAAGCTCCTTCACTCTCTACTTCAAAAACGTAAATGCATGTCATGTTGTAACCTGCCTTTCCTTGGGAAAAGATGTGAGAAATGTTTTTGCTTTTGGGGCTACAAGTTAAGGCATGTAGGAGACAGAAGTTCTGACCTAGATTCAGACCAGGATTGGACTTAAGCACAACTTTGGCTCAGTCTGAGTTCCTAAATAATGATACGACACAAACAGTTACTGGGACTTACTTTATGAAACGTGATTTAAAACCTAACTTTGAAAGCCGGTAAGTAATATTTGTATACACTATAAGCTACATTGTATTAAAGAATTATGAGGTACACAAATTTTTGGTTCATACATTTATTTCATTGCCACTTTAAGTACAGTTAGACCCATTGCACAGTTAAGTGTAGAGTGAGCCTACACGCTAAGAAGATGATGATAGTCGTAGTATTTTGTCTTAGTATTTTAATGTTCGGCTCTTAAGCTTGGACTCTCAAGCAAAATCTCAAGAATAACGCATGAAGCTTCAGGTGCTTTTCAAAACTAAAAGGCAAAATGTTTCTCAGCTGCAGCCTGGTGTGTAATGTGATGCTGAACGTGTGTCACAGGCGGGTAATCCAGGGACACCCCAAACTGCAGTATTTAGAGCCTGTAACCGTATAGTCCCTCTGAGTGTCTGAAGTAACGGAACACAGAAGAAACGCAAACTTTCAAATAAACATGCTCGGGTAGAAAGGTTCTTGCTCTATTTTTGGAATAGGACAGAGGTGTTAAACTCATTGTGGTTCAGGAGCTGAATTTGAAAAGTAAAGGCTAATCATAAGCGGAAACTATAAACGTGGTTTTCTTTGTAGAAAGTTAGAAAATGAATTTGTTTACATTATGAAAAGAGACAACCATTGTGAACAGAAGGAATTCAGTTATTGTTTGTTTGGATTGAAGCCGGACTCGAGGCGAAGCTGGCTTGTAATTAAGTAATGCCAATGAAGATGGCTTGTAATTATAGACGGAAATGCCAATGATGTCTGTCGTTTACTTACTTTATTCAAATACATTGGATAGAATTTTTTAATTCTCTAGTGGTGTAGGTACTGGGTTGGATTCCACCTCCAGACCTCCAGAGTTTCTATGTTCACCCCATGTCCACGTTGTCCAGCTTTCCTCTGAGTGCCCCGGTTTCCCCTACCCAAACATGTACAAAAGGTGAGTATTGAATGATTGTGTGTTTGTGACTGTGACTGTGGGATTATAGATGTACAGCTGTCACACTGTCCCATTTCTTTATCCATCTATTTATTTATTAGTTTATTTGGACGGTTGTTTTCTTCTGAAACTAAGCTTACAAATTAGCCATATTAGTTAGTGACCATAATCTCATGGGAGTACAGATACAAATTTGGCTAAAAACGGCACATTTACATGTTTTTAATTTGTCTGTCTTCAGATTACCATCAGATTAAAAAAAATCAGATTACCATCAATGCTGCAAGGTAATCCTATTAATTGAAAATCAGTTCAAAGGCTGCAAAGTATGGTCCCGCCCTGTGTTCGACACATGTGGAAGAGGGCATCTAAAAGTGAATCAGTCATCTCAAACAGTTTTATTTTTTACCTACAAACATGCTGTGAAAAGATTTTAGGATTCAGATGATAAGGAAATAATTGCTGCAAAATGGCAAAGAAATGTGTACAGAATAAAAAATCAAACAACCAATTCAGTTATAAGATTTTCTTCAAACATAAAAAATCACACATTCACTGATTATCAAAGTAGTCCTTAATTACAGCCCTTGTTTAGAATACGAAATGTATGTGTTGCGTGTGAGGAACATGGATATTTAATGTGTGTGATCAATAATGGAGGAGTTTTGGCCGGGAGCCAGTGCAGACCTGCTGAGAGGGCACCAGGAGGCCAGACTGTGGGAGGCCTTCACACCCTACACCAACATGTACTGTGCTCTTGTTCTAAACACACGTCTCTTACTCCAAAAGGGTTTGCTCTGTAGGATCCAGACTTCTCAAGTTCCAGGCCCCATTTGCAGCGTGTCAACATAAACTTGTAGCTCCTGCTCCATATGGTGTTAAGTAGGGGTGGGAACCTAAGGGTACCTCACGATACGATACGATACACGATACAAAGCTCACGATAACGATAATATCACGATAACGATATTACGATAACGATTTTATCACGATATGACGATTATTGATATATTGGTCAGAAATATACAATATGCCAATTTATGGCATAAATAAAAGAAAAAATACTCTTCATTTCATGATAAATAGAATGGAGATGCGTAATAAGCCATTTATGAAGTATTGATAATTTAAAAAAAAAAAGTAAAAAAAAAAAATATCGATAATCGAATCACAGGAGAAAGTATCGCGATATATTGAAAAATCGATATATCGTCACACCCCTAGTGTTAAGTGTCTTGCCGGGCGGCACGGTGGCTGAGTGGATAGCACTCTCGCCTCTCAGCAAGAAGGTCCTGGGTTCGAATCCCGGTCGGACCAGGGCCTTTCTGAGTGGAGTTTGCATGTTCTCCCTGTGTCTGCGTAGGTTTCCTCCGGGTACTCCGGTTTCCCCTACCACTAAAAATATGTCCAATAGTTCTAGCATGCGCCTCCTGTACTGGCGACCCCGCTCCCATCTCTGTGTGGAGTGAGAGACAAATGCCCAAAAAAATTAACAATTGTAAACCGCTTTGAGACTCAGATCTGCAGTGAAAAGGCGGTATATAAATAAAGATTACTTACTACTACTACTACTACTTGCCCAAGGACACAATGACATCAGTGGGAGCATTTGGTCTTGTGGGGGGATCTAACTCACACCCAAAGGCCAGTGCTCTACCAACTGAGCCACTGTTGCCCCATGTGTGATTGACTAATACTAATAATAATACATATGTTTTATCCATGCTTCTCAGACTTTAAAAACAAAAACTCAAAATGGTTCACCTTATTAAGATTTTTGTATTAACGGACAATAAAATTGCCACTTGGAACTTGAACTGTCTGTTGTGAGCCACTTCAAAAGTTCATCTTATTTTATAAATTGTGGATTTCACTTTTAAGTTGTAGTTGACACCTAGTCAGAGTGACTTATTTGCGCATGCTTATTTCAAATTCGTCATGGCAACCGCCTGCGACGGGGTTTCCAAGGATTTTCCCAGGAGTTCCCTTCGACAGTTTGAAAGTTTGCATCCGCCATCTTGTCACTTTGCTCACGATAACTTTTATTTGTAGCTGTCATAACTGTCAAGAGACTTCGGTATTGATTGTTCAGTAAAAGCTGTGTTTCATGTTTTCATTTTTTGATATGGTTAAAGTCAGGTTCAGATAATGTTCCATTTTCAGCTGTGGATTTACACACTTGTGAATACTTAGGCTCTTAACTGTTTACCTGTCATCTTTGGCAATATTGCATTATTTGTAAGGTCTCAACAGGAGTCAGAAAGTAAAAAATAAATAAACTGCCCATATACTGAAACCTGATTTGCTTTGGGCATAAGATTACTTATTAGTTCGTAGAGCATTGGCCTTAGATCAAGGTCATGGATTCGAGCCCAGCTCAAGATCTACTTCATGACTCCCACTGATGACTACTGTCGTTGTGTCCTTGGGCAAGACACTTAACCCCACCTTTCCTGAAGCCCCTGCTGAAATATCATGCTCCTGTGGACTCACCACCTGCAGGAGGATCAGTGAGGGGCTGGTGCTCTGTGTACTGGGTGCAGCTCTGACTGCCACCCCTCCGACCCAGTAATGGATTAAGGGTAAGAGGATGGATGGAAATTAACTTGTTTACTGTCAGTGGATGATTTCAGTTTCAGTTTAGTTTATTTCAAAGGGGACAATGCAATTTAATAAAACACATGGTTAAACATGAGTTTAAAAAGCCAGAATTAGCCAAGGAGGCTATTTTTCATCTGTAGTCCCCTGGCCGTGATTTTAAAAAGCCATTAAAATACATTAAAATACTTTTAGTGTGGGGGGTAATTGAAACTCAAAATAGTAAGTTATTACAGGGGACAGTAATCTGAACTTAAAATAGTAAGTTTTAATTAAAGTTCCAGTAACTTGAATTTAACAAACTTGGCAGAACTTGAAACATTAAATTGATGCCTTCAGCACAAATATTCTGCATTTGGTTGCCTTGAACTAACTTTTTCTTTTTTTACAGTGAATGTCATTATTCTTTCACTTTATTCACGTGGTGATGAGCTACTACTGTAGTCACACCTGCCATGGGGCAGAATGACAGAACCAAGACAACGAGTACCAGGTGCCGCAGCTGCCCACTGTGGCACCTGGTATTCCAATAGGTCTCTCGTCATTGTACTAACCAGGCCCTTCCCTGCTGAGCTTCAGAGTTCTGACAGGATCTGGCTTTCACCTGCAGGTAGGGGCACGTGTAAAGCGTGGTTTAGGCGGGAAGTTGACTCAGTAGTTTCAGGTCCCACCTTTATTTGAATAAGTTGCACCGGTGTCGACTCATGCATCGGCAAATAGTTATAAGTTAGCAGTAGTCCAGTAGTCCTAATATAATCTCGTGGCATGGTCGTGTGGTTAGGAACGCTCACAAACTCCATGCAGAAAGGCCTGGGTCAACACGGGATTCAACCCACGACCTTCTTGCTGTGAACCAAGACTGTTTCCCACTTGGCAAACCTGTATTGCTCATCCACAAATCAAAACACTTGTGAGCGGTGTGTGTTCCAGTATTCTCTCATCTCTTTAGGCTCTGCTTTGTATTCCCACTTTGCACTACTTTGAATATTATGATTGCCAGGTTTTTTTTTGTATTCCCCTGCCCGATGAATCACTGTTTTGCAAATGTGTAAATCGAGATAATTACCCCTCGAATCAAGTGGAAAATTGAGGTCACGCATCATCACTGGTATCACTTCTCCACAGCTGGGCTGGTTTGTTTGTTTTGGGTCATTTTTTAGTCGCACCCATCACTCTATTTTTGTCTGTTTGGGATCTGGCAAATGCGGTACACTGGAAAAGATCGGTTCTGCCTTTGAGACATATGTACAAACACGCACAAACGTTTCTCCTCTTGGATCGGGCTTGTGCGTTCATTTGCAGATGTGACTGGAATACAGTGGGCTGAGGGCTGTGTGCGTGGGTCCGTGGTGCTGAGGGGGCGGTGCGACCAAAGAGAGGATCTGGCGTGGGAGTGGAGTACCATTGAGGTGCATATCGCTCATTTATGTGCGTGTAATTGTAGCACACATCGTTCAATGTGAGCTGTGTTGGAATGGAGGCGGGTATTTACCAGAGAGAAGGGATTTTACTTGTGTTTAATCAATAAGCCAAGTGAAATGTACAAGGGAAGGCTTTTAACAGCACCACTTAATAAGAACGTAAACGCAACACGCACAAGATTGCATCGGTAATGTATCTATTGTTTGTGCTTGTTCCACCATCTAAGGGATGTAATATTACAATTTTATGACATTTTATTTATTTCAAACCCCTTTTGAAATACTTTTATATCTAAATTTTGTGTGTCCCATAAGAAAGCAGAATGAGTCATGTGGGTTGTTGTGAAATTCAGTATTTTTTTACGTAAAAAAACCCCAAAAAACTACATCTTCATGAACGCATGTACAAAAATATGTTGTCATATGAGTTTCTACGGTTAATAGCTAAACCTAAAATAGGTGGTTTGCGTCAAAATCAGAATTATTTTTTGTAGAATTTGTCAGTTACAAGAAGTCACATAGACTCCATGTGCATGTACGTTGATGTCAATAATTCCCTTTGACTGACGTATCCAAAATCGATGCAAGAGCGAGACAAGAGATCTTCACGTTTAACATCTGCATTTAATTATCTTTACAATCAGATACAGAATATTCAACAAAAAGTGCTCCTAAAACTAATATGTCCCTTTCTCTGGCCCTCGGCTGAATCCTTCTGACTCTTCCCAAGCCAGAGCATTCAGTCGATGTTCAGGGAGCAGGGGGCGTGTCGTATCAGGCAGGACTTGGGCCCAACCTCTTCCATCATGTCCCCTCTGTCTGCCGTACCTTAAACAGAATCATTCACACACACTACCACTCCCCAAATTTATTACTTCTTTGAGATAAGGCAGAAGGCTCTCTGGGTCCCCCTCCTTCTTCAGGATTAGGAGAATCCCCCCCCAGATTACCTATCATTAACTCACCCATGCACTTTGGACTAACAAAGGAACATGGGGAAACCAGGTCTTTTTGCTTTAGGAAAAGACAGTTCAAATCAGGGTCAGCCAATATTCACATCTGCATAGTTAAAATATACAACAGTTTTCCCTCTTTTGACCTGATTAAAAAATTAGGTCACAATCCACATTGTCGTTTATCATCAATACTTGTGCTTAGTTCCGGCTTGATATCTGTGAAGAGTTAATACAGAAAGAATACAACACACAACCACATTCGAAACATTCCTTCACTAAACTCTTTGATGACCACCGCTGTGTCATTCTGATTCTTCATCATTAATCAAATTGGTATTATCCTTACAGGAGCTAATCTATTTTAGCAGGTTTCTCTGGGGTCAGTCCCTATACAACGGTATTTTGATTCTCTAACCTGTTGCTGACAAATCGACAGCTCTTAAAATTCTCAAAACTACCTAAAGATCTACTTTTGTGCTATACCCAAATACATTAAAATGCTTTCAAATGTTCTTGAATCTGTGTTGGTTCTAATCGATCTCATTAATCTATCTCATTAGCTTTTTGCATTGTCAACATTCACCCATGTTTGAAACAAGTGAATTTGACAGTATCTAATAAAACTGTGCATAAACTGTAATGAACTTTATCTACCTTTGAAGTAAATACTCTTGGACATAATATGAAGGAAATGGTCTTTTTACCGTTTGATATTAGCCCTGTCTAAAAATAATCTCTATTTTTGAAAGCATCTATCTATTTTACACTCTATTGTGACTCTAAAACTCGGTTGCAGCTTGAGCAAAGGCATATTCCCAATTTTTGAGTTCTGATTGTAACAATTGCATTGGCAATAGACGATTTTTCATTGGCTGGTTCTTGTTCTGCAAATCACTATTCTATGTATTGTATTTCAGACAATTCCAAAAACAACACAGTCGTTCTCCAATATTAAAGACATACATCTAAATCAAGTTGCCTGAAAGGGATTTTAACTATTTTAAAACGTTCTCTACGATTATAAGGCTATGAAATTAATTATTTAATAAACAAAAGCACATTCATGGCTTCTGTCCGCTGCTTATAACTGTTTAAAGAGTTGTCCCAAACTTAATATGTGTAAATACATCAGCTGTTTGTAATAAACAATAACATTTAACCTGTTCTCCAATGGAGCAGCTCAGAGGCTGCGTCAAGAGCAATGTTATATTTGAGCTATTTTTAGATTTAAAATTGTGTTAAAGCCTGTCGTTCTATGTCTGCATTTTAATACTACTCTCTATAAACACCTCTGCACCAGTTCCTACAGATGTGGAAAACAGAAAACATCTAAAATCTGACTCCATTTGATTCCTTTTTACTTTAGTTATTAGAACAATTTGACCTTATTGATACTTATTTCCACAATAGAACTATTTTGATTATTCACTAGTCTAACTATTATTACTATTGTTTATTCTGACACCTCTTCCTAGCGACCTTTCAACCTATAGCTCCTCGAATCCAATGACATTATAGCTCCAGACTATTTCATTCTATTCTATTATTGTATGATCTATTATCTTAAAGAGTAGATCTGTTTGATGTTATAAGCGCTATTATTTCTCCTTTTAAATTTGCACAACACTAAATTTAGAATGACCCCCTATGGGACAAATATAGAATTTTATTTCATTTTGGCAACTCCGAAAATTACTTAATAATTTTCCCATTTTGCTTTTTTAGGCTGCCCTTTCTATTATTTATTTGTTCTTGTAAATATATGTTTTACACTTCTTTCTAATGATTTAGAAGGTTAAGGACCATGACCACCTATGACAATACAATACTCCCCTCTGTTGGTCGTGGTCCAAAGTATAAAACATGCATCTGTGTGTGTGTAGATTACTGTTCCAATCCTGTTGCTCCTCCCGGATCGTCCTCAATTCATATTGTGGGCTTTGGTGCCAAAGTAGAGGCTCATTTCCTTATGATCCATACTACTGTGTTATCCCTGAAGTAGGTGCAGTTTATCTTTCATCTGAAAAAGAAACATTAGAACACAAGAAACGCCCACTTCCCTCTCTTCGCATGGTGCAGCCTGTCAATCAATCTAATTGGGCAAAACATAACTGCATTGACAGACGGTGTGTGGCATCAGGGCAGAGGCTGTAGCCAAATACAGACTTAACAATATGTATGTTTCTAATTTTATACTCCCCTAAATGTGAATTACAAACCAAAGTTGTCCTCCGCCCAATGACCGCTCACTGCGGTTGGACCGAATCCCTGTCCGGACAAACAGCAGAGGGAGGGGCTCCCAGTACCTTCAGCAAGGTATTCATCTCAGAGTACTTTCTCAGAGTACTTTTCTCAGAGTACTCATCCCAGAGTACTCTCACTTTTACACCTGTTCAATAAAGCTTGTCATCTTTGAATCTCTAGTACTTACACCGTATGCTGTTGACAAAAAATAATTATTCCATGATCACATTAAAACATTACAGAAAACTTTTGTTATTCCATTCTCCGTTCAGCACTCCTCGTTCACTCCTCATTTCACATCACACTCACATCCCACTCACACAGGCCGACGTTAGTATTGGTCCAGTTTGTTAAGGTCAACGTAGTGTATTGGACATGACGCACAAACATATAACATACACAAACATATAACATACACAAACATATAACATACACAAACATATAACATACACAAGAGGCCTGTAATTTTAACTTTGTTATATTTTTCCATGTCCAATTACAATTGTCTCATGAGCTATTTTATAGTTGCAACTTTCAGAACCTGCAGAACATGCAAAGCTTTGAGAGATTTTTCCTAAAAGGATCCATTTCAAACTTTAGTGTTTAAACCACGTGGTCTGTACTCGGGCTTGTCACAAACTGTGTCCCCTATATTTTTAATGAGCTCTTGTTACTAAAAAAAAACTCATGCACGTGCAATAAATGTTTTTCCCTTTTTTTTTTTAAAGCCAGTTCGGATTCCTTAAAAATGTAAATTAGTTTCAAACTTTAATACTTCACCTTTGTTTCACGTTCATGTGGAGAAAAGACCATTGTTTTATGTGTGTGTACTTGCGCCAATCATGTCTCAGATAAACTGCCAACAGTTGTATCAAAGACATAATTGTCCTAATTGTTTCTAATTTAGCTATTTGGAAGAGAAACATGTCATAAAAGATTTCAAAAAATGTCCCTACATCTTTGTTTTCAACCAATGAACAGTGTTGCGTCTATGTGTTATCATAAATGATCCAATATCACCTTTAGCCAAAATTCAGAAATGCTTTAAATCATTTTTCAAACTTTAATTGTCTGAACAAACCATTTTGTACTAAATGCAACGTCCATTAAAAGCTGCAGTTCTCTTTCTAGCACCAGTTTCAACTGTGCATGTGACTGTTTTTAAATGAGAAACGAGCCACGGTTCAGAGGTTGAAAACACTGCTTTAAATATCCGTATTACCAAGATCATGCAGTCAAAATCAATAATTCTAAACTTCTCCGCGTCTATAACTTTAAATAATACTAGTTTCAATAATAGAGCTCCTCTACCTTAAATATACTGCTGTTCTAATCTCCTTGTGTCTCATGCTAAAGCAAGAGTCTAATTAATTTTAACGATTGTCCTGTATTCTTTCATGCAGCTAAATGTGGTGTTATGAACGAATGACCTAAATGTGTAAATATGACTTAATATGTCTCTGTGCGTTTGTTGTCTGTCTGTATATTTACCTTCTGTCTGTCTCATTTAGGCCAGCCACGTCTCAAATGTCCGTTAATGTCTTTCTTTTACTCATGGCGTCTTTCAATGTCTTTTGTCTCATAGTGTCCAATGTCTTTGTCTCCATGTCTTTTTTCTTCTTCTTTCAACAATCACTTTCTTTCTTCTTCCGATAACTCTTTCTCACAATGTCTTTCTTCTTCTTTCAACAATCACTTTCTTTCTTCTTCCGATAACTTTTCCTCATAATGTCTTTCTTCTTCTTTCATATCTGACGCACCCAAATGTGTCGTGTCCTTCTTCTTCTTGTTTGGTTTTCCGGCGGTTGGCGGCCTATTCTTCGCATTACCGCCACCTTCTGTTTCGTGGATGGGTCGACACTCAGTTTGTGAAAAAGTCTGCGGTCTTTTCTTTGCCTCCTCACAGGCAGGAGAAGTCTTCTTCGAGAGTTCCTGTTAGCTGCTGCAGCCGATGCTGCCCCCTGCGACCCGCCGGGAGAGGGGGAGACGCTGATGATGATGATGATGCTCGGTTGTGGTTTGTGGCAGGGACGATTTTTGGCCAAATGAAACAGACAGAAGTTTTCTCGGAAAAAACAGACAAACAAGAAACACAAACAAGTGTGTTAATTACCATACCAAACCAATGATTAATTACAATTCAAAATAAACCTATGAAATAATTACTATTAACATTTTAAACATTAAATTCTGAAAACCAAATCTGCATTCAACTACTATCCTAAGCCCTATTTTTCCAAAAGTATAATGCTCTCTAAGATCATTCTAACTTTTATATCACCAAAATGTAGGGAAAAAAAACTTGTCTAGACGCCTTGGAGATAAAAAATAAAATAATGCCTCTTTATAATCTAACTCAAAGTTCTGTGATCCTATGACTCCATGTCAGTAACATTATCGTGTGTATAAATGTAATTTTCTACAAAAAATTCTTTCTTCACGAGAGAGAGAGAAAGAGAGAGAGAGAGGGGAGAGAGAGAGGACAGAACGAGGGAGGGGAGGGGCCTCCCGAACAAAGGAAGCATGGAGTCAAATACTTTTCTCGTTTTTCTCGTGACAAGGTTCTAAATCAGTGGTAAAAGTTTTTCTCACGTCAAACGACACTTTACATTTTATCCTTAAATACGTCAGTAATGGAAAACATTACTATTTGCTACATGATTAATGTATCGAGGGTTCCAGCAGAATCTTTTTTTTTTTTTTTTCCCTGATTCGCTGTAACTATCGAAACATTACATCAGAATACAAGAGAAAAACTCCCAGACTGATCTTTTGTCATTTCTTCACATGAAACTCGTATACTACAGCCAAGAGGCTCTCTTTTTCCTCATTAATCAGATCATTATTATCAGAATCCTCATTTTAAATACTTGGCTTTTCTTCTGTTTAAATTAATTGTGCCCTTTTCCCCACCCCCGGGGGATATGGAGTTTTTATTATCCTATAACTTCTGACCCTAACTATCCCTATCTCTCTAATTCTATTCCTATTTTTTCACTAATTCCCTTGTGCCTCTCTGCACGAAGGTGTGCCTCTTTTGCACTTATAAATCCTGTGGCTCTTTTCATCATCTGTTCTGTTTTCTTTGGAGGGACCCATGCTTCCCCCAAGGTTAAAACGTCTAAACCTGACTATTGTTCTATCGCGTCCGATAGAACGCCCCGTCACGGCGGTCGCCTGGCCACGCTGCAATCTGTCGAGCCAAAATCTCTCTCTCTTCTATTTAAAACAATGTGCAGATTTCCAAAACTGTGATCCGCTTACCTTAGAAGCGACCTTTTTGAAGAGCAGAGAGATTTTTCCAAACCCACAAATCCAGTCTCTATAACTGAGCTCATCTCTGTCCCGCTCCTGCCCCGATCACGTCGGGGTCACCAAAATGATGTCAATAATTCCCTTTGACTGACGTATCCAAAATCGATGCAAGAGCGAGACAAGAGATCTTCACGTTTAACATCTGCATTTAATTATCTTTACAATCAGATACAGAATATTCAACAAAAAGTGCTCCTAAAACTAATATGTCCCTTTCTCTGGCCCTCGGCTGAATCCTTCTGACTCTTCCCAAGCCAGAGCATTCAGTCGATGTTCAGGGAGCAGGGGGCGTGTCGTATCAGGCAGGACTTGGGCCCAACCTCTTCCATCATGTCCCCTCTGTCTGCCGTACCTTAAACAGAATCATTCACACACACTACCACTCCCCAAATTTATTACTTCTTTGAGATAAGGCAGAAGGCTCTCTGGGTCCCCCTCCTTCTTCAGGATTAGGAGAATCCCCCCCCAGATTACCTATCATTAACTCACCCATGCACTTTGGACTAACAAAGGAACATGGGGAAACCAGGTCTTTTTGCTTTAGGAAAAGACAGTTCAAATCAGGGTCAGCCAATATTCACATCTGCATAGTTAAAATATACAACAACGTACAGGTCCTGCAGCAATAGAAGGCTGCGGTTGGTCGCCTTCTCTGACCAAGCAATAGTCTCTGCTTGTTCGTGACGGTGGCTCCAGTGAACAGTAGTAAAGGTGAGGATGGACTCGATGCTGGTTGTGTAAAACTGCACCAACAAAGCTTTCCTGAGCTGCCGCAGGAAGTACATCCTCTGCTGAGCGTCCTCCTGAAGTCCAAAATCATCTCCACTGCACCAGGACACCAGCCGGTCCTCCCTCCTGTAGCAGTCACCAGGACACCAGCCGGTCCTCCCTCCTGTAGCAGTCACCAGGACACCAGCCGGTCCTCCCTCCTGTAGCAGTCACCAGGACACCAGCCGGTCCACCCTCCTGTAGCAGACACCAGGACACCAGCCGGTCCTCCCTCCTGTAGCAGACACCAGGACACCAGGACACCAGCCGGTCCTCCCTCCTGTAGCAGACACCAGGACACCAGCCGGTCCTCCCTCCTGTAGCAGACACCAGGACACCAGCCGGTCCTCCCTCCTGTAGCAGACACCAGGACACCAGCCGGTCCACCCTCCTCTAGCAGACACCAGGACACCAGCCGGTCCACCCTCCTCTAGCAGACACCAGGACACCAGCCGGTCCTCCCTCCTGTAGCAGACACCAGGACACCAGCCGGTCCTCCCTCCTGTAGCAGACGCCAGGACACCAGCCGGTCCTCCCTCCTGTAGCAGACTCGTCTATGTCAGAGATGAGTCCAATGAGGGTGGGGTCGTCCGCAAACTTGATTAGCGTCACAGAGTTTAATCAAGTTTGTGGACGACACCACCCTCACTATTCTGCTTAGTGTGTCACAGACTGAAAGATTCCGGCAACAAAAGTTGGATTGTAATTTGAATTGTCTTTAAAAACCCAGTAAGAGTGCAAACTAAATACCGTCCTTTTTGTGATGAGACGAGAAGATGATGAACAACCAATCAGCAACTCTCAAAGTCAATATATGCCAAATTGCGGCAGCTTTAGGATTAAGGTGCCGTGTGATGCGCTGCTGCGATTGTGCATTGTGGTTTTTTGATTGAAACGGGTGTGTGTCCGCTACAGCGCAGAGAGTGAGCAGGGAATGACCCGTCCTCAGCAATTTATTTGAGCAGTGCAAAAAAAAAAAAAAAATCCCATAATACACAGGATATTTAGAAAAAGTAGCATAAGGCATATATGTCCAATTTAACTGTTGCATCCGTTTCAATTAAATAAATACAAAATAAAATATAAAAAGCTGAAATATTTTGAACATAATTTGTGTCTTTTATATAACAAATTAAGTTATTATGAAAGACAGCAAATTGCATTTCAGATTCAGATTAATTAACCACATTTGAATACATCCATATAACATAAGGTCAACATATTTACCTTGTTAACCCTTTAGGCTGCAGATTCTGAGCTTTTATGAGCTGTGAGCTACCTTCAGACGAGTTCTTATCAGATGATGGTGCTTCTTGCATGGTCAGCTCTTGACGACGACTCCTCTCCCTCAGGGGTCTCTGGGACGTGTGGGGAGGAAGGCAGTCACAGTGGAAGGTGTCTTTACCCCTTTGTCTGATTTCAGTCGTCTCCTAATAATCCAGCGTGTACATTTGCGATCTGAGACAACGGCCAGTTAATAAATCCATACTTTTCCAAGATGCAGATTTTTTGAACCATTCTCTACATTGTAAAGTGCTTTGTAAGTTTGGTCTGTGAAATGTGCTATATAAAGATTTGGGGATGCATCAATATCAATACTGGTATCAGGTATCGTGTATACCATAGGCTTGTACTTGTAACCAACTTGATCAAACTCACCACCGCACAGAGTAACCTTTGCTAATAGAATATGACAGTGACTCTTATTGTTGACTGTTAAAACAATTGATAAAATGTGTAATTGTTAAAGCACGTTCTTATTGCTTTAACAATTGCACAAATAAAACATTTAAAATGTAATTTGTGTTAGTTTTATGAATTCACAGGGACAACACAATGCAGTACTCAAATTAAGGTACTCGTATCCTGTTTTGAAAAAAGTGGTATTGGTGCATCCCCTTTAAGATTGTTTTCTTACTTAAAATAAGGTTAGAGGCCATTATGTAAGAAAAACATCCATCCATCCATTTTCTTCCCCTTAATCCATTTCTGGGTCGGGGGTGGCAGTCAGATCGCAGGGTTGAGGCCTCTTTTTGATGTACTGTGATTAATTATTATTCTAATGCCTTGTGTGATTTTAATGTTTCTTTTCTTGTCGTGGGAATCACTTTGAGTTGCCTTATGCATGAACTTGCCGTGCCTTCCTTTACTGATAAAAATCCCCTCTGAACGCCTCATACTGTAACTGTATGCAATGTCATTTGAATTAAAAGAAAAAACATGTCTCGATAGTTTATGTTCAGATAAACTTCTTATTCCACATTTACTCCAAAGATCAGAATGTTCAGTGAGAGTGTGTGTTACCGTCTTCACATTGTCTCTCTCGGCTGCTCAGATGCGATCCTTTATGTACCATACGCACACATCTGTATATTATGTATATTATATTATGCAAATGCACAAGTGGTAAGCGCCGCTCTGTGTTTGTGGTGCAGTTGTGATGTATTTTTAGCCCGTGTCGGGTTTGTTTTCCCTGTCAGTGCAGCAGACAGTGATGCGGCTTCAGATATGAGGCTCTCACATGTAGCAGCCACCGCCTCGTACTCGCCCACCAAATACAACACACATTGTCACTTTTGAGCCACATTCTTCTCTCGCAGTATGATTGACTTGATAACTGCATGGAGGTAGTTGATACACTATAATCCAATAAATTGCACCAGCACATTTTAACAACATATGGCAATAACTAGTCTTCTATGATGTTTAGTTTTGGACTGGAGCATATTGCAGCGAGGTGTATTGTCCTGCGATTCTTGAATGGATTCTGAACTTAAAATATGCAAGATTCTTTCGGCACGGCGGTGTAGTGGTTGGCGCTTGTGCATCACAGCAAAGAAGGTCCTGGGTTTGGTTCCACCTCCAGACCTTTCTGTGTAGAGTTTGCATGTTTCCTATGTCTGCGTAGGTTACATCCAGGTGCTCCGGTTTCCCCAACCACTAAAAATAGGCACAATAGGTCTGGCGGTGACCCCCTCCCATGTGTGGAGTGAGAGACTAATGCCCACAACAATTGTAAAGCGCTTTGTGACTCTGGTCTGTGAAACATTCTATGTAGATAAAGATTACTTAAAAGTAAAGTTTGTAATTTAAGGTATTTAAGGTTATTATTATTGTTATTTATTTTTGGGTAGTTCCTTGCTGATGCAGGAGGGTTTGACACTAGAACTCCCAAAAGCAGTCAACTTGACGGCTTTTGCAGGCATAATGAGTCATGTAATCGTGTCATGTGCATTGTTGGTCTACATCACTTTGTGACTTTCTATGACATAATTTTTTTATGAAATTATCCTTTATTTTTTAAATGAAATCAATTTTACCTTTACCCAAAATAACACATTTAAGCAAAAGACATTTCAGTTTCTCGCTAAACAATATTCTATGGAAGTTAATGCCCCTCATTGTGCTGGTCCTGGACTGGTTCGAGTAAGTTTGGTTTTCCACCAAAGAAGTTACCATAGTTACCATAGCAACGCAGAGTTTACTTGTAGCCTTTCAGCCAATTGTTTTTCTTTTTTTTCTGTATTGGAGTTTTTTTCACCAGTTTTAGCACTTATTAAAAGTGAGTAGAGGTATTTTTTTCAGGAGAACCTTCTAAAGGATCCCGTTGGATTGAATGGGAACTGTCAATATGACGACTAAGGAAGTTCTAGTAATTTCCAAATTCTGGCAGTCATAGGGTTTAAGGGCCGTGATGGACATTGGTCGACCTGCTCACTATGGACCAATATCTCTCTTGTGTTTGTTGTATTGCTGTGATCAAAACTGTTTGATTCTTTGATCTGTCATTGACATATCGACAACTTTGTTGGTGTAATTCAGGGCTTTACAAAATAAATGTGATTGAATACATCCCAGTAGATCTAAACATAGGGGGAAATATTGTACTTTTCACCAGGTTTGGTCATATTGGAAAGAGTTAAAAATGTGAGTGATCGGAAAGAAAAACTAAGACATTAAGAAAATGACAAAGAATGATTTTAGTCCCGAGCAAACTGAATACTCAAGGAATCTCATCACATAGTAGTGAAAGCCTTTTCTTCGACAAATGCAAATTTCCCCTACAGGATTTCACTTGGGAAAGATACTGTATTTCTTGTTTGTTCTGAAATGTGTAGGATTATACTGTTTAACGGTTTATTTTGACTTTGTTTGCTCACACTGAACAATACATTCTTGAAAAACATAACTATAAATAAATAATACCAATGTTATAAATAAATCTACCAATGTTGCAAGGAGGGCTGTACACGTTGGAGTTTGGAAATGAAAACACCTGATTGGTCAATTCTTTCATAGATCAGGTTTTGCAAAGACAATATCAAAATTGAAAGACTAGGATCACAGCGAGTGCTAAACCTGATTATATGGCCCAAAATTCTGAACTAGAGGAGTTTACTTTTTAATGTCAATCGAAGCCGGAGTGAGTTGGAGCACTTCCCTTTTGGGCTTCATTGAGCTGGAGCAGGGGTGTCCAAACATTTTAGTAAAAGCCACTAACAAAACTGATCTATAACAGAGCTTAAGTTGGCTGAATGACAAATGTCTACCATCTCACCAGCTACAGTAGCACCATTAACGGAAGTTTGTACAAATGAAGTCAACGACTTGGCTTTAGAACGAGGTCTATATTGGGTGAGCTGAAGTTGGATGCATGACACGGTGAACTTGTATTAAAGGTCTCAAAGACTACAGTACTTTAGGTTGGCAAGACAGAGGGCCACAAAAAATTATACTGAGGGCCGCAATTGGCCCACAGGCCTGATTTTGGACATGCCTGAGCTAGGGTCCAGAAAGGGCCACTGTGGCTGCAGGTTTTCTGTCAGACCCAGCAGGAGCAGAGCAGACTCCACCCACTTCCTCAAGTAAATTCAGTCTTAACCTGAAGATTTGAGGAAATGGGAGGAGTCTGCTCTGCTCCTGCTGGGTCAGATAGAAAACCTGCAGCCACAGCGGCCCTTTCTGAACCGGTGTGGACACCTCTGGGCTAGGGATGTAAATCGGCGACCGGTTAACCGGTGGTTGACCGTCACAGCGTTAACCGGTCAAAGCTGTCGGTTAAAAAAGAGAAAAAGGGGAGAGGGGAGGTCTCTTAATAACGCTATTTTAAGCCCTATTTGCACGGTGTGACGAGCGGGTCTGTATCTAGCTGTGTGCGCCCATGTATTATAAACTCCGGGACGACTCTCACGCCGCACAAGCCACATATGCACACGCACGCGCGCGCGCACACACACACACACACACACACACTTTCCCCCTCTCCATACGTAACATCCACACGCATCATCTCTCCCCTCTGTTACCGTCAAAGTTGCACACTGGCGCGGGTCAGAACTACATTGGAGCTTACATTTACACACACACACATATACATACACACACACACACATATACATACACGCATACATACACACACACATACCGGTCTGTCGCGCTCCTCTGTGTCACGGAGCCCAAAGGATTCGCACAAATACGCGGCTTCAGTCAAACCACATGGAACATGTTTGTGTTTATGGTCCTCGGGATCAGCTCCACACACACAATACAATACAATACAATTTATTCTTGTATAGCCCTAGGTCACAACAGAAGTCATCTCAGAGGACTTAACAAAACCATTGAAATCACCAACACAGGTCAGAGAATCAACAGTTAAAACACATGAAGAATATAAAGCACACACAGAAGAAAATGTCCATACATGTTGTAGAATGCTAAAGTGTCCTGATCATCACCAATCCTTTCTGTTGGACACTAACTGTCCAACAAGACCCTCCTGCATCGACAAGGAAAAACTCTTAAAAAACCCAGTGGGAAAAAGTGAGAAACCTTGGGGAGAACTAGGGAAACCCACAGGGAGGGAGACCCATATGAGAAAGGGATCCGCTCCTCCAGACGGACAGGCTAATGATCTAGGACCTAAGCTAGCTACAGAACGTGGACCAGTGGACGCTGAACGTGGACAGGTCCGGTGCAGGACTGAAGCACTCCCAGGCGGGTCGGGCGGGGCAGTCCGCAGGTGTAGATGGAAGAGGCCAGGCTCAGAGATCCCGTCATCGTACCATGAAACAGACAATGGGACAACGGGTGAATAGCAATGAACAAACTACAGTCAGAATCCTAAAAATGCTAAACAGATAAAGTAGGAAGGAGGAGAGGATAGTGCTCAAGTTACCATACTTCTCCCAGCAAACTGACTCCCTATGCAGTTTGACTAACACTCTGAGGAGTTTAACCTTCTCCGAGTCTTACCTTCCTAGCCATATGCTAAACTAAAGAGGACTGTTTTAAACCTAGCCTTGAATAAAGAATAACATACAGCATAATATATAACATAATATACAACATAACACAATACATTATTGAATAATATATAACATAATATATAACATAATACAGCATATATATATAATATATACACTACATATTATATATTACCTAATTATATGCTAAATTAAAGTAAAGTGCTTTAAGCCTGGCCTTGAATGTGGAGACCGTATCTGCTTCCTTAACATAAATGGGAAGCTGATTCCACAGTAAAGGAGCTTGGTAGCTAAATGCTCTGCCACCAACAGTGACCTTTGAGACCTTAGGGACCACCAGACGTCTGGCGTTTTGTGAGCGCAACGCTCGACCTGGTTGATACGACACTAACGTGTCTTGGAGATAAGAGGGAGCCAAGCCATTTATGGCTTTATATGTTAAGAGTAGGATTTTAAACTTTATTCTGTACTCCACAGGGAGCCAGTGGAGTGATTTTAACACCGGAGTTATGTGCTCCCTCCTTTTGGTACCTGTTAAGATCCTAGCTGCTGTATTCTGAACGAGCTGGAAGCTCTTCAAAGAGGCTTTAGGGCACGCTGCCAGTAAAGCGTTACAGTAGTCGAGCCTTGAGGTGACAAACGCGTGAATGAGTTTTTCCGCGTCACTTTTAGGAAGGAAATTCCTAATTTTAGCGATGTTCCGTAAGTGGAAGTACGCCGTTTTAGTTGCTTGGCTTATATAAGCCTTGAAGGAGAGTTGTTGGTCAAAAATGACTCCAAGATTCCTCACAGTGTTACTGGGTATTATACTGACATTATCGAGAGTAACCATCTGGTTAGTGAGGGAGTCACGCAGGCGCTTCGGACCGAGTAGGATCACTTCTGTCTTCTCCGGGTTGAGAAGTAGGAAGTTAAGAGTCATCCACATTTTAAGGTCCTTTATGCAGGCACTGAGCTTTTCTAGCTGATCTGTCTGATTAGGCTTCATCGACAGATAAAGCTGTGTGTCATCTGCATAGCAGTGGAAATTAATTCCATGCTTTTTAATAATGTTTCCCAGTGGCAGCATGTAGAGAGTAAAAAGAATCGGTCCGAGTATCGAACCCTGCGGCACACCGAATTCCACTCCAGAATAAGGCGACGAGTCCTGATTCACATTGACGAAGTGATATCGATCTGATAAATAGGATTTAAACCAGCCAAGGGCTGTTCCTCTAAGACCTATATCACATTCTAGCCTCTGCAGTAGAATGCTGTGGTCTATTGTGTCAAATGCAGCACTAAGGTCCAGTAGGACCAGCACTGACACTTGTCCATTATCGGCAGCTAGTAGTAAGTCATTTGTGACTTTGACTAGTGCCGTTTCAGTGCTATGATGAGCTCTGAATCCAGATTGAAAGACTTCAAACATATCATTTTCCTGCAGGTGGCAGCGGAGCTGCTCAGCTATAAGTTTTTCCAGGATTTTAGATATAAAAGTGAGGTTTGAGATCGGTCTGTAGTTTGTAAGTATTTCTGGGTCCAGGTTTGTTTTCTTCAGAAGGGGTTTGATTACCGCGGTTTTAAAAGCTTGTGGGACATAGCCACATTGTATGGATGCGTTTATTATATTTACGATAGGCTCAATTATCAAAGGAAGTATGTCTTTGAAGAGCCATGTCGGGACTGCGTCTAACATGCAAGTTGAGGCTTTTGAGGATGTGACCACAGAGATCACCTCTGCTTGGCTCACAGCCATGAATTTATTAAGGCCCACTGAAGAGTCTAAGTGGGAAGTCACGTATGCCGCTTCAACCTGTCCACCACTAACAGCAGGAGCAACCTCCTCCAGCTTGTCACGGATGGATGTAATTTTATTATTAAAGAAGTGGAGAAAGTCGACACTGCTCAGTGAGCTTGGAATTTTAGGCTCGATTGCGCTATGGCAGTTTGTGAGTTTAGCGACGGTGCCAAACAAAAATCTACTGTTGTTTTTATTCGCTTCTATTAAAGTTGAATAGTATTGAGTTCGAGCCCCGCGAAGGGCCTTCTTGTAGTTTCGGAGACCTGCTTTCCACTCCCTGTGGACAGGCTCCGAGTGGGAGTGGCGATATAGCCTCTCCAATTTTCTGACGTCCTGTTTTAAAGTGTGGAGTTGAACACTGTACCAGGGCGACGATGATCTAATCCTAATGGTTTTCTGTTTTAAAGGAGCTGCTGCATTTAATGCAGATTTTAAAGACTCCATAGTGTTGCCCACCGTTTGGTCAATGACTGAGGGACTGCAGCTGCTGTGAACAGGTTCACCTGCAGCAGTATTCAACATAGGCTGTATTAGTTCTTTGAACCTTGTGATAGATTTATCATTTAAGGTTCTTTTCATTATGGTTTTATCTTGCGGGACAGGAAAGTCCTCCAAAGCGAGATCAAACGTGATCAAGAAATGGTCAGACAGCAACGAGCTTTGACGCTGGATGTCAACATTGGAGACATCACAGCCGTAGGTCAGGACAAGGTCCAAGGTGTGGTTATGAATGTGAGTAGGTTCCTCGACATTCTGAGTAAAACCAACACCATCTAGTACGGCGCTGAAAGCTTTGTTTAAGCTGTCAGTGCTGTCGTCCACATATATATTGAAGTCTCCAGCTATAACTATGTTTTCCCATTCCAAAACTAGGTTTGAAATGAAGTCAGAGAATTCTGTTAGGAACTCGCTGTAAGGACCAGGAGGTCGGTATAAAACTATAAATAGTACTGCTTTTTGTTTTCTCCACCCAGGACAGGTGAGTGAAAGTGTTAAGTTTTCAAACGAGTGAAAAGCGTTGTTGGTTTTGGGACTAAGAACCAAGTTGGTGTGTGATATAATCGCAACACCACCGCCGCGACCTGTAGCTCTGGCTTTCTGGTAGTTAACATGCGTCGGAGGAGTGCACTCATTCAATCTAACGTAGTCGTCCTGTTGGAGCCAAGTCTCCGAGAGCGCAAACAGATCCAAGCCCTTGTCTATAATAAGTTCGTTTATGAGAAGCGATTTAGACGAGATTGATCTGACGTTCATTAAACCACATTTAACAACCCTACCGCTAGAACTATTTCTGTCTGTCTGAACTTTTATTAAGTTACTGTGTCTGACACCTAGGTCAGATTTCCTCGCATATAGTGCTTTAGACTTCAAGCGGGGAACACACACAGTTTCAATCTGACTAGGTTCTGAGGCTAGTAACTGAGCACACACAGGCACACACACACATGCACACACAGTTTCAATCTGACTAGCCTCTGAGGCTAGTAACTGAACAGATGGGGGCTCAGAGGTTGTGGCAGAGCAGCTCTGCACCCGGGCCTCAGTTCTGCATCGTCATTTGCACACACATCACTTGTATTTAAACTTTTGTGAAGACCTGTGAGACGCGGCTCGTCACTCGCTGCTCTGACCATGTGAACGAGCCGTCGTTTGCTGCTAGAAAGTTTTGGTATTAACTCGCAGCACAGCAGAATGGGAAGATTAAAAAAGCAGTTCTCTGTGCGCAAAGGTGCCGGAGCTGTTGCGGGTTTGGGCGCCGCTGTCTCAGCTCTGATCCAGTAGAACGCAGAGCTGCACTTATGAAAAGTGCGTGGCTCGAAATGGCTGTTATTTCAAAGAACGTGGACTATTTTAAACTACGCGGTTAACCGGTTTCAACCGGTTAATGAGGCTCGGTGGTCGGTCATGAAAATTCATAGTTTTTTACATCCCTACTCTGGGCTATGGTTAGCAACAAAAACCTTAACCCTTTAGGCGCCAGAGGTTTTTTCATTGGAAGCACAATCTTAATTTCTTAGAATATAAAAGTGATTCAAAATAGAGGCTATGTAAATTATAGAAATTATAAGGATGACCCAAAGTGTATGTAGGAATTTAATACCGATCTAATTTGCATATTATGACTTCATATCGTGGATTTTCATCTAATATCTTTTTTTTTACTGACAGACTTACAAATCACGAGGACATGAAAACACATCAGAACTCTCATTGTACCACACTCAAGGGTTCAGTGAAAAAACAGAGTAAAACAGTAAAATCATTGTGCGGCAGGGAGTTTGAATGAATTTTGACACCCTGCTTGACACTATCGGTCAGCCGTGGCGCCGAGAGGGTTAACCTTCTTAACCTCTGATAAATGTAGGATTCTTAATTTGTCGTACAAGCTGTAGAAATGATTCAAAACATCTGCTCATGGGGATCTACTGCTGCGATCTACTGCTGCGATCTACTGCTGCGATCTACTACTGCGATCTACTGCTGCGATCTACTGCTGTGAACTATTGCTCTGCCTGATCTTTGCATTGGGGCAGGTCCAAATCAACAGACATTTTCAGTGAACTCTGTGTCCTTTTTAGATTACTTTAAAGCGTGTTATCCGCATCAGTCGCTGTCAACGTCAGCGAAGAAAGATAAAGAAAGGGGAAAAGGTGCATCACACGCAGACTTATCAACACAGTCAATGACGACATGAAACGCTCATGTGACAATGTGTTCAAATAGAAGGATGGAACGTTTAGTTTTTCAAGGTCAGTGTAAATGAGATTTTTTTTGCGGAAAAACCAGATAGAATTGAATTAGAAAATTAAATCACAATTAATATTTGCTACAATGCAACAGAGCGGATGATTAGAGAGCCATAGTCCAGCAGGGCAAATCTCAATATAGGGCTGGACGATATGCCTGAAAACTATATCACAATATAAGTAATTAAAATCGGTCTATAACAATATATATAGATTTTTTTTTTTTTTACCTAAATAAATACATTTGGTGACTTGTTTACAGTTACGGGGAATGAGGCTGGAGGCATATGTTCACAATAGTCTCCCCCATTGTTAGTCCTGGGTTAGTCCTGGTATAATCCTGGTTTATTCCTGGTTTAGCTCCTGTTTTGGCTGTCCTCGTGTGTCTTGTTTCCCCGTGACGGCCGCACGTGCTTCCAGAGGAAAAAGTTTATCTCTTGCTTTCACCGAATGCATAGGTCTCTGTGTCCACTGCCTCTCCCACGCCGCACATGCTATTCCTCGAACGGACGTGCACAACCTTTGACACGACATTGGAACATGATCTATAGATCCATGGACGCTACACATGGTGCTGTACACTCTAGTTTTGAAAGCATTTGATTTTCCTGTGACTGCAGTGATCTTTGTGTGACGTTGGTTTAAAACAGTGAAGCAGTGTATTCTTGTGTGAGCTGTTCTTTTACAAACTGAAGCCCAGGACTCTTCTGTCCTGTGTGTGTGCAGCGAGGAGTGGGTTTGCACGTCATCTGCTTTTCTAATGAAAACCATGTGAAGTTTACTAAAGATTTATGCATTAATGCATCCTCGTGGATGATAAAGTTTTTGAGTTGAAAGCTTGCTCTCCCACATGTCGCCCGTAGTAATAAGAGGCAAGGCAAGTTTATTTGTATAGCACAATTTATACACAAGGCATTAAAATCATAGATAATCACAGTACATTAAAACAGTAAAGATACAATTCCTCAGTTGCATGCACAGCTTAACAGAACTGTTTTTAACCTGGATTTGAATATTGTTAGAGAAGAGGCCATTTTCAGGAAGACTGTTCCAATTTTTAGCTGTATGAATCGGAAATGCAGCCTCCCCGTGTTTAGTTGTGACTCTGGGCACCAGCAGGAGGTCAGTCCCTGTGCTCTCAGAGTCAGAGTTGGTTCATATGGCACTAACATGTTACTTATGTACTTTGTAATAAAAGAATATGAGGAAAAGGAAAGGCTCAGATGAGTCCTGGGGCATGGATGTTAATGTGTACACTTCTGTTTGACACGGATCGCATCAGCAGAGCTCAGCAGCATCAGCAGAGCTCAGCAGCATCAGCAGCCGGGACACGCCTCTTCTGCTCTGAGGCTGAGGAGGCGGAGAGGTGGACAGTATAAGCATTAGGAGAACAAAATATTGTATAATTAGCATTAATGATGATGGGTGAAATGGAGGTGCTGAAGCTGCCTGTGTTTCTGTGCGATAATCTGTTTTCCCTGGCAAGGAAAAATGAATTGATGGGTGTTACCTGTTCACCGGTATGCCTTGGTAACCTTGTGTCCTCTTCTCATTCACAGTGTGTTGTTTCGTCGTGCACAAACGCTGCCATGAGTTTGTCACATTCTCCTGTCCAGGCGCAGACAAGGGCCCCGCCTCAGATGTAAGTCCATAAACTACTCTTTAAATTTCTATATATTTGGGTTGAGACAAAAAGTTTCTGATACAACTCGAAAATTGTTTTTATTATCATCAAAAAACTGAACTTCTCCACTGTGTGCTTTTCTACCTTTGTTTATTTATGATTTTTGTTGTTTTTGTGAATATATCAATTTATTTCAAACGTGTACATTCAACATAATAAAATGACAAAGATTCATGGTTTGAAAAGAGGATGGACAAAGCAGAGGCTCATGTCCATCCCAAAACACCGGCCCAAAAGACTCTCCGGCCCCACCCCTTCTCCCATCACATACTGTACCCCGTGCTGGGGGCATCTGTCTTTCCTCTAAATACTTTATAGAAATGGAATTTGATTTGATTTTTTTCCTTTAAATCTTTTGAACCCTCCGCACTGAGGTACATGCTAATTTTAAGCTACTTCCGTATTTAGGCAAGTCTTTCAAACAAAAAACAGGTTGAGGACTGCTTTCTTGGGTTCGACCCCACCTCCAGACGTGGCCTTTCAGTGTGAAGTTCTCATGTTCTCCTTGTATCTGCGTAGGTTTCCTCCAGGTGCTCCTGTTTCTCCTACCACTGAAAACATGTTCAATAGGAATGAATGTAACGAGAGAGTGAATGGATGGCGATGATCAGGGTCTTTGATGCAAGAGGGTGCATCTCACTTCTGTCGTAACTGTGTGGAGTGAATCACCAAAAATTGCAAATGGCTTTGTGTGACTTTGGTCTCTGAAATGTGCTATATAAATAAAGATCCTTACTACTTTTAATTTTGAATGCACTGGAAACAGGGGCGACAGTGGCTCAGTTGGTAGAGCATTGGCCTTTAAGCCTGAAGGCCGTGGGTTCGAGCCTACCGTAAGACCTACTTCACGACTCCCACTGATGACTGCTGTCGTTGTGTCCTTGGGAAAGACACTTAACCACACAGAAGCCCCCAGTGAAAGATGTCAGCTCCTTTGGACTCACCACCTGCAGGAGGATCAGTGAGGGGCTGGTGCTATGTGTACTGGGTGCAGCTGTGGCTGCCACCCCCCGAAACTTAAAATCTGAAACAAATATATGAGACAGACTTATGGCATACAGAGTGGCATATGCCAAGAATGTTGATGTTTATGGCATCACATTTTATTGTGAGTGTAACTGAATTTTCAGAGTGTAAACTGATTAGCTCTGTCCTCTAGAGGTGGGCGATATGGGAAAAAATAAATATCTCAATATTTTTTCCCCAACTCACGATTACGATATTGTCACGATATTTTTAAAATCAATAATTTTGGCACAAAATGATCTGCAATATTTTTCTTACCAGGGCATCTATAGATGGAGACAGTGTAGATCAAAATAGCAGCTTATTATTTGTAAAGTGCTTCACACATCTTTGCAAAACATGCATTAACATTAAAAACCAAATTCAAGTTACACAGAAAGAACACGGAAAGAACACTGAAGAATGGAGAGGTTCTTTTATGGTAGGGGACACTATCGACAGACTCCGGTAGAGAATCTATAATCAGCTTTATGGCAGGTTTGGCAGGTGATCACAGTTTGTACATTGTATTGCTGTTGAGTGTGCAATTGTGTGTGGCTAAGGAAACAGAAATAGACATAGAAAAACAGTATTAATAATTATTCTATAGCAAATAACACATTAAAAAATCAATAGCATGTGTGTCTGGGCTAGTAGGAACTAAAATAAGTCATACAATTAATAACATAAAAATCCAACATAGGTCCCCTTTAAGGTCTATATAAAGTTGACAAAAAATACGTAAATATGTGATGTAAACCACAAAACAGAGGTAGCTCAAATGGAAACTAACAATATGACCAATAATAATAGTATAATTAGCTTTATGTAGCATAGTTAGCTTAATTAGCTGCAGACAAACACCGATCGGGAAAACTCTCTTTTGCAAATAATTGCAAACTACACAACATAAATCTTTCTTCCCAGACTCTTCTAAAGATCACAAGAACTACAGGAACTTCCTTCTTGGGTCATAAGAAGTAGTAGTCTTTTCGTCCGTTTTGCGGTGTCCCTGCATGTCAAAGCGCACCGTTCACGTGGTGAGGCGTTCAGGTGCAGACGTAAAGATCAGTGTTTGTCGCAGAGACTTTCAGTACAAACACAGCAGTGATTGGACTTTAGGCACGCATTTGACGAGACGAATGGGCATCTTGCCTGCTCTAAGTAAAAGATGTATTAGAGATATGTAAAAAGAAAAAAAAAATCACTTTCGCGTTATCGTCCACGATATATATTGCCCACCCCTCTGTCTGTATAAATGTGTCTGTATAAATGTGTCTGTATAAATGTGTCTGTATAAATGTGTCTGTATAAATGTGTCTGTATAAATGTGTCTGTATAAATATGTCTGTATAAATGTGTCTGTATAAATGTTGCCAAAATTTTCCCTCGATTTATTTAAGCAAACTCAGACTTACCCAGGCAAATCTAGTGTTTCGCAAATTCAAATTAGTAGTATGGAAAAGTTGAAATCAAACAAAATGAATCACTCATTTTGAGGACTGACAAACACTGCATGAACAAACTAATGTCAGATTTTGCAACATGAAACCACATGTTACTGTCACTTTGTCCCATACCCTCTGCTGCTAACAAGACGTGAACATACAACTATACTTCTTGCACTAGTATATATAGTAGAGATTTTGTACTTCTTTATCCTACAGTTGGAGGTTTTAAATGTGTTTCTTTATCATGCTAAAGACAAGTATGTTTTACTTTATTATGCTAAAGTTAGATATTTCATTTAATTTTAGTATCGAGATTTTATTAATTTCTCTTGTGCAGTGTGCTCCTCATTCCTACTGTTCTGCAACACTGACATTTCCCCACTGTGGGACGGATAAAGGATTTCTTTATCTTAAATTTCTCCTCGTAAAATGCAATGGAACGTTTGAGACTCGTAGTAAGATGCATGTTTTTCCTCTAACAGCACTTGTCATTTCTTAGCATAGATGGATTGAAAAGCTTAGACCACAAAAGAAAAGTTGAGCCTTTTTAAAATATGATTATTCTCTCATAAATACTGACAATGTATTCAAATGATTTCCTGTAATAGCCTTAGTAATGGCTCTAAAAATGATCGTTCATGATTACCCATTTCCGCTCTGTGCCTTTATCTCCTTTGTGTTTTACTGCACATTATGCAACATAATGTTTCTCTTTTGGGGCTGATATCATTAATTATCCGTCTGGTCCTGTGCGGTGGTCTAGAGTGGCCCAGACGTGTCCTTGCCTCCTGCTGAAGTGCCATTTGAGTGTGACAAGAACACTCACAGAGGGGGAAGTGTTTGTCCCTCTATGCTTCCGCTGTGACACTCGGCTCCCTGACAGCGCTGAGAATAACCCCTTCCTCTTCTAATGGACTTCATTCATCACACTTTGAGACAGTCGCCAACACGCTGCTTATTCAACTCATGTTGTAACATACAGTAAATGTGTCAAGAGACGCCAGGTGAAAAATCATGTCTGCTCCATCTATCTTCTCTGCTTATCTTCGCAAGTTTTTCAGCTTTCGTCTAGGAAAAAATACAAAGGATCTCCTCTTATTTATTAGTCCCACAGTGGGGAAATGTCAGTGTTGCATCACAACTTGCAGAGCACACAAACACAAAATAAGTGAATATTAAGTATAGCTCACTGCTTTACTTAAAACAAATGATATCGCTATTTGTAGATTAGTATCAAGCAAAGTATGAATAAAATACAGTTTACATACACTGCAAACATTTATAAAATATGTGGTGATAACGGTTTGAATGTAATAGTTTTAATCTTAATTTGAGAACAGAACCGTTGCTTTATTGTCTCATTCAGAGGGAGACATGTGTTGTATCTTGTATGTAAAAAAATTATCATTTTGTTTGTCCCATTGGCAAATCTTGTTTAAGGCACTCAGAATGCACTCAAATTTAAATGCATTTAGCCAAATTTGAGAATTTTTAGAAATACTAGAAACTAGAAAATACTAATACTAGAAATGTGTACATACATGTACATCTGTAATGCTGCAAGAATATTAGGATTAGTAAGTCATTAGCTCTGAGGCTAATGTGATGAAACTACTGTACATGTTAGCAGCATGTGATACTACTGTAAATGTTAGCAGCATGTGATAAAGTGAGAGTCACATGTGATTCCATATTGCACATTTGACATTATTGCATAGAAGCATGATATGCGAGGTCTGCTCTCTCCTCCACACACCGAGGGTTGATCTGCCAGTCACTAATAGAAGCTATACCCAATATATTTTCAAATGAGTTCATAAATACGCGTATTACTACATAAAAGTTGTATTAAAATCCGTAATTTATTTGATAACTTGAGCTCAATGATTAAGCTCGTGTATGAATTCAGGCCGTAAAAAGTGTTGAGTAGAGACTTGGCGTGACGCTCTCTCTCCTCCAATCACAGAACGAGGCTGCGTCCTCTGGCCTCTACAGCGCTGCTAAACACAGTAGCATGTTAGCATAAGTGGCTATAACTCCTCTGGCTGTAACTGCAGACACAGCAAAACAGCCCAAACCACACAACAGTGAGGAAGAGGGAACATGTTTTTCGCTGTCGGAATCACTACATTTTGAAGGAGCCGGTACCCGCTGTGACGTCACACTTCCGGGTGTGAGGCTGAGACAATACATATGTATTAAAAACATATTTTTTTCAATAAAATAAAGGATATTTTTTGCCGGAATCTATTTCGGATTGGCATTAATCGATATCTGTCTTGCAATTTTGATTACAAATTAATGGACAAACCCTGCATAAGGTCTTTCAAATCTGATTTCAATCTGGATATGTTCTAGCCTGGCCTTATCCATCCGTACACTCCGCTCAATCATCATTTCACTGCATGTACCGTCTGGGTCTGGTCCCTGTGTTTGCGAATACAATCGGTCGTATTTCTACCGGCTACTCAGAGAGCGCGGAAGGCGGGTGTTGTAGGTCGGTGCCGGTGACGTCAAGAGTTTGCGCCGAACGGGCAGGTTGTAGTTTGGCAATGGCGAAGAATGCGATAGTAAAGTAATCCGGTCTGGTTCTATCAAGAAATTGAAGCAGGAGCGATAGGAATGTTTAGCAAATGTAATCGCTGGTCAAGAGTGTGGCGCTACTCCCCACGGGCTCCGTTAGCGGCAAAGGAGATGGCTAGGCTAAATGCTAAATGCTAACAACACACTTGGGCGCATTACATACGTCACGGTAAACTCAGATCAATCGTTTCAATCTGCAAAAGGAGTTAACCCCTCCCACCTGTTCACAGAGTCAAGGGAGCAAATCCAGACCTTAGTATGAAATGTAATTTGTACTATGGTGTGGTACGACCAGGCTAGATATGTTCCAAAGACCCTGACAACTGTAGCCATCAGCCCCCAAACTCCTTGAAAAAACTCTTGTGACTTTGTGAATACGAGCAGAAGTGGGTGAATGAAGGTTCTGAGAAATGCAGTTATAAACCCTGAGCCTCTCTGTGTTTCTTTTTCCTCTGGATAAGTTTGCGGTAAATTGCTCATTACGTAATGACTTAGGTGACTCCTTGAACTTTCCCTGACACTGTCTCCATTTCTAAATGTGGCATTTCCACCCTACTTACCTTTGTTCCTGCGTACCGGCTCTATTCAAATGTCACTCGTCCCCAGGGGCCCCTGCACTTAATTACGGGGCCCGAGCACCACCACCGTGTCATCCTGTAATGAGTCCGGGGTCTCCTGACCTGGGCTTCTGCAGCGTGGGGACGTCAGCACATTTAAATATAGCTTTCTCTGATCATCTCACTGGGAGGAGGGATCTGGGATTTCCCTTCAGTTCTCACTACAAATTAGTGCACATGACTTTGGAGCTCCCACAGGAAACCTGCACAAACACAATCAGCACCAGAATGAACTCTGAAGTCCATGCACCAGCCCCCTGTTATCATCAGCTCAATCAGACCTCTTTTACACATAAAGGACCAGACAAATGGGGAAGTCCATATTTGAATAGGTCGATCTAAACCATGCCATGCTCTCACTTGGCCTCACACGCTCAAACATGTGAGCTGTTGATATAGCTGTAGATAATGTGTACTCATTATACATGATCATTTTAGTGCCTCACTTTAGCTGCAAAGTAATAATATTTTGCACAGTATCAAAGAACTCGTAGCCTACAGGCTTTGACCATGGCTTTGGCCAGAATATTATGGATCATTGTTGACTACTTTTGTCAAGCCTCAGAATATTTTTGGGTGTATTTATTTTTTGGTCAAATGTTTGTTGAAAACGTGCATAGAATGGTGATTAATATTCTATGTTATGGAATCCTGATATGGTTAGTTTGACGGACTAGCATTTTTTCTCTGTGGGTGCAAACTTTATTATTGCTATGAGCTTCTGTTCATGAGAAATGTCAAGCTACACATTTGCTCGTTTTCATCTAAATCATTGGATAGTTTTCGTTAAAATCCTGGTGTTTTATTTCTAGAAATCAAAAATAAAATATGTTCTCTTTGCATCCTCTTCTGACAGTATAATTCAGGGTCCAATGACTTGTATAAGATGAATATAGTTTATTACCACAGAGCAGGATTACTCAGTCTCAGTCTCGCTGTAGTGGGTGAACAATCCAACACTATTCTGCTTCACTGTGCTGGGACGAGCCGACATGGAAGGATCAAAGTCATTCTCTCTAATGTCTTTGACCTGCCGTGTGATCTCCCTGACTGTCGCTGTCAGTCATTTTGTCTTAGAAGAAAGGACTCATCCAGCAATGCCTGGTGAAAAGGCACCATATTTCATGCATACTGTATATACTCACTGTCTAACAGAGTGGACAAAAAGCACATAGCCCCGCCCTCTGTGATTAAAAAAAATCCAGCCATTACAATAATAATTATATAACAGGTGTTTAAAGTCAAATGTGTCTCAAGGGCCTGCCCCTAATAATATTGAATACTGGTTTTCTGCCTGAGAAGAGAGGCTGCCAATCCAAGTACAAAGTCAAGTATTCAAATGATAATTATTACAATATAACAAGAAAGCACAATATCACTAATTCGTCTAGTTCCTAATCAGATCTACAGGTATTCAGATCTTGAAAATGCATATTTACTTCTAAGTGCCTGAATGTTGTCACTGCACAGCAGTTAATTGTGTTGGCTTTGTGTGTATTTTTTACCTCGTGAGTGCTTCTGTCGAAGTTTAAAAGAAGAAGTCAATTATAGATGTGGGTTAATAGGATGGGCGCCCTGTGGGAGACGTGCAGGGATGAGCTCCTCTGATGAAACCTACATTATAAAGCCTTGTGCTCCTGCTGCCTGAGCTGCAACACTGTACACTGCTGCCTTATCTGTGGTACGTCTTATTGATGTCACATGAAGGAGGAGGAACTCATGTTAAGGTTGTAGCAATTGTCAAACTGCAGAGGTTGAATTTTGCAGATCTCATCCGTTCGTATTCTTCAATCCATCAATCTTTATTTGTAGAGCGCCTGTCTTCCACAGGGCAACACAAAGCGCTGCACGGTCCACACCACACAATGCACAAATCACATAAATCAAACACCCAAGTCACCATTAAAAACACCATCAAAAACACCATTAAAATCACTAAGGTATTTTAAAACATTAAAACATTAAACTAACACAGGGGATTCTTCCACGTTATTCGTCACCGGGTTGTGGAGGCAGCAGTCAATCCAGTGATTTCCCTATTCATGCACATTTCCTCCAGCTCATCCGGGGGAATCCCGGGTTGTTTTAAGGCCAGCTGAGAGACAGTCCCTCCAGGCTGCCCTGGGTCTTCCTTGGGTCCTCCTCCCATCCATGCATCCATTGCCTTTTTATATTTATTTGTGTATTTGACTAGTACTGCAGATCTTGTAAAAGATTGCAATAACAATATATATTGCAATATTTTATTTTTTCAGAGGAAAAGCGATAATGTAATTTTTATACTACATTATCGCTCGTCTCTTGCCGACCATTCTACCACAAGTCTGTGGGCTCACTGGAGCAAATGGCAAAGCTACACTTTTGGATGCACATATAAAGGTCCAAAATTAAGCTTTTCTTCATGTTTCACAGTCAATCCTATGCACATGTGTGATAATAATTTGAGTGATACACAACACTCAAAACTTGTGAGATTATAGCCATCTCTGGTCTAGAGGTGACGTCACCTCGACTCAAACGAGCTGATCCAGAGAAGAGTCTGCTCCTCTGTCTGTGAGCATTGAGCACTGATATTGAGGCAGAAGGTTTCTTCTTCAGCACAAGTCAATTTTGTCCTGGATTTGAACTATGCCAATGAAAATCACATATTTTCTTTTATTTATACCACTTTCAACTGGCTTTTTCACAGTTTTAATGTCACCCGTTCGATGCAAGACGAGTGAGTAATTTATGTCTACTAACAATTATTGCCATTAGGGTTGGGCGATATGGGCGATATAACAATATTATCCATCCATCCATCTTCTACCCTTTAATCCATTTCTGGGTCAGGGGGGTGGCAATCAGAGATGCCACCCAAGTCTCATAGCACCAGCCCCTCACTGATCCTCTGCAGGTGGTGAGTCCACAGGAGGACGGCTGCTCTCTGAGTGTGAGCATAGCCTTGATCTTTCAGTGGGAGCTTTGGGCAAAGTGGGTTTAAGTGTCTTGCCCAAGGACACAACGACAGCAGTCATCAGTGGGAGTCGGTGGAGAAGGTGCAGAGGTGGGAATTGAACCCACAACCTTCTGGGCTTAAGGCCAATGCTCTACCAACTGAGCTACTGTCGCCCCAATATTACAATATTAGTGTTTCATATTAGTCATATTAGTCAATATCAATAATTATTCATTTGTTTTTAAAAACCTAAATAAATAAATACATTTGTCGTGTAGGCGAACACGTTAGTCGCCCTTGTTTATAGTCACAGGGAATGAGAACTCAGGCTGGAGGCACATGTTCACAAGCGCTGTGTACCCCATTGTCAGTCCTGGTTTAATCCCGGTTTAGTCCTGGTTTAATCCTATTTTAGCTCCTGTTTTGGAGTGTCTACAGTCTTCTTGCTCTGACCGGTGTCTGTCCCTCTGACCACTTTGCGACTCTCTGATAGCTGCACGTGCTTCCAGAGGAAAAAGTCAATCTCTTGCTTTCGCCGTATGCATTAAGTCGCAATACCCGCTGCCTCTGCCGCGCCGCAAAGACGTCAAGTTGCTGTTCATCCTCGGCCGTGATAGGTCGAGGAGCCTCTGTTCCCCAGAATGCGGCACGCGTCTGGCTCGGCTTTTCTTCCTGTTTTTTTTTCTAACCAAGTTAAGTAAAATTATTGACCATTCTATACACCCCATTTTCTATTGTTATTGAACACATGTCTATACATGTTATTTTATTGCCAAGCCCTAATTTCCATCTCTTCACATTTTCTTGCTGATTGCTTGAAATAAAGTTCTTGTGAAAAGCGTTCCCATTGGGCACATTAGGATCCGGAAAAGGAATAAACACGCCACAATAATGTTTTTTATTGATCAGAGAAGCAGCCGCTACAATAGTACTTCTTCTTGCAGAGAATGGCCTTGTTATTGGATTGCAAAGATGGGAGAGATGCATTTGGAAGAAAATTACGGAGAGAAATGATGCAAGCCTCTACAACCACCATCTAGTGTCCATTAGCAGCACGGTGGTTAGTGCTCTCTCTTCTCAGCAAGAAGTTTTTCTGGTTTTCTGAGTGTTCGGTGCAGTTTCCCCTACAATACAGTACATCTCCATCTGGAGGTGGGTCCCAGGCGCTGTACGGTAGCAACCACTGCATTGTGTAGTGGCATTGAAGGATGGGCAAATGCAGAGATATCTCTACCGTGACAATATAGTTAAATATATGGCTTTTGGGTGAAATATAGCAGGTAGTAGAGATATTGGATCATGAAAGACATTTTGAAATGAGTGATAACCCCATCTCTAAATAGGAGAAATTCAGGTGTCCAAATAAAATGTATCATTCTAAAAAGCTAACAGTAATAATAATCAGCAACACCCCTTCAGGTTACAGCAGCAGAGGCGGAGTTGGCGCTTGGTTCGGACCATTTTCTCTGCTCTGGTCCAAAGTAAAATGCTAAATGCTTCATTAGCATTTTTCAAAAAGTTAGCATTCCTTTTGTGGATTTTCACCTGATCCGCTTGGTTCTAACCATGAATCCTCTCCGCTCTGGTCTGGACCAGTGCAAAACCATGTACACTATGATGCAGCTACATCTCTGGTAGAAAAAAAGCAAGAATAGTGAACTATCTAAATGACGTCACTAAGACACGCCCCTGCCGCCTGTCCACATGTTTCGGACAAACACTGCCGAAGTGAATCAAGTACAACTTGTCACTTTAGACGAAAATTATATACCAGGAGCAAAATTCCACCCTCAAACCATCAGGGATGGCTTGAATGTCGTGGTCTACAGTAACTGGTAAAGTTTTAATTGATAAAAAGGTAATGGTGAGGATTATGCTAACATTATCCTGTCATTTAAATTGCAATGCTAGCGCCTTCTTTGTTTATTTTTCCGTGATTAACTTCCATTTATCAAGTTTTTTTTTGCACTGTCCATGTTGTAATTAGTTTGATCGTATAGTTAGTCTGTCAGCCGATATTATGATAGATCCAGGGGTCACAACGGGCTAGAGAAACTATCGGAGCTAGCCACACTCAATAAACTTAAAATAAACTTAAATGACAATCAATCAACACATTTAAATGTTAATGAGAGAATATATTATACATACATTCCTTACACACGTGCACGGAGGTTTTCAGAATTATCTGTTAAGGTTTTCATGACAAAAATACTTTTTTTAAAGCGAGCTCTTTTTTTAAAGTAGGTGAACTAGCCTCACTGTTATTCGCCTGCCTCGGGAAAACCTTTGGGAACTATTTTCTTTGCAGTCATTAAATAAACCTTTCGGCATTAATAAAAGTGATTGAAGTTTATTTTGTGTGTTCAGTTGGTACAAAGCCGTATAATAAGCGGACCCCGACGCGCTTCGTCTGTACTTATTTTCCGAAAGTCACGAAGTTGAAAAAATCCCTCTCATCTTTCTTCAGGTGTGAGAATACTAATATGGATAGATGGGGGTAAATGGTATAAAGAGAAAGTTTGTGCTAACTACATTCAGAAGAGCTCAGACGGGCCTGATACAGCGGTCCAGATCCAGTCCCAGCTAAACGTAGCTAGGACTACCCACCTCTTGCACTTGTCCTGGTCTGGTCCTGGTCTGATCTGGTCCTGGTCTGGTCCGATGGTGTGGTGGGTTTAACGAACGGGTTGAATGTTACTTTCATAGTCCTTTTCAGAGTATCTGAAATCGCTCCGACAAGTACCATAACTGCAGTGTTTTGTTGTCACCATGATTCAATGATTTAGCCCAGATAAATACACACGCGTATGTGGAGAACACAGTAGTACTCAACGGAGTCGGACAATGTTTGTCCGACGCATGCGCAGTCATCGGAGCTATTTTTAGCACATTTCGGAAACCGGACAGTGCCCTGTAATAAAGATTGTGAAGCACAAAACAGCACCTGTTAAAGAGCTACTTAGGACTTGCGGCCGTTTTCCAGCGCATTCAAAAGTAAACCGTAGCTGTATTAGTGAAAGAAGAGCAAACAGCGGTAAGTATTTACGGCACGTTGGCTGAGTGGATAGCACTCTCGCGTCTCAGCAAAATGGTCCTGGGTTCAAATCCTGGTTGGAACAGGGCCTTTCTGAGTGGAGTTTGCCTGATCTCCCCCTGACTGCGTAGGTTTCCTCCGGGTACTCCGGTTTCCCCTACCACTAAAAACATGTCCAATAGGTCTGGCATGCGCCTCCTATACTGGCTACCCTGCTCCAATATCTGTGTGGAGTGAGAGACAAATGCCCAAAAATAACAATTGTAAACCGCTTTGTGACTCTGGTCTGTTAAAGGCGGTATATAAATAAAGATTATTTTCCACGTATCGACATGTGTCTTCAAGCATTAATTACAGCTTGACCAAAACGTTCTCAGGTGGATCTGTTGTTCCACCTTGTTCTGCTTCGTCTGCGGCCCTCAGGTCATTGAGGTTGTGAGGTACATGGGAGCTCAGATGAATCCATTGATTCAGATTGAAAGTGCAGTCTATTCAGTTTGAGATAAACCAGTCTCCAGCAGCTGTTCTGTAGGGAACTCGCAGTATTCAATAAAAGTGCAGCCGGCAAATGTGACTGATTGAATAAATAAATGACCTGTTCTCACACTTTTCGGTCAGAGATTAACTATACCTCCTGAGCAGCAGCAGCATCTCACACAAAGAGGCTGCTGTTGCTTTCTGTTACGTGCTTGAAAACTATGCTAACATTAACTCTATGTTCAGAGTGTCTGTGTCTGTTAAGCACCTTGGGTTGCTTCTGCATGAATGAGTGCTTCATAAATACATTTGCCTTTTCTATTCTAAACGTTGTGGAGGCAAACATTTATGCAATTCTGGCAAACGGCCTCGGAGTAAGGCCTGTGCCAGATAGATTGACAGATGGCAACTTCACTTAAAATGTGGTTCCATTAACAAATTATCTTTTTTGACAGTCCGTCTATATCCAGTGTATAGTTTCGCTCTATTCACCCAATTTCAAGCATTCAAGTGTAATGTACGGCCCAAAATAATGTCTTTCACACCTCTCATGAATCTTGTTTTGTTAGCATGGTTAATGTCTACATTATTATTACTTCTCGGCCAAAGACTTTAGACAGCTCTCAGAATTCTTTCCTCTTTTGACAATACAATGAAATACCTCTGCGTTTGCTAAAAATCCTTCAACCGTTCAACATGGACTGACATTAGACGGTGCTCCTTGGCCCCTGTCAGACCTTCAATTTCACATCTTTGGGAGTCACGGCCCTCAATATCGCAATATCGTAGACCACCTCAGTCCAGTTATTGGGGGCCGTGACTCATGTGAATGGGTTTTGAATGTCACAATGAATCTGTGGGCTTGATTGGGGTGAATTTGTTATTGATTTGTTCCCAGATGCTGTTTACACACATTCCATTCAGTAGTTAATTAACTCAATAAAGCAGGTTTTGTGTCTTCTTTCATTAACACATTAGCATAAATAGCATAGTCTTAGAAGAAACGGAGTATGGATGTAATGGTATTAAAATCTCTTGCCTTACAACGGGAGTGATTGTGTTTTTTGCTTTATGAAGGTATTTTGTCATAAGGATTCCATTTTATATGTTGAAAAATAATGTTCAGTTACTGTTTGTTTGGATTGACTCAAAACTGAAGCGAACACTTGTAATGGTTGACTGACTGACTAATGATACTTTTTTCTGTTGTTGTACATATTCCGCCAACTTACGTGGCCTTTTTTAGATCAATGAAGGAATGAATAAATGCCTGTTATTTGTCCCACAGTGAGGATATTAACGTTCAAAGAATAAACATGGACGTGCAGCGGACATCACATCCGTGCTCCTTCATGACAGTTATTCTGAGGAGCAGAGAGCAAATATATACATTTCACACAGAAAGTTTGGAGAGACAATCTTGCATGCGGAAAACCATGCTGGATCTTTTTGATTCCGATTCTGGCTCTGAAACTGACATTTACTCTGATTTTGCCAGTTACCAGGACATTTATGATTATAGTTATGCATCATGACAACATTTATAATCTCAATATTGATTGATTTGAAGTGTGCAAACTTTTGTAAATGTCAGTGTAACCCACTCTATGCAGATTGACTGTTTTTGTATTAAATGTCCGGAACCACAGCACAAAACAAGTGGCTACTCCTAAAATAGTAAGTAAGTAGGTACATTTTATTTATAGAGCACCTTTCACAGATAAAAATCACAAAGTGCTGTACAAAGTAAAAGCAGATATATATATATATACATTACAAGAAAAAAAGAAATTAACTAAAAGCTGCCCTAAAAAGAAGTGTCTTTAATCCCTTTTTAAAAGCATCGGCAGAGTTGACCACACGGAGGGACAGAGGCAAAGCGTTCCACAGTCTGGGGGCCGCCGACTGGAAGGACCGGTCCCCCCGGGTCTTATAGCGGGTCTTTGGGACCGCAAGTACATTCTGGCCTAAGAATGCGGCCAGAGCAGTATGGGGTCAAGAGGTCCGAGATGTAAGATGGAGCCTGACCATTTACCATTTAAGGCTTTGAAAGTTAAAACTAAAATTTTGAAATCAATACGTAATTTAATTGGGAGCCAATGAAGTGAGGACAGGACCGGGGTGATGTGAGACCACCGGGGGGGTCCTGTTAAAAGTCTGGCAGCGGAGTTTTGCACAATTTGTAGTCTGTTAAGAGCACTCTTATTAAGACATGTAAATAATGAGTTGCAGTAGTCGAGACGTGTGGAAACAAAGGCATGAATGATCATCTCCAAGTCCTTCTGCGACAATATATTTCAAATTTTAGATATGTTTCTGAGATGATAAAAGCAGTTTATAACGAGCTGTTTACAGTGTATGTCCAGATTCAGGGCCTGATCAAAAACAACCTCATATTGACACCATATTTTACTACATTTACTGAGGTCGTTGCAGATCACGTTAGCGAGAATGAACTGAAAATAGCCAGGTTGTGTCAAATACAAAGGATATGCATCAGCGGTGGCCTCTCCTTGTAGAAAATACAGATTACTCGCACAAACACTTAAAACAACGTGCATAAATATGTAGGGAGTGTCATTATACAAGGTCTATTTGTCTCATCTCCCTCACCAGTTTGATTCTATGAACAGAGAAGATTCCAAACTGTGAGGCGCTGCACTGTCGGACGTTGGCGTGCTCTGACTTCAGCTTCCCCGACAGTCACACAGCATATGTAAGGAGCTCTCCCTCATGCTCTGCCTCATCCATGTGCCGTCTGCCGTCAGCTACAGCCCATTAGTCATCCACTCCACACAAGACTTGTGAAGTGGGCAATGAGATCTAATGTGTGAAGTCGCTCCCTAAGTGATTCTGATTCTGTTTGTTTTTTTCTGTAGGAACTAGTTGGAGGAAGCTGTTTTACTAATGATTCGAAGTATTGTAATTGTATCGATGTTAAAACTGGACCATAGGTGAGGGACAAGCGGGTCAAAATAAGCTTCCTCAGCAGAGTGGCTGGGCACTCCCTTAGAGATGGGGTGAGAGAAAGTGTGTGTGAGGACTGTGATTCTGCTGAGACTGTTGCCCCCGCAACACGGCTACGGATGAAGCGGAGGAAAATGGATGGACGAATGGATGGTTAAAACTGGAGCCACAAACCTTGATCACATTATCCCACACATTTATTTTCAGTTTTTGCCATGGTTCAAGTAATCAAACAAATATCTTGGATAATAGTCATAAACCATATTGCTGCATGGGCAAACGGAAAAGCCTACTTCAATCATCTCTTGAGTCTGTGTGTGGCCCAAGCCCCGGCGTTCCAAGATGGCGCCGTATTCAAATTAATGGTTCGTGCTCCGTGGTGCATGGGCTGGCACGGGCGCTGATATATTAGCGGAACTTTCCTATATTTGGGCATCGTCTGGTCCTCCCGACTCTGCGCAGTGGATAAGCTCCCAGGATGCGTTGCGCCAAATACGCGTGTGTGGCATGTTTATGTACAGAGGGGCTCGGCCGCGTTCTGACCAATCAGAGCGGAGCTAGAGCAGGAGTTAGAGCGGGTGCCAAACGAGCAGAGTTTGCGGCAGTAAAGTGTGGAATTAAAGAAAAGCGAAGGATTTAAGAAGAAAATAAGTTCAGGATGACAAGGGACACTAAAATCCCCAAAATCAGACTTTTGTGAAAGCTGTAGGTACTCTGTCAGCTGAGGTCGAGCTGTTTTAGTTTACATTGAGTTCTATGGGGAAAATTTCTGGGTAGCCCACGTGAATTTAGTCTGGTTTAGTCTGCAGTACAGCGAGAATCCCGTGAGCACATGGGTCCTTGAGCTCCAAGCTAGTAATACCCTATCCAGTTATTATAATAGATCCATGGTGTGGCTTGCTCCATGTGCCACCATCTTGTGGAGGATTGCCACATTATTGTATTATATTATGACATGGCATAGTCGATCAAATTACGACAAAAAATTTACCGAAAGGCCAAATCGGCATTTTTACTCCCTGTACATTATTTTCTGCTTTTTCAGACAAATCCGCCTTAATATTTTCCGATACAAAATGACAAAGAACAATAATTTGTTGCGGTAAACTACACTTGAACTAAATTTTTTAACTTGGAGCCTCAATAATAGGATTTATACTCTTTGTTAGTAGATTTTGGGTTGTTAGTCTTTTCTCCCATATGGATCCCTGCTTTATAATGAATTCATAAATAAAACATACATCTTGTACTTAAAATGCAGCTTAGTACAGAACTACATAAGTCCATAACTGACAGATGAATTGGGCCGGCCGTTTGTATTTTTGTTTAGACTCGGCTAATCAGAGATTTTCCAAGAGGCGACTGCGTGTTTTGTTTTGCTGCCTCCTTTTCGCCCATTATTTTTGATGCGTTTTTTGAAATCTATGTTTTTAATCAGCGCGTAGATGTTCACGCTGAGGCCCAAGGAGCGCTCTGTTCTGTTTTGTACCGGCTCGGAAGAAGCTGGAGGGTAGAGTGTCCTTGGGAAAGCACAATGTTTGAAAACGCACGCATTATTTGGCTCACAACATTGTACAGAACAGCTTAAGGGAAAGTTTGAAGTTGGAGTAAGTGCCAAGAAGTGAGTTTTAATTGGATTTTTGGGGATGTGATGGTTTTTGTACTGTCTATTGGATTCGTTTCTCTATTATGTAACTGCTCTGTTAATGGGTCCATCGTCAACTTTTCTACATTTAGTTTATTAATTTATTTGGTTGGGACAGTGCATGTTAATGAACACACCTCTCCTATAGCCTTGGGCCTAAAAGGTTTCATTCAGGACTACTTTTGAATGCGCTGGAAACGGCTGCAAGTCCTAAGTAGCTCTGAAACAGTTGTTGTTTTGTGTTTTACGATTGTTATTTTTCTTCTGTTGCTGCAGTTCAGAGTTTATGGTTTTACACCAGTCTAGACCAGAGCGGAGAGGATTCATGGTCCGAACCAAGCGGATCAGCCAAAGATACTTTTTGAAAAATGCTAATGAAGAATTCAGCCTTTTACTTTGGACTAGAGCAGAGAAAATGGTCTGAACCAAGCGGCTGCTCCACCTTTGCTGCTGTGACCTAAAGTACTGTTACATTTAATTATTACTGTTGTTAGCTTTTGTAGAGTAATCAATTTGATTGTTTTGTTTGTGTGGATTGATGTGTTTTTGCTGCTACTGGACACCTGAATTTTTCCTACGGGGATAAATAAAGTATCTATCTAATTTTTATCCATTGTCCCAAAGACCCTCTCACAAACACACACCCTGACCATTTGTATATGTTTTTAGTGGCAGGGGAAAATGGAGCACCCGGAGGAAACCTACACAGACATGGGGAGAACATGCAAACTCCACAGAGAAAGGCCTGGAGGTGGAGTCAAACCCAGGACCTTGCTTGAATCACAAGCGCGAACTGTAGCACCAGCGTGCCGTTCAGTAATGAAAAGATGAAATTGTAAAGTTAAATTTTAAATCGTTCTTCAATAATGAGCCTTTTTTCATTTCTGTTTCACAGAAAAAAGTCTTAAAAAGTCTTAGGGTTAGACAGTGAAGAGACCCTTGTTAGACCCGCCCACTTTCATCCCTGTAGATTCATGATGGGTCGAAATTAATTAAAATTCTTAAGGTCTCTGGCCTGTTGGTTTTGATATCTGGATCTTAAAATGTCTTTATTCTCTTCAAAGGTTTCATTCAGGACTTCCATGAGGCATAAAGTAAATAAGGACAAGGGTGGATCAATTGATGATTATATGAATTAAAATACAGTAATGTCCAGTAGGTCCACATAATAGCTGCAAGAGATATAAAAATGAGCAAAAAATCTCAATTTGAGTGGTCACAAATTGCCAATCACATTCATTCAATTCAATTCAATTTGTTTTGCCCACATTGGGAAATAGGCTCCAGCTTCTCCCGCCTTCGGCAATCACTATGGTGACGTCTGCACTCGGCCAGTCCACTCCCGATACACGGTCTATGGGTGTTTTTCATAATCACACATAGAAGAGCATATATACCAAGTAAACCAGAATACTTTAGAGCGTAGCTGCACGCCTGGGTCCTGCTGCAGGGAGCGTGTAGAGACGGTGCTAATGACATAATGAGAGTGGCTCCTGTGTGGAGCGAGGGCCGGTGCAGGTGTCACTCACATGCGCCCACGTCCCAATAATAAAATCCAGTCCCTTTCTGCTCCATTTAGGAGTAATTAGCACGCCTTATCAAGCCTGCACACGGACTGGCCTGTCCTCTCGTCACCGCTGCCCCTTTTCACAGGAATATTACGGATGTTATGAAAGACCGATGCTGTGTTTATGTAATTAGTGTGTCGGCCGAATTTTAGAACTATCCTGAAGCGGCGTGCTAGATTGTAATTATAATTTGCCAAACTTTAGTGAGACTATTTTGCAAATACATGGTATTTTTTGGCTTCTCAGCACATCCGTCATCATATGCAGTCAGAATGAAAACAAAAAACAATAAAAGTGGAATTCTGGTTTTAATTGTAGATTTCTAAGGGTCTCTGGACAGTTGAAGATCCGGGTACATTTATCTGTACATTTATGGACATTTGCTATGGACCAGTGACTCTTATGTGTTTTTTTTATTGTAATACTTTGTGTTAAAATTGTTTGGTTTTCTGATCTGCTGTTGGCAAATCTAGACTTTATGATTGTGATTTTCATTTAGAGTTAGGTTTGTTTTAAAGGTGATGTCTGCAACTTCATTTGGATTTTGTTTTGGAGAGAATACATATTTGTTTACCACATGGCCCTGTAGTATTTTGTTCATAATAAATATATTTAAAACACTCCTTCCCCTATCGCCAGTGAGGTTTGTTAGAGGTGAATAGTTAGACCAATGGGAAATGTCATTGCGTCCAATCAGGAAGCTCTGGGGGCGGATCTAACTGGTGTTTCCATTAACACTTCTCCATTGTCACATAATAAAAGTAACTGAACAGCGCTTAAACAAGAATACATTTATTTCCTCATGTGACTTTAAACAAATCTATGTTTTGGTGGTTGCTTGTACAGTAACTACTGTCGTTACAAGAAATACAAGAAAACATATCTTGAAGAAAAAGAAAAATAAATACACATTTGTTTAGGGCTATTGTAAATGAGGTTTGTAATTGCAGGTTTGTATCATCCTGAAATTTACTGAGGCATCAAAGTTTAAAGAACCTCTCCACAGATTGTTGAAACTATCCAAACAATGGATCCTATAGCAAACATCAATAATCATTGTGACCCGATAAACAGTTTATCTCCTGTGTATGAAACAAAAGAAGAGCTAATTTGCAAAAAACAATCCATGTTTTTCCTCGAGCTACAATCAACATGTTTAGTTATTGGCAATTCATTTTGAAGTATTTGCTCAAGAATGGACAAAACCTTGTTTGTAGGGCACTAAAAAGATCTGGACTTTCACAAAACTACTTGGTAAAGGGCAAATTGTTAGCGCTTTGAAGGTTCTTCTAATAAGACAAAAAAAGTGAAGAAAGCTAGTACTGCTTAACATTAAAGGTTTATTAAAAGCCTTAAAGGTCTTATTAAAAGAACCTTCTTAGTCTTCAACATAAGGAGACAAAATGTACTTTTTTTATGGCAAATTGTATGCCTTTCAAATATGACATTTATCGGTTGTTGCAAATAAACTATATTCAAATAAATGTTGATGCCACAAGCGATTTCTTTCTTTGTACACAATATTTAACAGCTACTTGAGGACGTTGAATGCAGCTAATCCTCTAACAGAATGTGCCTTGGTTGAACATAATAATAGATTTTACTATAAACCATTTTTCACTCCACAGAAGCCCAGAGTGATAATTATTCACTGCATGAAAAGCTCCACACATTTCCAGACTTTTTTTACACTGTACTTGCACATTGTTTGGTTTTATGGATAATTTTCAGTCCGGTTCATGTGACTGGCCTCGCATTTGCATAGCAGCGTGTCTAATGTCATTTCCTTGTTGTTGTTTTTCTTCCCAGGACCCGCGGGCCAAGCACAAGTTCAAAATCCACACATATTCCAGTCCCACGTTCTGCGACCACTGCGGCTCGCTGCTCTACGGCCTCATTCACCAGGGCATGCGCTGTGACCGTACGTACGCTCCAGATTCTCTATACTGTGTCACATTCCTGAGTATATACCCAAGTTTTATACGCTCAGGAATATTGTTTTTTCCCCCAGATCATTCAATTCAATTTATTTGTGTGTCCCTAAATCACAACAGTAGTTCGGGGGCTTTCCAACAGAAATTTCCCCCATAGAACTCAATATAAACTAAAACAACTCAACCTCAGCTGACAGAGAACCTGCAGCTTTCATAAATTCATATTTTGTGGGGGATTTTACTGTCCTTTGTCATCTTGAATTTTTGTTTGCGTTAAATCCATCAGTTCTCAATGAGTCCACACTATAGTGCAACAAACTCTGCTTGTTTTTCTCCCGCTCTGATCAGCAGCACCGGATTGGTCAGAGCGCGTCCTCTGCCCCTCTTATTTATTTGTTGTTTATTTTGTTGGGACAGTACATGTTAATGACCACATTACTCCAGATTGTAGCCATGAGTTAATTTGCGTCCGTTGTCCCCCATTCGCATCCACAAACACACACTCATTCACCCTGAACTACTGTACAGTGTATGTTTTTAGTGGTAGGGGAAACTGGAGTACCCGGAGGAAACCTACGCAGACATGGGGAGAATGAGCAAACTCCACTCAGTTCCGACTGGGATTCGAACTCAGAACCTTCTTGCTGGAAAGCGAGAGTTCTATCCACTCAGCCACCGTGCCGCCCACACGGTCTTTATTTGCATAAGAGCCACGCGCGCATGCTCTTTAGTATTTGGCGCAAAGCATCATGGGAGCTTAACCACTGCGCAGAACAGGGAGGATCAGAGAAATGCCCAAATATGGTGGGCATTTCTAATCGGCCCCCATGGTGGCACATGCGCTAGTGAGCACAAGCTATTGATTTGAATACGCCGCCATCTTGGATCGCCGGGGCTTGGTTCAAACACACAATGATAAAAACACATTAGTCCAAAGCGGGCGGATTACCATAAATGTTTTTAGATGTCCATAAATTACGTTGCATGTTGAATGTCCTGGATCAGCATCACTGTTCTTAGACCCTCCTGCATCAGCAAGGAACAAATGTAAAAACCCTCAGAGAATAGTGAGAAACCTCGGAAACAACAACAAACTAAAAGTCGGGAGATATCCTAGTGTGACTAAAAAGTTTAATTCCCAATAATCCAAGATTTACACGTTTCTTTGAAAACTAATGTTAATTATGTAAATGAGCTCATTACTAATCTGATTTGCCCAAAAACAGCACACATCACAAAAGGCTCCTTTTTCTCTTCAGATCACAAACAACTCTCCCACTTTGAACGTCAACGTGAAAAGTAACATTTTTTGTTTCTTTCAATATTATTGTACTTTTTACATATGAGCAAAACAAATATTTGAGGAAACAAGAATCATTACTTGTGGGTAATGTGATTATTTAACTTGTAATTGAAATTCATGTATTATTATTTTGAATCCAAAAATATAAATTCAGTGAGTTTTCTCAGTTAAAATGAGAAACCCACAAAAAACAATACAATGCAATATAATGCTTTACAAAAAATATATATACTTAGGTCATAAATGAAACTTATAATGTTCAAAAGTTGTTAGTTTATTTCTGTCGAACAACAATGTGAAACCAATATATTCCACAGACTCATCACCCTGAGCCCTGAGGATTGTCCCTGACCCAAAATGACGAGCTGTGAGCCATAATTATCGCCTGTACCGTCATTTTCTACCCATGTATTATTCCATTTCTGGGTCAGGAGGGAGCTGCCACCCAAGTCTCAAAGTACCAGCCCCTCGCGGATCCAGGATGATCGAAGACATTACCTTGGTCTTTCAGCTGGGACTTCAGGCAAAGTGGGGTTAAAGATGCAGTTAGCGATGTTGTTAGCTTAGCCGTAGCACCAACTGGAAACCACTCCCCCCTCCCCTCGCCTCTCCACCAAACCAAACATCCAGCATTTTCTTTTCTTTGTCACAACAGGGAGAGCGGGTGGCAAACGTGAAATTGGAATTTTCTGTTCAGCCATTTAATGTTTTAGAAAATAATTCGATAACTCTCAGGTGCACTCGAGAGAAACAGGAAGGGGGTAAACGCATCCCATTGGTTCGTTGGGGATGGACAAATCCCAGTATCTGGTCAATTCCATTAGTATTTGAAAACACATGATTACTTGACTACTTTTAGGATTTAGGGACATTTTCCCACAATATTGAAAAAAATGCATCTGGAAAAAATCCCTGACTGCATCTTTAAGTGTCTTGCTCAGGGACACAACGACAGCAGACATCAGTGGGAGCAGATGGAAAGTTACATACATTTCAGCTCAAATTGTTTTTGCTCTTACTTAACGGCCACCTCTTATCGCTTAACCTGCTCCTTCTGAACCAGGTGGACAGAACACCAAAAAGGCCATATGTAACATGCTTTTTTTGCTCTTGTTCTTGTCAGACTGTATGATGAACATCCACAAGCGCTGTGTGGCTAACGTGCCCAGCCTTTGTGGGACGGACCACACGGAGAGGAGAGGGCGCATCCAGATCACAGCGGACATCAAGACCAACGTGCTGACCGTCACCAGTAAGTCCTCCGCTTCCATGGCGACGGTTCAGACCTTTTTTCTAGGTCACTTTGGAGAATGAAAAGGAGAAGGAAGGAGACGGGACCGCACTTATAAACTCTATTAGCAATTAGGAAATCGCTTAGAATGCAATTATCGAGGCCAGAGATCTCCAGCCTTTTTAGTGTCAGGGACCGGTTTATAATCTGATAATAATGTCAAGGACCGGCAGCGGATAGTCGCACTTTAAACAGAAATCGCAAATCTAATCATACTCGTAGCGGTTGTATCTGAAAAATCACATTTATATATTTATTTAAAATGGTGAAGCCTAGAAGAGCTGCATGCATATGTTTATGAACTTGGATACAGACACAGACTTGTGCAGAGCAGTGGCGCCCTCTACTGTAAGACTCATGCACATCATGTAGTGGGATGTATCAAAATGCACAAGGAAAATGTGCAGACAGCAACAAAATATTACAGTACTTTTACATCTGATTCATTGCACGTTTACTTCACTTCATTTGGGAGAAGGAGGGAAATCATATTTATTAGGTTAATGCCGGGGTACATAACTTTCAAAACCACAAAAATGGGACCTTGTAATAAAATACATACAATAATAATTCCTGGGTCCAAAAACATTTTGCTTAAATCACTGGTTTTCACATGGATGTAGTTTTGGCTCTCAGCCCCGAGTGCGACTCACAGGGCTCTTTCTAATGTATGTAAAGACTCTTTCTGGACATTGATTTTTTTTATCAAGCAAATAAAAGTAGGTTCCTCAGCTGGATGATGGTGATTAATCAGGTCACAATGAACTGTCCCTGATAGTTGTCCAAATGTCGATAATAAAATTAATCATTATTTATTTTTAGTAGCTCTGCACTTCTCCACTACATATAAACATGGACTGAAAAGTAAAAGTACTTTTTCCTGATGGTTAGAGACTGAGATGTCTCTGAGGCTTTGTCTATAGCATTTTTAAATGTAGTCATTTGACAATGAGAACTAATATTGCCACCATTTTTCAAATACTTTGATTTTTCATCTCAAAGTACATTTATAATCCTCCCATCACTGTCAAATGAGTAAAACAATAACAAGCATTGCATTTTCAGACAAACAAAATGGTTTAATAACTGCCTGGTTTAGTTATAATGCTTCCTTTGTGCATGTAGAATAGAGAAGATTATAAACTTGGCTGAAATGTGCCGTGTTTGAAGTTTATTACACAAGATAAACTGTCCCTTGTGTAAAATTTTAATATTATTCATCAGATTTAGTGATTAAATCATTGCATTATTGTTTCATACCACACAATGACAAACATTAGCGTGGTAAAACATAATTGAATAAAACAAAACAGTAAAATAGTTTGAAAACGTGACTCTCATACCATTTCTGTTGTTTTGCACTAGAGGGCGCCAAAGTCCTGTAGAAACTTAGAGGGCATGACTGCTCTTCCACATTCCATACACATGTTTTAAGTGTTTGATTTTATAGACTGTAGGATCATGAGGTTGTTTCCACGGTAACGTCGCTCTTCCTCAGAAGCCTCTCACATGACGTGCCTTATCGGCTGCTCCTCCAGGCCGTGGCCGGTGGGGAGCGGTCAGCGGCGTGACCCTCAGGCCGAGAAGATCTGCAGATAAGGCACGAGGAAACATGTGAAGGTTATAACATCACTCATATGTCTGATGTGGAGGAATCTGATCCACGGGAAAAACCACATGAACTGTGTGAGATTTTAGCAATTGTATCTCTGCAGAAAGTCACTATGAAATCACACATCATCTCAATCTCTTACAGAATGTCCTGATAACTGTATTCAAACAAACATGTGTTAAATGGTAATTCAACAACAATGAGCTAAAAATCAGAGTAAAAGGAAGTAAAACAGTGCATGTGCCTTAAATGTAGAACTACTTTAAAATCAATGTGGAGTCGCAATTTTAATGATTTATCAGATTAAAAACAGGCTCAAACATAATTACATTAAAAACTTGCTTCACACACATCCTTTTTGGAAACTATGGTGGACATTAAGGTAAAACTAAATTAAAACAAAACTTGACTAGTCTCTGTAGTTGTAGTATTGGCTGTTTATTTCAAGCATGCTCAATTATTCACAGAAAATAAACCATGTACTTGTTCTGATTAAGACTTCTTTATTTGTCCCACAGTGGAGAAATTTCAGTATTGCCTCACAAGTTAAAGAACAGTAGGAATTAGTAACACACAACACAAGATAAGTGAATTTTAAGTATTATTGCAGATGTATACATAAATGTATACAGTACATTTCATGCAATAAGTACTGATATATCTGTGTTGCAATATTAGGGTTAGTACACATCTATCTATCTAGCAAGTCATTAACTCTGAGGGCTCAAATATTCACAGTGATGAAACGTTAGCATGTGAAACTACTGTACATGTTGCAGCATGTGAAACTACTGTACACGTTAGCAGGATAAGGGGCTGGGCTATAAGTGACTCATGACAGGACACATGTAGTCCCATATTGCACATTCTAATATTATTTCAAATTATTGCAAAGATGCAAGACATGTGAGGTCAGGTCGGCTGTGTTGGTTAGTCCTCATTGTTCGTTGTACAGTCTGACAGCAGCAGGAAGGAAAGACCTGCGGAACCTCTCTTTCACACGGTTAGGGTGGATCCTGTTCAGGACCCTCCTGTCCCTGACCTGCAGCTGGATGCACCAATCCTGAGACAGAATGATCTGTGAACAGAACTTGATAAACAGAGTGAGGGATGCGGTGAGGGTGAGTCTGGTCTGGCCGGCTTCACTGCACAAGTGAAGCCGGCCATGCCCCTGGCCACACCCCTGGCCACACCCCTGGCCACGCAAAATTAAATTCAACAAAACTTGACTAGTCTCTAATTGTAGTATTGGCTGTTCATTTCAAGCATGCACAAGACATACAATTATTCACAGAAAAAAAAGCAAACAAGAGAACCTGTGAATAGATTGAAAAGGCATTGGTTGAAGCAAAAAGGTTATATTACCCCATACTGCCCAGACATTCAAATATATACTACAAAACAAAACAAAACAAGAATCCATACCCTACAGTACCCTCCAACAAAATACATGACAGCAATTTGACTAATGCTCTTATTCATACACAGGCCCAAAACACCCACAGACCCCACTCCTCCCCCCCCCCCCCCCCCCCCCCCCCTTTGTGCTGAGGGCATCAATCTCCTTCCTCTGAATGCTTCTTAGTATTTGATTTAAAAAAGGAAAAAATGTATTGAATCAAATTTGTGTTTTGGACGTCTTCATTTCCTCATCTAAATCATTCCAAACGTTCACTCCTCGCACTGAGACACACATCGATTTGAATGTGGTCCTAAATGTAGGTCGATAAGACTGAGCCTCGACTGCATACAGTATGAAACTATTTTGTGGCGGGGTATTTGAAGGTATAGGAGGATTTTCCCAAATTTTAGGAAAGAACCACCTAACACTTTTCGAACCAAACTCTCTGGTCTTATTTGATGAGCAAGTATCACCAGCATTATTGACTATTGAGAGGACCTATAGTCTTAATGATCCACCCGGAAGTAGACAATCTCTTATCAACAGTGTATTAAAAGACGTACTATCTGTGTATAGTGTAATGGTGTGTGCGCTTTGCATTTGCTGAACATAACTTATTTGAGATCAATTATTGTGCAATGCTCGTCTCAAAAAAAGCAAAACCGCAGCTTAATTTTCCACTAATTCACCTTCTACACAATGTAAATTAATTCTGTCCACATTCAGAATCGCTATGGTATTCAACACTCCAATCCAATTACTCCAAATTTCCATAAATGCAAATGTCAGGTCTCTTATCTTTTCCAATTGACTTGTCCGTTGTCTGCCCTCACATTTTGGTTCCCACGCTTGTGCATTTCTCATTAGCTGGGAACTAGAGGCAAGCGGAATTATCACCAAATAAATTATTCGTAATTGTTACAAGAAACCTGAAGTTTATTCCACCAAGCATTTACAATATGATGCTATAATTTGCTACCAGTAATGATAACATGTACAGTATGTGATGAAAATGGTAGAATAGGGGCTAAGGGTCAGTACCGGCTTTGTTCCACAGGGGGCAGTGTGTAGCCAGCTGTATTTCAGGCCTGATTGCGGCATAGGGGACATAACTAGCATGATGAGAACAGCTAGACTTGGTATTTTGTCATATTTTGTGTAGTCTACTTCCTGTGGACGTACTGGTCAGTAAGAAGTCACTGTCTTCACACTAACTGGAGATACTGGACAGCACATGTGGGAAAGTCAGACGTGTGGTTCAAGATCGAGAAATCTCAAGGGTTGTTCATATGTATACGCCTGATTGGTCTGTTAATTGTTAATCATTCAAGTAATCAGAAGTAATTTGTTCAAACTCTTTTAAAAATATGTTTAATGGGATTTCTATCGGTGGCATAGTACTTTACCCCACAGGCCTCACAGCTCAGAGGCCTGTGAGTAAAAATAGCTTACAACCAGTGTGGATTGAATGTGTAATGATTTCTGTGTTGTGCTTTGAGAGGATTTACAAGCCTGTTTATTATTATCACTACTTGCACTTAAAATTTACAAAAATTTACAAAAAAACTACTACTTGATTGATTGTTCTGGAGTTTCCATGGTCTTGGCAGGGGATGTGCTCTGCGAGTTCACGCTGTAATGGTTTTTTTATTGATGAAACTGAGAAATGTAACATTAGTCCAGTTTAGGGAGACAGAGAGATCAGAACTCATGTTGAATGTCTGCTTCAAGTATTTATTGCGAAACACCGGCCATTGTCTTAACTTCTAACTTTCAATCGTTATATCGGCTGGCATGCAATTTAATTTAATGTCAATACCAATAATCATTGTTGCCTTTTTTTTTTTTAAATCAAATAAATGAGAATGTCTGGTGTTAAATTGGCCATTTAAGTCTGTCATCGGCCACAGGAAGTCCCCATGTAGTTTCCAGTGGAGGCAGACCGATGGGTGATGCCTCAGGTTGACATTTTCAGGCTTTATATATTGTTTTTGACTGCTAACTTAGTATAAAATTGGGAGAGATTATTATCATTGGCCACACAAACGGCCATAATGAAATCTCGAGTATCCAGAATATGTGTTCAGCAGATACTATTGTTTAATAATAATGCACTGGTTTAATATAGAGCTCTTTTTGACCCTCAAAGACGTTTCACCAGTCGTTATTCATTCACTCCGTAAACGTCTCCTCTGTAGTCACAGGTGCCCTGGGCCACACTGACTGATACGAAGCAACCAGTTTAGCCATCGACCACCACTAGCGATTCACACACACACTACAGACTTACTCGAGCCAATGTGCGTGAAAAGTCTGGCACTTTACAGCCGCAGCCGCCCCACTGTGGCATCTGGTGTTCCCAGAGATCTCCCATCACAGTTCTAACCAGGCCCTGCCATGCTCAGCTTCAGGTGATCTTAAAACTGGCTTTCACGTGCAGGCGGCGCCCTCGAATGTTTCCAATACTAGATACATAAAACCAGTATTAGAAAAAATCTGTCAAAATATTTATAATCATCAAGTGTGAAAGTGTCGCTCTATTTGGCGTTTGCTTCTCTCTTAAAGCTACGGTCGTTGGTTCATTCAGTTTAATCGGTTCAAAAGTCCACTATCATCATACTAATCAAATAGATGTCCAAATACTAATGCATATTCATAACATGTAGCACTCATCAAGACCCTTTTCTCAATTTGAATGCAGTCCACATGAATAATGCCTGCTGTTAAATATACAATCACCCTCTGTGCACGACAACACGGAAATATCACATTTGGAACAGTCAGAACTAGTCTCCCACATTTCCTCCACTGTGACCCCTACAGTCGCACACATCCCTTAAGTATATTTTTTTTCCCCCACACTGCAAAAAGGGATGAAAAATAAGTAAGAAGTTGCTCAAATATTTCAAAACGTGTCTTTAATTTGAGAATATTTTGTCAATGGGACAAGCAAAATGATCTTGTTTTTTTAAAGATACAAGAAATATAATGATCATAACATCAGCCCAGGGACTTTGGGTGGAAATTAGCTCTTGAGCTATTGCCTGGTACAATGCATCTCTCCCTTTGAGGTGAATGTTTATTGTACACTGTCCCTGTCACTTTAACCCTTTAATGGTTCGCTCAATCATTTAGTCAACCATTTTTGAGTCACTATATCTACCTGATGCTTGGATCTGAAATCTACCTCTGTTTCACCATCAATCTGTATCTGTAAAACATTCAAATAAATGATTTGTGATATTCTTACAAAATCAGACAAAAGGAAAAATACATAGGAAGAGTGAACGTTAAAGGGTTAAATTAATACACTAAATAATAAATAAACACAAAAAAACATTAAAAAGTCTCCCTTGGATTGAGAAAATAAAACGGTTCTTGAAATACGACTAAAATGGCGTTGTCTATCTTGTCAAATCATCAGAGTGAACTCAAATTAAGATAAAAAACCAGTTGATTTGAGCGTTTGTTTACTTCCTCATAGTTTATCGTTTTTTTGCAGTGCACCCATTACAACCCAGGCTTCCACATGAGTCTAGCTTCTGTGCCCACGCCCACGCCGAAGCTTGCACATGCACTCTTCTGCCGCTCCCCTCCCTGTAGACTTAAACACACTCGTTATCTTCCATTCTCCGGCTCGCACACGCACAATCAGCACGTACCGCATGCCGACAGAGGGGAACGTTCGCACCAGAAAGGCCCGCGCAAGAAGGGGGAAAAAAAACTCGCACACTTTGTCTTGGCTGCTGTCCTTTGAGACTATTTGGCATGCTACCCTCTCTATAGCTCCAACTCAAGCTGCATTTGATGGTCACTTTAACAGGAGTCATGTAATATTTATCGAGCCGCTGCACTGATGGTGTTGTGCAGGTCTGTGGCTCTGGGCTGCGGTTAACCTCCCGGTGAGCGGTGTAGCCGAGCAGTTTAACGAATATATTGTGTTTTAGCAGGTGAAAGCTATGGATTATTTAGTATCCGTGTGGCAGGAGTTTCAGTGGCGTTTAGCCGCGGTGTGGTCGTAATCCAGCAGCGAGGCGTAGGGGTGAGGGGTGAGACGTATTGACAAGAAATCCATGTCTCGCTAATGTTTGTGTAAAAATGTATGTGTCCTGAACATGTAACTCAGAAGTGTCAAACTCATTTTGGTCTGCGGCCAAATTTAAACATAAGAAGATCTGGTTGGGGCCCGGAGTATAAGCGTGGCGTCCAAAACACGAGTTTGGACATTATTTTTCTAGTAGGTTTGGATTCAACCAGAACTGGGCCAAATGTCAAGATATAGTGAAGGCTGATAGTTAAATATTAAAAAATAAATTAAAAGAAAGATGAAATAACTAACTTCGGATTACATATTAGCTAACATTTTAGAATATATTAAGTTATATGGTTGTTTTCCTGAGACTATAATCTTTGAAATGAAGTATAACATGCCATAGTATCCCATTACCATCAATGCTGTAAGTTACTGTGATAATGATAGGTGAAAATCATATCGGGGGCCACTAAAGATGGTCTTGTGGGCCAAATTTGGACCGCGGGCCAGAGTTTCAGGTGCCTACTGTAGCTACATAAAATCATTGTGTGTCTCTGGACGAGGAGAACAACTTACCAGATGAATTAAAAACGTGTTCAAATATGATTCAGTTGAAATTAAAACATAAAAGTATGATAGGTACTAAAGTACTAGGGGAAATAGTGATGTCCTCACCTGTGTGTGTGTGTGTGTGCGCGTGTGTGTGAGTGTGCGTGTGTATGCACGTGTGTGTGTTGTTTGCTGATTCCTCCAAACCCCTTGTCAAAGTGTGTTTTGTGGTGTACCTTTTTGTATCCTGTTTTAAAAAGAAAAAAACATTACTACTCCTATGTTTTTGGAGTTCAATAACATGATGAAGTGGTAATTCATTAAAGCTGCTGTTCCCAACTTTTTTCATAAATGATGAATGTTTTACCCAACAGCAAGATTACACCACAACTCTTTCGCAGACTTGCAAGAGCCCTGTGAGTCACTATTTGACACTTTGGGCTGAGAGCTGGTTGAGGGTGGTCCGCTCCTTTTCACGTTTCTGTCTGACAAAGCTGATCTAAAGATTCAACTCGAGATTCAAGATGTAAAAACCTGCAATGGAACAGTTTTGAAACAGTTTTGAGAGCGAGGAACTAGTGAGATGGATTTTATTTCAGTAAAATTAGATTAAGGTTTGAAAGCACTTGATGTAAAAGCATTATAAATATTGTATCACTCACAATAATGCCATATTTAAATTATTATATTGAAGTTTGAGGAAAGTATTGTGTTTGTATTTCACACCAGTAAAGAGCACTTGGGGTTATTCTCCCCTTTAGCTTTTTCTTCAAAACAATGATACTAGAGAACTTGCTAAATTATAAAACTACTCATAATATATTCAAGGTATTAAAACTCTCTCTTCCAAACTAATATTGGAAATGAGTTTGGTACTTCGACAGCTGGCTCTTCAATGTGGCCCTCAGGAGGAAAAGTTCTCCCAATGCATGTCCTAGAGGTATTGAGGGTTGGGTCAAATGCAAATGACAAACTTCCCTACAGGACCAAAATCTATACCCTTCTTTTTAGTTCATAAATGATGCTTTACAATTCTGTATATTTTCAGCTGTGACAATATATGAATGAATATATAAACGGGTGAGATAATTTCTATTAAGTGGTGAAATTAACTTGGAAAAGAAAACTTGTGAATGATATAAGTTATGATGGAGTATGTTATAATGGATATTTGTCACAAGATATATTACTATGTGTGAGACCAAAAACTACGAAATGAACTGAAGAGTGCTGACTGAAACTAAGGATTTGTGATTGGGGAAATGTTTCAAAATCTGTTTAGGTTTGATCTATCCATTTTCTTCCATTTTTGGTCCATTTCTTGGTCCAGTTCTGTCCAGTTCACAAAGCACCAGCCCCTCTCTGATCTTTCAGCGGGGGCTTCAGGCAAAGTGGGGCAAGTGAGGTTAAGTGTCTTGCACAACAACAGCAGACATCAGTGGGAGTCTATGAAGAAGGTCTCGTGGTGGACTCAAACCCACAACCCTCATGCTCAAAGGCCAAAGCTCAACCAACTGAGCCGCTGTCGCCCATTTAGGATTCAGGATTGAACAAAGACATAATAAGACATTTGATCAGATTTATTTATTTCAAACATGCACATGAGAGAAAATTAGTAATGTTTTTGGGGTCCTGGGAGTTCCCTTTTACGAAATACCTACAAACTTTACAAATTAGTATGAAGTTTTGTAAATTGGGCCATCTATTTTGTACATATCTTTCTATAAGAATGGGGTAGGAGTTTATAAGTATTTTTTTTCTTCATCCTACTCCTGTGTTCTTCCTTTCATGGATTGTATTACTGCTGTATTTGCTGTTTATTGTGATATTTTGTTGCATTACCATGAAGAAAGAGAACAAAAATAAATCAATAAATAAAATAAATCCAGAGAAAAAGAGAAAAGCACTCGCCGCAAAAGTTACAAATGTAACTATGGATCTATGAACCGCCAGAGGGTGGTGGTCAGGAGGGAAAAAGAAGGAAAACTACTGATCGTTTGTGTCCCATTTATAACCGAGGAGAAACTGCTTTCACTTACAGTAAAGCTATGAATACATTGTCGTCCTTTAGCTCTGCCCTTCTCTTCTCTTCTGTGTCCGAAAGCCGCCACTTCACGACAACATTTACCACATCCATTAATCATTCCAATTTGTACATATTTGTTAAATTTCTCCTTGCAGCTTCTCGCCAACCAACTATCCACCGTTCGGCGTGGTAATTGAATGTGACCTCACAACTTGACCAAGCGCCGTAATTACTCACGCATACACACATACACACATACACACACATACGCCCAATGCAATCACGCCGGATTTGACGCTACCGGAATACAATTACAGAGCGCCACAAAAGGAGGATTAGTGTTGGAACTGGCAACCTTCATCTGTCTACATGGTCATTACGGACAACTGCGAGGGTCACTTGTGTAGGTCGACTGTCAATAATGATTTAATAGATGTTTATGGTTTGTTCTTTGGTGTTTTGAAAGGAGCGCTTGGTATGGATTTATGGCCAAGGTCAAGTGACAACAGAATGGGTCTACAATGTGGTTTTTAACCCGTTTTCAATTTCCCCAAATCGAATACACGAGGAGGGGAAATGATCTAGATTGTTTTGCTTCCCTCAGCAAGTTTTACATTTTGTGCACTGTTTAATGATTTGTAGGGAAAATAAATGTATACCCCCCTCAGAATACGTACTTGGAGATAAACTCATATAAAGTCATATCATATGGAGAGGGCTGGCTGCTATTTTATTTATCTAATTATTACCTCTGATTAATTATTTTTGGAAAAAATGGCATACATAATTTTAACAAATGATGTGTTTTGTCATTGGCAAGACATTTGAAAGCATTTTCCCAAGAAAGGCTGAAAAATATATCTGACTTTTCAAAAAACTACTTGGCAAATTGTCAACCTTTCAGATATTTTTCAAATGGCAAATATTTATTTTTTCTGAAATATTATTTAATTTATTGTTTATATCTAGGGCTGTGACTTGATAGATTGATAACTGATTTATTTATTGTGTGATTATATTTAGATTATAACTAATTTAGTCATGTGATCACAAGACTCTTCATCTTTAACAATTGCGATAATATTTTCTATGTCATCTTTGCCTCATACTGTATGCGTTTTATATTTGTGTCTGTGTCTGGCAGACAGGCTGGACTGCAGATGAAAATGAGCTTTGTAGCCATAATCTGGCATATTTATTTTATCCTCACCTATTTGTTCACATACGTCCATTCATGTGCTTTGTCAAAGAATTTAATAAATGAAATGTTTTTTTGTTTTAACCTTCCCTGGACTTGCAGAGATTTTTGCATGACTTTTTATGAGATTTAATGAAACTAGTCACCAGCTGATGTTTTGAGTTTGTTGCACCACAATCATGTTAACACTTTCTCTCTTTCTTCCACCCCACAGTCCAAGAGGCCAGAAACCTGGTGCCCATGGATCCCAACGGCCTGTCGGACCCTTACGTGAAGCTCAAACTGATCCCAGACCCGCGCAGCGAGACCAAGCAGAAGACCAAGACCGTCAAGTGCTGCCTCAACCCCGTCTGGAACGAGACCTTTAAATTGTGAGGCTCTCCGCACTCACAGGCAGATACACACAGGCACATACGCACACGCACACAGGTACACACATACACATACGCACACAGATACAGATACACACACGCATGCACATACACACAGGAACACGCATACATAGACACACATGAACACACAAAAATGCACACATATATATACACACATACACAGGCATACACACATATGCACCTTGAGCGTCTTGAAAATTGCAAAATAACACAATTGCTTTATTAGTTGATTGGGGTTGTATTGAAATTAGGAGTGGGTAAGGCCGAGAAGAACCTAAAGATCAAATACGATACATCTGAAAATAACCCGCAAACATCAAAATACACAAATAGCCACGTTTAAGGGCTGTAAACCCCTCACCACACACTTTATACACTTCTCTAACAGCTGAACTCACAACTGCTGATGTGCGAGTGCGTGGATATCAGCCTGAGCGCTGCTGCAGCCGTCAAAAGCCGTGCACACACTGGCAAATATGTACAAACTGCAGCCAAAAATCTGCAAAAAATATAAATCTATTCCACCATAAAGACATTACACACAACCTAGTAGCTAACTATTGCATTAGCACAATATGCATTAGCCTCTTCTAGTCGGCTGGGTGTGTATAATCAGGATTATGGGCCCCAAAGGCTGAGAACCGCAGGTCTAGTATCTGCACCTGAAGGCAAGTGTATAAATTATAATTTTTTTTTAAGGAATTGATGTTCTTTTAAAAGTACTGTGGTGTGCTTCTGTATTAATATGCCTATTTCCAAGTCTTTCACATTGATATTGCTGTATCGACAGTGTGAGTCCAGTCCTGGTTAAAAAATGAAGCACACTCTTTTTGATCGCCTCTTTTTTTCCCCTCTCTATCGCTCTTCTTTCATTCGCTGTCTGTTTATCTGTCCCTCTCTCCACATTACGCCTGCTTTTCCTGCTTGTGTAACCGCTGGCGCTCTGATAAAAACATCTGCCTCCTCATTTTCCCAGATAGAAGCCGCCTTTTGGCCTTGTTTCCTGCTCCTGGCTCCCTTCACGCACTTAATAATCCACATCAGTTTTATCGGCGCAGGAAAGATGGAGATCTGAAATGTGATAGTGGTGAGAAATAGATCTATGAGTGCATTTGCATAAGGAGGACAGATAGTGGTCGATACTACAGCTGTGTCTGACTCTGTGTGAAGAGATGTGAACAAACCAATGCTCTAGAAATGACATATTACAATTATAATCCTTCCCTTGGCTTAGTCCAATTCAATTAATTTTTGTAGAGTCCAAATCACAGATCAGAGAACCAAATTTACAGACCAGAGAATCACACCTGCAATGATAAAAAGACATAAAAGCCATTGGTCCATAGGAAGCGGGATAACCAATGTACATTAATGTTAATAAATGTCCCTGATCACTTTTCTTATAGACCCTCCTGCATCAGAAAGGAGGGTCAACTCAAACAAACAAAAAAACAGTGGGGAAAGATGGGAGAAGGATCCGCAACCTCAGATGGACAAGCTACAGCTCCAGGACTCAGGCTGTAGAACGAGGTCTGAGGCCGTGTGGTGCAAGACGGAAGAGGCTTCTATAGGCAGGAAGAGGAAGTGCAGCTATGAATCTGAGGTGATAGCGACCGGTTCTGAAGTCAAAGAGAACGGATTCAGGGGTCCCATCATTATGCCATTAAACAGACAATGGGACAGCGGGTGAATAGCAATGAAAAGACAACAGCTGAAGCCATAATGATGAAAAATAAAGTCTGAAAGAGGAGAGGATAGTGCTCAAGTTACCATAGTACTGCAGCTTCACTGACAATATGTGTTTTTTGACTTAAAGTTGCATTTGTACGTTTACCGAGCCATATTCGCTCAGTAAAATACACAATACAATATCATACCATTCACACAAAACAGACCAATTTTGAGATAAGGGAGTAGTACTTTAGGAGCCAAGAACCAGCAACAGTTGTCATGACCAAAATGAACACGCACTTACGAGTTCTCCTACATTAAACATTTTACAAAACAATACATATTTAGCCACCTTTAGCAACATCCTGATGTATACAGTAAAAGAGCTTTCAAAGTAACTTTATAATGAAACTCTGGGTTAACTGCTAGTGCTCTATGTTGTGTGTTGCTATGGTTACCCCTCAGGCGGAGGGATATGGAACCTGTAATTTAACATGAGATTTAAACCGTATTAATCAAAGGTATAGTTTACTTAAAGAATCCTCGCTGACCATGAGATGACCCAGTGTTGTTATAGTTCATGTTGAAAATGTTAATCATAATATTCTTTGAGTTTAATGATTGATAATGAAGGTTCCATTGTCTGACGTTCGTTATTGTTTTGTTTATCAATGAAAGTGGAGCAGTATTAGTAATTTATGGTTTTTAGATTTGATTATAACGTACAAAATAAGTTGTGACATATTTGTAGCAACAGTTATTGCTGTACGAACAAGTTAAGCAATAATAGCAATTAATTAGCATGTGCTCTCTGAATGTCTGAATGTTGAAGTGGGAAATCACTGGCCTCAAAGCTGTCTGGCATTAGGGTACAGGAGGGAGAGGTGTTGGGGGAAAAATAATCCACTATGACTGCTGCTGCTTTTAGGGCCTCTGTGTGTGGAGTTTGCATATTCTCCCTGTGTCTGCGTAGGTTTCCTCTGAGTGCTCTGGTTTAAACTTCCACTAAAAACATAGACAACAATTTCCCACAACAATAAAGATGACTTATTTGCACGTTTATGGACTCTAACCACGTAAACCAATGACCCATTATACAGGTGAAATATTAGGATATCATTCAAGTCAATGAAATTCAGTTTTATTTATGTATGGCCCTAAATCCCTAAATTACAATAGTATTTATCTCGGAGGACCTAACAAAGTTGTCGATTCGCCAACACAAATCAGAAAATCAAAGTGTTCAAACACAGGAAATGCAAGAATAAAAAACTCTTAAAGCCATTGGTCCATAAAGGGCAGATGACCAATGTCCATAAATGTCCTGGATCATCATCACTGTCCTTAGACCGTCCAACATCGGCAAGCAACAACTCAAAGTAAATGTATTTCTGTAATTCAACTTCCAATGTGAAGCCAATATTATAGACTCATTACATACAAAGTGACTTATGCCGAGCCTTTAGCATAAGTTAAATGATTGTGGCTTGATGTGTCTCACTGTGCGTGTAATGTACTGTATTATTGCTTGTTTGCACGATACTTATAATTAACTGAATGAAATACATGATGACGGTTCTGCAAACATTTAAGATTCTGCCTACTCAATTCTTGAATAACGTTTTCTTCCATAACAACCAGTTAATATTGAAAGCACGGTTTGAACTAGTGCCTTATGACGACTAAGACGTTTTGCGTCATGGCAGAAATAAAATGAATATGAAGAAATCTTGTCTAATACAATGCGTTATCTTCTCAATGGGAGAAGAATGTCATAAAAAAAGTTCTAAGGTTTTCTAAGGTGCTGTGAGTAATAATGGTTTACAGCAGGAGGATTTCCCACGCACACTTTGCTCTGGTTCTTTGCAGCCAGTTTTAGTTTTCAGTTCTGTACCTTCTCTTTAGGATATTTATAATTATTTTGATTAGTAAATATAAGGACACACATTAATTTTTGGTCCCCATCTTGTTGCTGGCTGCTGTAGTGAGTGTGATGTTGACACCTCTAGTGCAGTGGTCCCAGACCTGTTTGAGCCCAGAGACTCACCTTTTTGGCAAATCTTTGTCATTGAACACAATCACAGAGCTCACCACCGGCTCAAACTGATCCAAACAAACTTTGCAGCCTTCATGAACAATGCAAAGTCATTCTCATCAAAGTGTATTTTATAGAAAATTAAGCAATCGCAAAATAGTCCTATTTCAAAAAAAAATACGCCTTTATTTGTCCCACATTGGGGAAATGTAAATGTATTTGTTTGTATTACAGCAGAATAAAAAGTAGGACAGTGCACTCAGATTGCACACCTCAAACAGGATCTATTATTTAAGATAATGGATAATACAATTAAAAAGTGATAAGATAACAAAATGGAATGAAATAAAACTCTGGAGCTATATTTGCACTTATACTTGTATTTACAGACGTATATACAGTATTGTACTTCAGCAGCAGAGAATATGACCAGAATAAACAATAGTAATAAATCTTCCCACATTGTTTTCTTTTGACATTATTTTGACCAATGAGGTCATCTTGGATCATGTCCAAAGGCACACCAAACATCTTATGGCCCACTGGTTGAAAAACACTGCACTAGTGAGTATAGTAATCCTCCTGATGCGCCAGGTGCAAATTATGCATTTTAAAAATCCATCTGTTATTTTTTACCAAAATCATTCCGCTCTCATTGAAGGTCATGAGAAACTTGGAAACTGATTATGTGGACATCCTGGAAAAGAATTGCTGACCGAGTGCTGACATCACCCCTAAAGTTTTCCTTATTGTGAATGAATCTGATTAGAGCCGAACTGAGAAGACTCCATGGGCCTGAATCTTTGATGTAAACCGCGGGGTACGAGGCACTTGACAAAAGTAGCTCCTAATAACCCTAGAACTGCTGTTCATACAGCCTGAGGTAAAATGTGTATTCCTTCATGTATGTCCCACTTATTCTTCCGTTGTTTTGTCCGACAGCCATCTGAAAGAACACGACAAGGACCGGCGCCTGTCCGTGGAGGTGTGGGACTGGGACCTGACCAGCCGCAACGACTTCATGGGCTCGCTGTCGTTCGGCATCTCCGAGCTGCACAAGCAAGGCGTGGACGGATGGTGAGAAACACGACATGCATACATGGCAACCCGGCTTCAGAAGAGCCTCGTGCCAAATGTGAAATGAGGGAGAGAGAAGCAAACAGGAGGCTGGAGGTGACCTTGTTCATTACTGCGCTGGAAAACATTTCAGATTTGATGCCAAAGCAAATGTTGTTTTTTTTTTTTTTTTCTTTTCATAATCTTTGCTTCTTTATCTGCGAGCTCCTCTTCTTCTCGCTCTAATCACAAAGCACGCGGGCCTATCTTCGCCTCGCGCTGTCTTTTTGCTGACGTTGCCCTGTCAAGCTTTTAATGAGATGCCGGTGTCTGGGGTGGAAAAGGGCCATTATGAACTCAAGCTAGACCAAAAAATAATTCCAGACTCGAGAAAGCAGATGTGTTGTTGTGTAGTCAGAGGTGGACATCTTTAGTGTTGTTGTGGAATGTTTTAGGGTTGTAGTTAAATAATAATAATAATAATAATAATGTCTTGGTTTAGGCAGGCAGTTTATTGATTCGTTCATTACAGTGGTCCCTCGCTGTACCGCAGTTCACCTTCCTCGTCCTCACTGTTTCACTGATGTTTGTGTGTTTTTGTATTTTGTATGCTTTTTTTGTATTTATGTGTACTCCAAAATCATATAACCACTAGTATAACATGACAACTTACCTTTATTTGAAGTCAGAAGAAAACTTTTGGGGCTTGTATGCACCACGGGGATTAGTTCACAGGACGGTCTTCCCTCCCTCTGTATTTTACAGTGCATGCACGGCTTTTGACAGCTGCAGCAGCACTTGCTATCTCCGCGATCTCACTTCAGCGGTAGTGAGTTCAGGTTGATGGAAAAGTGTATGAAGTGTGTGGTGAGGGGTTTTACAGCCTTAAAACATACAGCTGCGAGAAGGTCTTGGGTTTGATTCCCTCTCCAGACGGGGCTTTTCTGTGTGGATTGTGTGTAGCTTTTTCCTCCAGGTGCTCCGGTTTCCCTACCACTGAAAACATGTAAAACAGGAATCACTGTAACAAGTGAGTGAGGGTCAGAGGGTCCAGTGCGCCAGGGTTTCGACGTCTCGCTCCTGCAACCGCTGTGTTTGGTGTTAATAGAAATGAACGGAGAAAATTAGAAACACCAGAATTGTAAAGCGCTTTCTGTGCGCTCGGCCTGTGAAAAACACTTTTATAAATACTAATTCCTTGCTTACGTCGTTACTTCTCTGACTATATGCCTTGACCCCATGTATATCTATCCTAAATGCACAAACAGGCCGAGATGAAGCAAACCCTTTTTTCATTTACTAAAAAATCACTGGTATGCCTAAGACGCAAAAACATATACTAATACTAATAATTGGTCTGAAAGATGCAAGATGAAGAAATAAACATTATTGTTTATTATCAATATATGAACAGTATTAGTATTGAATAACAGATTTCCCCCATGCTCGCCCTGAATGTACAGCTCGCAATAAAAAAAATTACGATTGCTGTTGAATGCACCGCAGCCAGCCAACCACAGACCATATTTCATGCGTTTGATAGACAGCTGAAGCCGACCAATGACAAACATAGGAGGGCGGGAGTTTTCACAGAACCTGGAGCTGTATCGTATTGAAAATGATTCAATACGATTCAGGCCGAATAAACCGTATCAGGCTGGGAGGGCAACGAGTTTAAAGTCTATCTAATGTCCAGGGCAGGACACGCTTCATTCTGTATGACCTATAGAAAGAATTGCTTTACTTTGTAGTTTGCTAACTTGGCATTTTTCAGTTGACGGCATCTGGCATGTAGTTTGTATGAAAACAAATTGCAGTATACAGTATTGATTATGCAAAAGAAGCTCCAAAGGCTGAGATCTCGGCCCTCCTCTGCCAAGCCGGACTGTATCACCACAGGAGGAGTACATTAGTTGATAATGGTTATTCTTTATGACTGGAAATTGTTGCTGTAACTGCTGCCTTTATCGAGCTAATGGCCCGAGTTTAACTGTATGAGCTCGCTGCGGATTGATTAAGCAGTGAATATTGTCCGTGTCTCCAGGTTCAAGATGCTGTCCCAGGAAGAGGGCGAGTATTTCAACGTGCCAGTGGCTCCTGAGGGCGAAGAGGCCAACGAGGAGTTCCGGCAGAAATTTGAGGTACGAGACTCACTAGTTTTTATATAAAGAGCCTCATGTGGTCTTCATTCACTGCATTCCATTAGGATGATATAATGTTATAGAAAACAATGGGAGTCCTTTTATTGATATTGCCATGCAGTGACATCTTTTTCTGGTTAGTTCACTCATTTTTTAAGAAAATTCTTTTTCTTTATTTTCTTTTTTACAGTAGCGTACAGTGTGCTTCTCATGTGCCGTGTATATACTCCAACACCATCATTTAACCACTAGTATAACATGACAGTTACTGTCCAAAGAGATTAATTCAGAGTATCGCGGTCTCCCCGTAGCCCTCAGTCCTGCTGCTGCCCCTAAGTGCAGTGTCCTCTGCAAGCTGTATTTCACAGTGTATGCACGGCTTTTGACAGTTGCAGCAGTGCTCAGACTTACAACAAACTGGTTTTGCTTTCTCCGTGATCGCACTTCAACAAACATGAGTTCAGATGATAGATAAAAAAGTGTATAAAGTGTGTGGTAAGGGCTTTTACAGCCTTAAAACATATACTGTTGCTGCAAATTCGCAGATTTCACTTACTGTGGGTTATTATAATGAAATAACGAATATTTTAACTACCGTATTAGTATTAGTCAAACTTTGAGATAAACTGCCTCAGAAAACGTATTATAGTCCATCGGTTTTTACATACATCTACACACATGACTCAAACTTGTTTTATGTAACAATGGTCTGATGTCGGTAATGAGTGAATATATTCTGGATTACAGCCGTTATATCTAGATATATATATATATATATATATATATATATTATACTGCGTGCATGGTCCGTGTGTGCTGCTGAGTGCGTGGAGTGTGAAAGCGTATGTAAATGTGCTAAGTGTGAGGGCCACTCGGGGAGAGCTGTTAGCAGTTGGCAGGAGCTGTCTGGCACCGCACCGGTCCACACGTGTCCTGCCTGCGTGTGCGACCACGAGGACACTCATTAGCACACTTGGCACAGGCCGCATGCTCTCCAATGGACTTCGGCTTCCGCCGCTTTATTCTCCCGCCCAGAGGTAATTTAGCCGTATTCCTCTGGAGTGGCGTTTGCGGGAAGACACCAACATATTTCACTGGTTTGGTGCTAATCAGAAGCCATCCGTCAATTCCAAAACGGTTGCCAAAGAGTGATTTTTAAAGCAAAGGGAGCAGCAGCACATGAAAGGCCACTTGAAACACAGTGAGCGAAGTGGCAGTGACTGATGGTGTGTACTTTATGATGGATATGAGATGGAATATGAATAAGATCATGCAATTAATACGTTCATTCATTGCCTATGCTCGCACACATGTAGGCCGACAGCTCATTGACCTGCCACAGTGATTAAAAAAGACCCTAATTTTGTTTTTTTCTAGCTGAATTTTAATGTTTTTCACTAACTTTTGATTCTATTCTACTTTTAATCATGTTTTACAGGAAGGATATCACGAGGGTTAAGGGCAGTCCATTGTAGTTTACATTGACAGCTTTATTGAAACAGAGAGTACCACCAAAAGCATGTACAACAGGCCTGACTGTTACGAGTGTCGTGTCATCACTATGTGTGGGGAGCAGTGGGGGCAGGTCCCGGCTCAAAAGTGGCCAAAATGACGTGCGCTGACATGCTGCAATACCACCCCGGGCCGATTGGGATGGACCCGGAATAAGAATTAGCCAATGCTAACATATAGCATCTTCTTACAATCAATCAATCTTTACAGGATGGTCCAAAAGTTGGCTCTTGGCCCAAAGCTCCGTTCCACATGTGTGTCAATGCTGAGGGGGGTGAATTTTTTTTTGGACCACTCTAGTTTACTCGCTGTAAATTTTTTAAGTCACTTGTTTAAATGAATGGGGCTCGTGCCGGCTGACACATGCACAGATGCGTTTTTTCACATTTTGGCCAAAATGTGAAAAAACCACGGCCATTTTGAATCACTCCATAAAAGCTCAATTTTGGGCGGGAGAAAGATTTTCCATTGAAGAGCCCTGGATCACACACAAACACCACTAAAGGGACGCCTCGCTCTGTCCAAACGTAAAGAACAGGAGCAATTACAAGTGGCCACAGTGCATTAGCTTGGATCAGCAAGAAAAGATTTATACAAAAATATACGGTCCTATTTAACCGCCGTGTTCCTTTGTGCGAATGCCCAAGTGCTCTCCTCTGAGGTCACGGTAACGGCGGAACGAGGAGCGCTCTGTTTTTATGACAAAGGTAGGAACGACGGAGAAAGGAGAAGGAGAGATGATTAAATTGAGTTACAATGGGAGATGGACGATGGAAAAGCGTAAGTGACTGACATGAAGTAATGACAACTGCGACCTCCTCCGGTTTTATTATATTTAGCCGGAACTGTAGAAAAGTGCGAAGCCTTATAAAGTTGGGGCTGGAGAATTGAATGAGAGACTGAGTGTAGAGATATACGGTGAGAATGAAGAGAGTGGTATAGGAGGCTATGTTATTTAGAGACCAGAGTCAAGAAAGTGGATTTCAATAAATGTAATCTATTCCTCCTTCTTTTATTTGTGTTTTGATTAATTTTATTATCTTGTTTTCAAATCCAGAGAGCTAAAATTGGGCCTGGTAAGAACGCAGAAGGAAAGGCGGTCAACGCGGCGTCCCGGTTTGACTCCAACGGCAACCAAGACCGAGTGAAGCTGGCTGACTTCAACTTCCTGATGGTGCTGGGGAAAGGGAGCTTCGGAAAGGTAAGACCCCCATAGTACCTCCGCACCTGGTTATAGCCTGTTTGTTTTGTAGGAGTGGAAAGCGCTATACCATGATTTGTTCAAGCCCAAAATGGTGAGTGTGACAAAAACAGTTACAAGTCAAAAGGAGCCAGAGTTGGGCTTCATTGAGCTGTGGGGTTTGCATTGTCCATCCGTCTACAGCAGGTGTCTCCAACCTTTTTCACCCAGAGAGCTTCTTTCCCGGGATAATAAAGGCAGAGAGCTACTCCTTTAAGCTGCCATGGGAAAGATTTGGTGAATTAACAAGCCTGATATTGGGAACAGTTATTATTTATCATCACATCTTTGTTACTAGTGCATAAAGTAAGAGAATTTACAATAATAAATAATCATTATGAAAGACACAATTTGAAATATAAAACACATTCATTGATTTTATTCATTTCTAAATACTTTGGCGAGCTGACCTTGAAGGGGATGGTGAGCTACAGTTGGCTCCCTAGCTACAGGTTGGAGACCCCTGATCTACAGTCAATGGGGCAGGAAGGAGTCTGCTGAGTCTTGCCCAAGTGCACAAGTACGGTCTGGTCAGAGCTGAAGTAGAACGCTCAGTCTGTTCTACTTCAGCTCTGACCAGATTTAATCCAAACATTATTGATCCATGGAATTAGTTTAGTTTCCTCTGATTGATGTTCTAACATGTTTATGATGTATACTGTGCTACTAGAGAGAGCTTGGTCTCTGTGATATTTGGGGATTCAAATATGTTGTTTCCTTAATTGAGTGTGTCTGGAAGTTTGTATATATCCTTTTTTGTACAGTATATTATTGGAATATTTTCATCCAAATAATGTCTCTGTTACACTTTACGTTACCCTGTGTATGAATTGTGCTATACAAATAATCTTGCCTCGCCTTGTTAGATAGGAAATCTTTCTTAGAACTCTGCACTGGTCTCAATTTTATGCCAAATTTAAAGGTGCAATCCTAGACTGCTGCTCAATCTGCTTTTTTGATTTCTTCCCATTATTTTTTTGGAAATGGGTGCAATAGATGCTACAAAGATAAAAAGGGTAATTATCAAAGCTACAAGTCCCTCCACCTGCCCAGCTTTAAAAGCCCACAGTGATTCTGATAGTCCATCAGACACACACACAGAAACACGCACACACACACACACACAGGAGCCAAAATGAAAACGTCGATCAATTATCACAAATTATTAATGGCGTTCCCTACTTGATTAACACCAGTTCGTTTACAACACCAATGATCCTCTCACCTAGAAGCGGGAGTCGGCAAAGGGCAGGGAATGTCGGACAAAGACGGATGAACCGATCAGGGAGAAAAAGGCACGACAAGCCGAGCGAGTGATGAAAAGACAGAGATGTGACAGCGCCGCGCCAAGGTTGACATGAATGAATTTAGAGAGGTAAAAACGTCACTCTGAATGAACGGAGGTAGCGGCCGAGGGAGGGGAGGCGGAGGGGAGGGCGAGTGACATGAATGAACGAAAATGGAGGTACAAGATGAAAGGGGGAGGAGAGGGGCGGGAGTGCGCGGAAAATTGGGTAAATGCCGGCTTTCGGAGCGGTGCGGATGCGACGCGAGAAAGTGACAGAAGCGACAGGGAATGCAGCATTGTGTACGTGCGCGCGCTTGTGTGTGTGCGCGTTAGTGTGTCTCTGTGTGTGTGTTTGTGTGCGCGGATGAAAAGCCAGACCTGGGTTGCCGGCTGCCTGTTTCCATGGTAACAGGCATTTAAAGCAACACGGGTTTCGTCAATGCTGGGAGCCGAGGGTCAATCGTTACTGGAATATGCTACGCTCAGAGATTCCTTAAACGCGGCGCGCTGGAGATAAGGGCCGAGTTCTCTCCTCTCATGGCAACATGGAGACTGCTCCCAGATCTGATACACGTACGGCATGGGGTTTGCGGATGTAGTACGTACCAACTGCAGATCCACTCATGTAAAATGCACAAACGCGGATGTCTGTGTGGAAGGAGGTTGGATTTTGAGTGGGAGGATGCAGCGGGGCTTGTGGTGTATATGTGCATTTCAATAGCACTGCACTGTGACCCTCTTCCTGTTAGATCTGCTCAGAAATATGGGTAGAAACGATAAAAACGCAAACAAGCCGCGTTTATTTAATGGTGTTTGGCTGCTCGCATGTTTTTAGTGGTAAATTGGTGGTTGGTCCACATTGTGTCAGTGCTATGGGTTGAGGTTATAACCGGACAGAATTTCGAACCAATGTGTTCATATATATGGGGGGACGACAGGGGCTCAGTTGGTAGAGTGGCACGGTGGCTGAGTGGATAGCACTCTCGCCTCTCAGCGAGAAGGTCCTGGGTTCGAATCCCGGTCGGACCAGGGCCTTTCTGAGTGGAGTTTGCATGTTCTCCCCGTGTCTGCGTAGGTTTCCTCCGGGTACTCCGGTTTCCCCTACCACTAAAAATATGTCCAATAGTTCTGGCATGCGCCTCCTGTACTGGCGACCCTGCTCCCATCTCTGTGTGGAGTGAGAGACAAATGCCCAAAATTAACAATTGTAAACCGCTTTGAGACTCAGATCTGCAGTGAAAAGGCGGTATATAAATAAAAACTTACTAACTTACTTACTAGAGTATTGGCCTTTGGGGCGGAAGGTCGTGGGTTTGATCCCCCCCACGAGATCAACTCAAACTGCTCACACTCATGTCTGCTGTCGTTGCGTCCATGGGCAAGACGGAGGATCAGCAAGGGACTGGTGCAATGAGCATCGGGTGGCAGCTCTGATTGCCACCCCGCTGACCCAGAAAACATTACAATAGTAATCCATTATCGGAACCTCAATCTTTTTCTCATTTTAATTGTAATAAAAAGCCATCGCTGTCTTTTCCTATACTGAGGATAATACATGTAATATTACAGTTTATACAGTTGTTCTGGTCTGGCATAGTCTTTTACCTGTATATCCCTGGATATCAAGAAGGTTGCGTGGTGTTGCTTACAGAAACTGGTTCATGGACACACTTTTGTTCACACTTCAGTTCCAAGTTAACCAGAGTTTAGTTTTTAGTTTTTTTTTTTAATTGAGTCAAGAACAACAGTTTACAAACAAAGACAAAACATTTAAACAAAAAATGTATTACCTGGGGCGACAGTAGCTCAGTTGGTAGAGCAATGGTCTTTGGACCTAATGGTCGTGGGTTCGATCCCACTACGACCCATGTCAACTGCTCCCACTGATGTCTGCTGTCGTTGTGTCCCTGGGCAAGACACTTAACCCCAATGTGCCTGAAGTCCCCGCTGAAAGACCAAGGCTGCATCTGTATCGAAGGAGCAGCCATCTTCCCGTGGACCCACCACCTGCAGAAAGATCAGCAAGGGACTGGTGCTGTGTGAATTGGGTGGCAGTTCTGATTGCCACCCCCCTGACCCAGAAATGGAAAATAAAGGGATGTAAATGAAAAAAAAAAAAGAAATGTATTACCTACTAATTAGGGAGAACATTACCTGACCGGACCCACTAATCCAGAGTTAGTGCATCTTCTGATCATTCTGTCCCTGCTGAGAGAAACTTTCTTGCAAGTGGATGAATTCGTTTTTGTGGAGAGATGTACAGTAAAAAACACCAAAAAAGCGTACAATGTCTAATAAGTATTTTTGCCATAATTGGTTGACATAAAGTTTCCCTGGGACTGAAATGACGCACTGAGAAGCTTTGTCTTAGAATACTGGCATTTTTCAGCAGACGGTCACATGATGTAAACTCTGCTCTCTGGTTGGATAATGAAGCCTGGGAACCACAATTTGAAATCTCAACAGAAATAAAACTTTGGACATCCATTACATTCATTTCAATTAGGAATAAACCCACATTAAAGTTACAATCATCTCTAGATTCCACCCCTCAGTATTTGCAGTGACCCATGGCCCATGTCAAAAGTTTAGGTGTCAAATCCAGTGGGGTTTGACACCTAAAAAAGTGTCGTGGGCAAGACACTTAACCCCACTTTACCTGAAGCTCCCGCTGAAAGATCTCCGCTCCTGTGGACTCACCACCTGCAGGAGGATCAGTGAGGGGCTGGTGCTCTGTGTACTGGGTGCAGCTCTGACTGCCACCCCCCGACCCAGAAATGGATTAAGAGGAAGACAATGGATGTACAGTATGCATGAATGTATGGCAACCTTGGGTGTCTTAAAAGGCTCCATTATGATTTTGTATCGAAGACAGATATTGAATATGTAGTTTCAAAGTAAAGATGCCCAAAATGGATAAAAAATATATATATACGTATATACAAACAAGGCTAGGGATTCAGGACAGATGAGAGATTTGAGATTCCTGGATAGATGCAAACACTGCTGTTTTTATTTTACATTCACTCACTCACACATACACATACACACTCACACACTCACACAGACACATACACACACACTCACTCACACACACACTCACACACACACTCACACAGACGCATGCAGAGCGTTGTTCGTACTATGTTGTGTTAAGAAAATGTGCAATAATATTAAAGAATAAAAAAATGTATTGAATGGAATGGAAGATGCCGTAGGTTATGTATTACAAGTGAAGTACATCCCCTTTAAGGTTGCGTAGGCCTCTATGTCGCTGCGGCCGTGTGCATTGGCGTGTGTTCCAGTGTGTTCCCTTGTGTTTTCTCTGGGTTAATCCTCTGTGCAAGGTCAGCACCGCACAGGAAACACACTGGCATCATTTACGACACATGACAGTTCTTTTCCGCAGGACTGCTTCTCTGTCAAATGACCCCAAACATTAGTCTCAGAACAAAACGCTTTTTTCCCCCTGAAAAATATCATCAGTTTTTTTACCCATAACAAACCTATGCGACCTTGCGAATTCTACTGTTTTTTCCAGTTTGAGTCACCCCAAAAAAACAAAACAAAAAACCCAAAGCTTTTTTTCTCCCTGTGTCTTCTGCTCGTGCTGACCTCGCCCTTGTCAATACCATGAGTCCAGATGGCGTCCTTCCGCAACTTTCTACCTTATGTTTTTTTTAATAACAGCAACTTTCAAACACGTCAGATGTTTGATCATTCCAGCGATTCCGTAAGATCAGACTTTGTAAACCGTTGTGTGTGTTTTTGTCCATCTGTGCAGAGTCCCCATGGAAAGCCCTAAACCCGCTAACCTCTCATTACCATAGCTGAATATTTATAAGAAGCAGCCTCCTAACCATGGAAGTTTTTAGGCCTCACTGGGGAGAAAGTAGATCTAAGGTCACTTTTTTTGCTCTTTCTACTCCCTCCTCATGCAATAGTGCCTCTAGCCCTAACCTCACACTTCAGATTGTCACTTAATTGTAGTTTGTCGTATGATTTTGAATTTCTGACTGATAAAACGCAAAATTTATGTTAAAAGGAAAAGAAAATGGATTCAAAGTGCAAACAGATAAAACTCTTAAAATTACAATATAGTTGAAAAATTGTTTTGGTAATTGAACTGACAAGGTGTCACTCAGCCACCGGGTGCCACTGTGGCTGAGTGGGTAGCACTAATGCTTCTTAGCAAGAAGGTCCTGGATTGAATCCCGGTTGGAACAGGGCCTTTCTGAGTGGAGTTTGAATGTTCTCCCTGTGTCTGGGTAGGTTTCCTCCGGTTTCCCTTACCACTAGTAAGTAAGTAAGTAAGTAATCTTTATTTATATACCGCCTTTCACAGACCAGAGTCACAAAGCGGTTTACAATTGTTATTCTTGGGCACTTGTCCTCTCACTCCACACAGAGATGGGAGCCGGGTCGCCGAACAGGAGGCGCATACCAATCCTATTGTACATATTTTTAGTGGTAGGGGAAACCGGAGTACCCGGAGGAAACCTACGCAGACACTAAAAACATGCAGAATAGGTATCAATGTAAATGAGAGAGTGAATGGATGGTGTTGATTGGAGGCTTTGATGGTCCAGTGTGTTCGGCGACTCGCTTCTGTGGAATTATTGGAACAGTATCTGAACTCTGAACATTGTAAAGCGCTTTGGGTGACATTGGTCGGTAAAATGCACTATATAAATAAATATTACTTACTTAATTACTTATATATGATTCATGTGACTTATTACATACTTATATAACATTTACGCCTTTTAAAAATAAGCCTTTTTTAATGTTAATTTTTATGGAATTGTATTTTGTTATTTTGTATAGTATTTTATTTATTTATTCGCTTATTTGACAAGGACAGTGTACTTTAATGAACATTACTCTTAATGTACCAGAATTAGCCACGAGGCTATTTTTCATTCTTTGTCCCTGGACAGATTTAAAATATCGACCTAAAAGCAAATAATGGTGTTATCAGTTTTTTATCATATATATACAAACAGATAAAAGTTAGTGTTGACATGTCTGTTTGTGATGAACCATGGTTTGAGATGGGTTTGGAACAGATTGAACAGTACAGGGTTTAGTATAACGTTATTTAGTTTATAGTCTAGTATAGAGTTTAGAGCTGTGTTCATTATTTGATTATTTGATTATTATCATTCCTACTGTTCTGTAACTGGCAATGCAACACTGAACTTTCCCCACTCTGGGACAAAAGAGAATCTTTTAATCTTGATATTAAATGTGTATGTGTACTTCATGTATATGTATGTATGTGTACTTCATGTATATGTGTGTATGTATGTATGTGTACTTCATGTATATGTGTATATGTATGTATGTGTACTTCATGTATATGTGTATGTATGTATGTATGTATGTATGTACTGTATGTGTGATAGATGTCGTTTGTAGATGGGTGGGTAGTCTTTTTAGAGAATGGAAAGCCTGTTTTAACTTCAGTCTTTACAATGAGAACAAAAACACGACAATGTTGAATATGTAAATGTTGCAGCGGGTTAAACAGAGATGCAAAACAATATTCATCTAATATGTTCCATTTTATTCAACAGTATTACACATGCTTTACAGAACGCAGCGTGTTATTGAGTCCTGGATGTCTTTTCACCTCAGAAAATTAAATTAATCACTCATCAGCCAAGCAAGACACACAACGACAAATTTACAAGTCTATTCATGCAAATGAGGCTGTGTGGAATAAAAGGCTTCTACATAAAATACAACTGGATGAAAGATTCTTTGTCGAGGTCCTAAACTCAATTAGCCCCCTGAGAACTACAAACGGGACGTGATGAAAAGCCCTGCTATGTTCCTCTCCCATTCTCCGCGGGCGGCTGCTTCCAAGATCAAACCTGAAACATGTTCCATTGGAAGCACTAGTCAGTTGTTTAGTCACGATAACTTTATTTATTATGTGTGTGAGCGCGGGGGAACGCTGTGGTTTAAAGCTGCACTAACTGACTTTGGGATTTTGAAGCCCCAGACTCGCTGGCCTCGCTCTTTCTGCTCCCCTCCCCGCACCCACGAAGCTATCGCCCCCACACACACCCACTGTTGTTGACGAAGCTAGCGTCTTCCAATATGGATAATACATGGATATGGATTTGCACGTGGATGGCGTGACCATAGAACGATAGAACCGGGAAGCGCGGAGGAACCAGACTTTCTTTTGGATGGCTGTCTCGCTGTGTAAGCAGTAACCGGTGACGAAGACACACGAAGCTTCAGGTTAGCTCCGCCGCTTGTTGTGCTAACTCAGCTGTCTGTGCTAACAGACCTGTAGATTTCTTACGAAAGTGGGGGCTAGTGGTGCGCTGTGATTGGTCACAATCTGCGACCCGAAACACATTCTCTTCCTTGTTTCATCAAAACTCAATCTAAAATATTATGTTACGCCAGTACAAATCTGCGCTACTTTATCTTCAAAAGGACGTATATCCCAATGCACTGCATGGACATGGATAGCATTTTCGTAATGAATACGAAAATAAAGTCAGTTAGTGCAGCTTTAAGACAGCCATGTTACAGCTCCGTGCCGGAATACAGACTGGTGAATGTCGGCCGTTACATGTAAATGTAATTACAGCTCTGGAGAGTCGTCAAGTTAATTGCTCAATAATTAATAATGGCTTTGTGCTGCTCTGTGGGTCTGCTACAACCACGGTCAGCCGCGATTGTGTAATTGGGCGACATGTTTGTGTGTTTCACCGCCATACAGCCGGTCTCCACTGGTTTTGGTGTAATAAGTTTAGTTAATTAGTTTAGTATTTCTTTGGTCAATAAGAAATAACAATTCCGCAACCTTAGATTGACATTTTTTTTTCGTACAGGGCTCCCTTGTTTATCACAGGGGTTGCATTCTGAAATAATGTTGAGCAGATACAGTATTTGTTTCAAGGCTGTAAAAGGCCTCACCACACTTTATACAGTACCACAGCAGCTGTAAAACCACTCGTATAATCCGTCATATTTACTCACAGAATAATGAGTGTACTGTTCCATAGTTCCATACGTCCACATGTGTTATATGGACAGATCCACAGATTACAGACAAATTGTATTTGATGCGAAAACTAACAGTTTGGTAATCCTGTCTGTTGACAATGTTCCGTTCTGCTGTTTACCCTCAGGGCTCTCAGAATTCTGAAACTACTAGAACTTCCAGAGCCGTCATTTTGACTGCTCCTTTTCAACCTTTTTTATAAGGTTTTTACCTTTGACCACTTTGACTGAGGTGAAGTGAAAGGCTAAACTGGTGAATATATCTGAAATACAGCAAAAACATTTGGTGAAAAAATAAATGCTAACTGCTGCAAGTTAACAGTGTGTTGCTATGGTAACTTCTTCTCTGGTCAGAACTAGAACGAGTCTGTGACGAGTCCAGAACCAGAAAAATGGCTGCATTTGAATTTCACGTTCAAATGAATGAAGTAAAAGGTAGAACTGTTCATGTTTAAAAAATAAAAGATAATTTCATAAAGATAATGTCATAGAAGGTCATAAGTTCAGAAGACCAAAAATGTAGAAAAGCTGAGTAATTACACAAACTCAAAGCTGTAAAATTGACTGCTGTGGTGTAAAAAGAGCAGAACATGCAACAGCAGCTGTTTCAGACGGTTATTACCATGTAAACATGTGTACCACACGACTGACACGCTTTCTATTGGAGAGCATCTAACTCAGGAGAGAGGCCGAACAGAAGGAAGATGAGAATCAAAGCCAGAGCAGAATACATTGACTATATCAGAGAGGAAATGCTTTGGCCTCAGTCTGCGAGACGGAGCGCAGCTGGAGACTAACCTTGGATAAAAGACACAATGCCCCGTCCATATTTTTAGATGTGATTCAGCAGATTTGACTGAATGGCTTGACTGCTGCCAATCTCTCCCTCTATCGCTCCTGCTGTCCTCCTGCTACCTCTGCCCTTGGCTTAAGCAGGATGCCTTTTTCTTTTTTTTATTCCTACTTTTTGTAATCCTGCTCTCGTCCCCCATTATCTTATCTGCACCTGGCCTCAGACTGCATTCCCAAAAAGATCAAGTCACACAATCCGCTTCAAAACTTTCTTTTTCTTGCCTATAATTCACACATTTGAATGCTAGAGTCGCTGTGAGTCACCGCCTTGTTTACAACAGCAGCAAAAAAGGAGCGCTGTTAATACTGTCAGAAAACCTATCCTCACAGTACCATGGTTTGGTATTGATACCATTGTTTGTTATTGATACCATGTGTGATTTGGTAATCGTGTTCTGTAGGGGGAGGGGTGTTGGGTCAGAGAGTGTGTGTGTTGTTGATATGACATTGTTTTACCATCCTGTCTGTGGAATGAGGGAAGGGGAAGCAGGTCCTTGTAAGTTCATAAGCACCTGGTTCATCCAACCCCTTTTCAAATCATGTTTGTACAAATGTGTGTTATGTTTGTGTTGCACATGAAATATACATCTTTATAGATTGGTGTTTGTAATACTGGTGTGCATTGAATCTGTAAAAAGACACATAAAATGCACTAAGTATTGGGAATAATATTCCAGTAGTACTGTATGTCGTATGTATATTGCCCATCCATGTACATACATGTGAAAGCCTGATCCAACTGACTGTAGAAGCTAAGCATGGCAGTACCTGGTTAGTACTGTGATGGGAGACCTCTGGGAGCGGCTGCGCCTGGGCCACACTGTTGTTGTGACGGCTTAGTTTGAGGCTGGTGAATGATGATGGCGGTGGTTGAGGGGTCTGACTCGGATTACTGGTCCTGCTTTAGTCAGTCTGCCCCAGGGCAGCTGTGGCTATAGTTCCTCACCCATATCATATGTGAAGTGTACCCTAACCCTAGCAAAGTGCTACATACATGAAACCAATGCATTGTTCTGATTGTCCCTGTTGTGTGTTTGCAGGTGATGCTGGCTGAGAGGAAAGGCACAGAGGAGCTGTATGCGATAAAGATCCTGAAGAAGGACGTGGTGATCCAGGACGATGACGTGGAGTGCACCATGGTGGAGAAGAGGGTCCTGGCTCTGTCCGGGAAGCCCCCATTCCTCACACAGCTGCACTCCACCTTTCAGACCATGGTACGCACACACTAGTGTGTTATCATGTTATTGAGTAACATTAAAACCTGTATGTTATGTTCTGATATGTTTCTGTACATGTACAGATAGTGGTGTGCAACACACTCTTAAAACAGCCTTTTTGAAGTGAATGGGAGTCGCTCTGGATTGACAGTCTATTACTGCGCTCTAATACTTGAATGTCAGAAAAAGCATTTGTGTGAATACAAAGGATTTGTCAAGGGCTTTGTGAAAGCTATGGACAAGTTACATCTACCTTCTTTCATGTTTCAGATTTGGAGTAATAAGACCGCATTAGACATGACATACAGAAAAACAGTGCTAACCACTCTGCCATATTAATTTAATTATTGACCAGAAGATTTTAAATGTAACTTACAAACCCCACTATGGTAAATAACTAGTCGAAGTAAATGTGAGTGAATAAGTGTGAAATGATGAACAGTCGTGTTGTGGTTAGTCCTGACGTCAGAACTATAAATAGTCAGTATTTGGTGGCACTGGGCTGTTGTGGAGCTGAAGGCAGCTCTGCTGGTGAACACAGCTCCGACAGCCCTCAGCTCCACCACAGCGCTTTGATTCACGCTCGTCTTGTGACGTATAATCCATATTACGCTCAAGATGAGTCAACTGCAGTAAATATAGCTCTGAGGAGCCATATTTACCACTGCATTTACATCCACAGCACGTTATCTCAAAACATAGTATCATAGAGATCAGCATAATTTCCAAGCATTAACTCAAACTCAACTTGTTAATCCACAGCAGCAATGTTGAGGAATCAAAAGAACTTGTGTACGTGGGATTTTCTCAGCCATATGTAGAGGAAATAACACAGCAGTCTCTCTTCTGTGGAGGCCCCAATCTCCATTTTTTTCCCCACACTCAGAACACTGTGTGCAGCGAGTGACTGTTCTTGAGACTTATCAGGCAGAGCAGGCAGCACCGCACACACTGCTCCGACAGCTTACAGCTCACAACACAAACACCACAGCCTTCCACCGCTCTCCTCATACTGTACCTTATTGGCAATTTCTGTAGATAATGGAGAGGAATTGCCAGTTTAAATTGCTGTTAAGGTGAGTTGGGGGCTGATTGGTCGCTCAGTCACTTCTCTGCTGCTCCTCCTGTTTTGTCCCTCTTTTTCTCTTCATTTTGATCCAGGCCTCTTCTCCCACGCTAATATGGCCTCATCCCCGCCATCCGTCTTCATCTACCTGGAGTGGGTCATTTGTTTCTGCTGCACTGACCTCTCACTCACTCGCAGTCACATGTTGGCGTCCCTCCTGACCGCGGCTCTGCCCTCTGTCCTCAGGATCGCCTCTACTTTGTCATGGAGTACATAAACGGAGGAGATCTCATGTATCAGATCCAGCAGGTCGGCAAGTTCAAAGAGCCGCACGCCGTGTGAGTACCAGCCACGCACCAACCAGAACAATAAAAATGTCAAATAGTAGTAGTAGTAGTAGTAGTAGTAAGTAATCTTTATTTATATACCGCCTTTTCACTGCACATCAGAGTCTCAAAGCGGTTTACAACTGTTATTTTTGGGAGAGGGGTCGCCAGTACAGGAGGCACATGCCAGACCTATTGTACATATTTTTAGTGGTAGGGGAAACCAGAGCACCCGGAGGAAACCTACGCAGACACGGGGAGAACATGCAAACTCCACTCAGAAAGGCCCTGGTCCAACCGGGATTCGAACCCAGGACCTTCTTGCTGAGAGGCGGGAGTGCTATCCACTCCGTGGAGCTATCCACCGTGCCGAGTGGATAGCTCTTCACAAAGCACTTTTTATCTACCCCACTGTTATAGGCAAGGCAAGGCAAGGCAAGTTTATTTATATAGCACAATTCAAAGTGCTGAACAAAATAAGAAAGCATTAAAATCATAAATAATCACAGAACATTAAAAAGAAAGATAAAAATATAAAATCCCTCAGTTGTATGCACAGCTAAACAGAACTGTCTTTAACCTGGTTTTAAACATTGTCATTGAGGAGGCCTGTCTCACATCTTCAGGAAGACTGTTCCACGGGGGCTGGGGGTTGTGTGAGTGTTGTAAAGTTTCTCTGCCCACTACTGGCCGGGCGCTAGAACTACATCGTTTTTCAACCTCATGTGAACGCTGAGAAATTTGCATTAGGAGCCAGGCTGTTTCTGTTAATAGCCTGGAAACGTCTGCGCAGCGTCTCAGTATAAACATATCAAATGAGTTGTGGATTATAAGAAATCTAGTAAGCTGTAGGTAGACAACTTTCTCAAGGACTTTCCCCATAAATTGCAGATTTGAGATGGGACGATAGTTGTTAAGTACCGTGGCATCCAGACTGCTCTTTTTTAGCAGGGGCCTGATGACTGCAGTTTTCAGGGCCTTTGGGAATATTCCAGAATGAAGGGACATGTTTACTATCTGTGTGAGTGAAGGTAACAGACTGCTCAGAACAGACTTCAGAAATCTAGTGGGTAGTACATCCAGGCTGCATGTGGAGGAGCTCAGACTGGAGATTATCTTTTGGACAGTTTGATCATTTACAGGTGCAAAGTGAGTTAGCTCAGAGTTATATAGTAATAATGTTTACTTTACACATTTGCTTTATTGCTGCACATATCATTTAAATCAGAGCCAATCCACTTTATTTCTATAGAACATTTTATGAAGATTTTTGGAAGATTTCCAAAGTATATAAATACATGATATAAATAAAACAATAAGTTACTAAATAAAAAGTCAAGTGGTGTTAAAAACCAGAGAATTAAAGTGGGTTTTAAGACGAGATTGGAAACCTATTTGAATATTTTATTATAATTATTATAAAATATATGTTAAGCAAAATTGTCTTTTGTTTTAAACCATGTACCATCGTCATCTCTCTAAATTTATTTTGTTTATCCAGTGATTAAGACGTTGGCACGGCGGCTGAGTGGATAGCACTCTCGCCTCTCAGCAAGAAGGTCCTGGGTTCAAATCCCGGTTGGACCAGGGCCTTTCTGAATGGAGTTTGCATGTTCTCCCCGTGTCTCCGTAGGTTTTCTCCGGGTACTCCAGTTTCCCCTACCACTAAAAACATGTACAATAGGCTTGGCATGCGCCTCCTGTACTGGCCACCCCACTCTTACTTACTTCTTTGGAATGATACTGTCGCTTCGCAGCAAGAAGGCCCTGGGTTCGATTCCACCTTCAGGTCATTCTGTGTAGAGTTCACATGTTCTACTCAAGCCTGCGTAGGTTTCCTCCCGGTGCTCTGGGTTCCCCTAGTAAGGGCATGTACAATAATCTTGAATGTAATATGTGAGTGAGCGGAGGGTGACGCACTGGATCAATAGCATATTGTCCAAAAACGTGCTGCTGTTGTTGTGTCCTCGAGCAAGACATTTCAATAGGACGATGTTGGTCGGAGAGCCCTGCAGAGCTGTGCGGCTGTAACAATTCTGTCTTTGTGGAGTGAGTGATAGTTTGACCCTGGTCTATGACCCTTTGTACTGATTATAAAAACGTACTCACCTTAGGCAAGACACTTCACCCACTTTGCCTCGTTTGGCTGTGAAGGCTGGTGGTGGGCGTAGGGGCCGATGGCATACTGGTTGCCTTCCTTGTCCCAGGGCAGCTGTGGCTACAGTAGTAGTTCATCACCAGTGTTTGGAGTGAATGAATAATGACGTCTTGAACTGGAAAAGCGCTATAATAAAAGCGATGCTTTATTATTATAAAATTTATAAAAATAGCTATTTTTTGCTAATATTCTCTGGCCCTATTTCTACAATACCATCTAATATTTAGTGACATACATTTTACAAGTTAATCTCGTAGCTTTGGCGAAGGTTTGTGCTTCCCGGCAATATACGACATGCCTCCTTGTCCCCAAACGTCGGCGCGCTCGCACTCGGCAGCTGTTCTGTGTTTTTGTATTATTGCGAAGAAGCCGTCAGCGCTGGCCGCAGTGAGGGATGTGATAGGTGCTGCTGGGGCATAGCTCGGGGCAGAAATCTGTTGTTCCCCTCGGTGAACCATGCTGCTGTAAAGTACTTGAAAGTAATGCGTTTGTTCTCGGAGTTTCCAGTGCGCCCCGGAATCCCTCCCGAAATTGCGGAGCATAATTAGGGTGGCTGGCGAGATCACTGGTGTCAAGGCGATGGGGCGGGCTGACGCCTTTGACAAGCGGGCTGTCTGCGAGGCGCCTGTCTGCATTTGTGGGAATAAGAGCTTTGTAGCCCGTGGCAGGTGCTTTAGACAGCTGAAGGCCAAGTCCAACCGGCGAGGAATTCTTTTATCTCGGAACATCAGCTTGTTCCGCTCTGTTTAATTAATTTTTTCAACACTAGAGAATACCGCGTTGCGCAGAATAGCAATGTCTGTTTTTAGGCTTTCTGCTGTATCACAGAAGCTTTTCTCTGATCACAGATTAGAGGTTTAACATTGTGGAAAAAATATATATATTTGCGATATTTTGGAGTAACATGGTGATTGAGATGTGATTTTTCATATCCTGGTTGTTTAAAAAGAAAAGTCTAATAGATAAACAACTTGAAGAATTATATTTGACATCATTTCTGCTCATTGGTTTAGTTTGAGCTTCTATCTAATGAAACCTCTAAACTAATCTAATAATCCTCTAATCTAATAAATCCATAAACTAAACCACAAACTGAATATTTTCTGTTGTATGTTTGTCTGTTTTTCTCTCTGTAACCACACATTAGAGAATATTCTATTCTATTTGCTGCAAACATTTAAAACATGTATCAATGCTTAGATTTGCCCATCCATCTTCTTCCTCTTAATCCATTTCTGGGTCGGGGGGTGGCAGTAAGAGCTGCACCCAGTACACAGAGCACCAGCCCCTCACTGATCCTCCTGCAGATGGTGAGTCCAAAGGAGCCTTGATTATTTCAGCGGGGGCTTCAGGCAAAGCAGGGATAAGTGTCTTGCCCAAGGACACAATGACAGCAGTCATCAGTGGGAGTCGTGAAGTAGGCCTTGTGGTGGGCTTGAACCCACAACCTACAGGCCCAAAGGCCAATGCTCTACCAACTGAGCCACTGTCGCCCCAATTTTAATTGCGATTTGCAGTAAAACCACAATGGAATACATTTGCAAAAGTCTCCAGTGTGCACCAGACAATTAAAAAATAAAACGAGGTTAAGCGTCTTTGAGTGTCCATAAAAGCGCTTTATATGTACAATGTGTTATTATTATTATTATTATTATTATTAAAAGTACAGAAATGAGATAAACTATAAAAGCGCAGGAAATAATTGACACTGTTAAATCAATCAAACTAAAACCGTTTCAATAAGTGCAAGATCAATAAAGTGCTTTGTTTAAACTGATAACAGCTTGTGGAAAGAATCTTTTGGCAGAGTGAAGAAGCTGGAACATGGCTTTTCCAGGGGCCAGAAGAGTCATCGATTCTCAAAAGAAATGGGTTTAAGAGTCTGGATTCATAAACAGAACACACACCTCAGTCCTCTTTTTGAGTGGGAGGGATTGAGATGAATTGTGCAGCCCTATTGAAGAACAAGAACTAAAAAAGAACCCTGCAGATTGCCCGCCTCTCTCAAAATGGCGGCGCAACACATTCTTTGTTTACAGACACATAATTACTGGGGAGCGGTCAGCGTGTCCAGGCCGCCTCATGCTGTTGATCTTATCAGCTGCTCTCTGGCCTGGTGGAGACAGGGCTGACCTTTCCTCAGCCACAGACGCATACTCGGCCGGCGCACACAAACGACGCACTGTTTTGCCCGTGTCCTTTATCTACAGCGCGCTCTAATTAATGCCTCTCTCTCTCCTCTGTGTGGACGTGCAGGTTCTACGCGGCCGAGATCGCCATCGGTCTGTTCTTCCTGCATTTAAAGGGCATCATCTACAGGTGAGCGGCACTGCACGGTTTGAGGAACGCATTCAGGATTCTAAGAGTAAAAATGGAATTAATTGTATTTCATTTGGAGGTGTATTTGGTGTCATTCAGAGCGGTCGTTGTTTGGTATCAGTCTTTCATGAATTCTTGTGAAAACTGTAAAAATGAGAAGATATTGTCACGGTTCAAAACGATAGAAACCCAAAAATGCAGTATGGCTAAAAAGCAATTAAATGTTTAAAAAAAAAATAATTCACAGGACTATCAGGACACAGTAGGTTACAAATTAGAAAGAATACATCAGGAAATAGATCAAAACCTTGACAGATAAGGAGAGAAATATATTATTAACTTTGATATTCAGCTACTTTGGTTTGAATATCAAAGTAAAAAGTAAAAATATTGTCACTCTGAATTCACTTGTTTGATTAATTATTTGTCTGAGTCGATATACATGCGTTTTTAAATTGTTATACCTAATTGTCTAGTATTTGTCAAGTTGTTTTTGCCTCGGGTAAGATGCGCAATATTTTTCAGAGCATTTGTCCCGCCCCCTTTTTAGTCGACTGATTGACATCAGGGCATGAGAATTATTTATTTATTATATGGTGTTTGTTTGACCACAGCCCGAGTGTCATTTCTACCTCCAGGAGCCTTTTACTTTCACTGCAGAGGTTTCCTGCAATGTTTTTAGCCCATAACTCTACACAACAAAAATAATCCTGTGAAATGACCAGCTAGGATTTACAGTTGTTTTATTTATTATTATTATTTCCCACTGCCCTTGGTGGTGGTAGGCCAACACCAAATCCACATAAAGGATCTGAGGCGTGTGGCTTTCTTTAAATTCAGGCATTATTGTAATTTCTTAAACCTTTAGATCAGAGCATCAATAAAACTCAGTGTTAAACTCACTTCAAGATTTATTCAAAGCACTCATTCAAGATTAGATAAGATAACCTTTATTCGTGCCTCAGTGAGGACTTTGCCGTGTCATAGTTGTGCACATTGCAGCAGAATAAAAGGAGAAATAAGAGGATCTAAGGAAACGTGAGACTATGCATTACCCGAGGGGGGTTATGCACAGTCTCACGTTTACTTAGATCCATCCGTAATTATGCATCCCTCTGTGAACATACCTGATCGTAGGGACAGTATAATTTTTTAAAGGAGCAGTATGTGGAAAATCTGGCCAAAAGTGGTACTGCAGTCTCTCCCACTCTCCCGGGCTCAGGTTGCCAGATATGCAGACGAATCCAGCTGGGACCATAACAGCTGAATAGACAAGCGTTTCGTCAACAACAAATCTATAACCAACAACTTTTTCACGATAAAAATCCTGGTTTTATTTCTTGTTTTGTTATTAAAGATTTGAGAATCATAATGAGACCTTTTTCAGTTCTGTGGCCACATCAGTGAGATTAGCTCGACGCTGGGAGTTCTGGCTACCCAGTTTATGGACTTTCTGATTGGTAAAACGGTGGAGGGCGGGACATTGAAATTAAAACAATAACAAGGGCTGTAAATCCAGTTTTGAAATTCAAATATCTCGGCTGAACTTCTGTGACCAGTTAAAGAATTATTCGAAAAGAGCATGGTTTAGTAATACCTTTTGACATATTAGGGCCGTTTAATGATGACTTGACATGAAAATCTTACAAATTGCTACTTTAGGATTAAGAGAACTATTTTTCGTCCCAGACTGGTGAAATCACCAATTACAGAAGGAATGAGGAACACACAGAAAAACATAACTCTATACAAAAATAACATAAGAGCAAGTAAAAAATCTCTAGTGTTAGTGTAATATAGAAGAAAGAATTATGTTTAAAATTGCTGACTGTCGCATAACAACAAAACAAGACTTAAGTGACCAATCATGAGAGATCGACGTCCTCCCTGTGATCCCTCTTGTAGAGACTTGAAGCTGGACAACGTGATGCTGGATTGCGAAGGCCACATTAAAATCGCAGACTTTGGGATGTGTAAAGAAAGCATGGCCGATGGGGCCACCACCAAAACCTTCTGCGGGACCCCGGACTACATCGCCCCAGAGGTGAGTCCAGGAGAGGATGAGGGGGGAGGGTGGGGGGGGGGGTACTCCACTTACGACAGACTCCGTTTCATGTCTGTTTTCTGCTTAGATCATCGCGTATCAGCCCTATGGAAAATCCGTGGACTGGTGGGCCTTCGGGGTCCTGCTGTACGAGATGCTGGCGGGACAGGTCAGTCGGTTGCATTTTACACACTTGTCTATAGAGCGTGATCCATCATCAAGAAAAGTAATATTGTTGTATTTGAATTAGATGAATTACAATGTTCATTTTAATGTGTGTTCAATGGTGTCGTGATAATACAGTATTAGCTTGTAGTGCTAATTAGCCAAATTAGGTAAATTAGCCTCCAACCAACTGCCCCAAGCCGTTAGTATTAGGGTCTTGATCTGCAAGTGCTTACATGAGGATACAGCTACAAATTGCCGTTAAAAATAGAAGCGGGGAAAAGGAACTGTGAGTAAAATATTACAAAACTTTGATGAGCCTGGTTTTTTTATTACTTGTTTAAAATAATATGGCCCAGTGGAGACAGAGAGGGCCGCACACTGCAAAAACTGATGAAGAATAAGTCAAAAATGTGCTTGTATTTGGTAAAATTTATCTTAATTTGAGCACATTCTTACTGCCTTAAAACAAGATTTGCCAATGGGAGAAGCAAAATGATAATATTTGACTAAATGGCAAATCTTGTTTTAAGACATTCTGAATTACAAAAACACTTGATTCAAGCAATTATTACCTTATATATTGTCAAATTTCTCTTTCCTTCTATAATTTCTCCTGCATCTCTGTAAAAAGATTCTAATTTTTTCATTAGCAAAAACTTGGATCTCCCATGAGAGTGACGGGACATATGAGATCTACTCTGTTGCCATGTTTCATTCTTTCATGCTTTCTCCAGATTAACGTTTTTAACTGGTCAGATCCATGCAACAGAGATAATAGACAATATAGTAGCCATAAAGATTGATCAGTCTGTAGAATGTGTGTGTTGGTGGTTTTTGCACAATACAGCAATCTTCTTACACTCTAAATAACACCATTATACAGTCAGTCTATCTAACTAAGTTCCTGGCCCGTTGCTTATATCTTTTCATGCACGCTCTCCCACCGTGTCTTCAGCCTCCCTTTGACGGCGAGGATGAGGACGAGCTCTTCCAGTCCATCATGGAGCATCACGTGTCCTACCCCAAATCTATGTCCAAGGAGGCGGTGGCCATCTGCAAAGGGGTGAGTCTGGTCCACGCTCTCTCCTTCCCCGCACCGCTCTCATATACAGTACACAGCCATTCACCAGTAAGTATTAAATTGTTAAGATTGAGCTGAGGAGGCAGGAGTCCCATGCATAATTAAATCAATTGTGAAGGAACATTTATTTGGAGTGAAACAAGATTGTTCACTCTGGCTATTGGCCCCTTTCCCATCCCTGCTCATCTCCCATCACTTTCATTGTTAGATTGCTGCGTGGCATTTTTCTTTAAACTATATAGCACTTAGTTCAGTGTCACATAGAAGCGTGTCTGGTTGGGATTCTTAAAGCTACAGTTCATGTTCTTGACTTTAAATATGTGGCATAATATGAAAATAAGCTTGGTCTGATGTATATACTGGACAAAGCAGCTCAGACCACTCGAACCAATGAAGCGGTGGTTGTTTCACTGGTCACAACATGATTTAATGAAGAGGTGTTTTAGTGCATAGAGGACAAAGATGAAGATTAATAACACTATGAACTCTGAGGAAGAAAACATTGCCACTGTTAGCTTTCATGTCGGGACTCATTCATCTATTTTGACAATAAACCTGTGTCCTATAGCTACTTAAACTCAGACAAAATATTATAAGGCTTTCCACGCTGGCCAAGTGGATAGCACTCTCACTTCTCAGCAAGAAGATCCTGGGTTCCAATCCCGGTGGGAACAGGGTCTGTCTGGGGGGAGTTTGCATGTTTTCCCCGTCTCTGCATAGGTTTCCTCTGGGTGCTTCGGTTTCCTCTACCTCTAAAATCCACTACTCAGAGTCCTGACCCTAGTGGCAATGAATGATGGGTCAAATGCAGAGGACAAATTTCACTACGGGGATACATAAAGTATGAATAACTAACTGTCTATTTTGACAACAGCCTAATTCAAAAGCCCAATTCTTCCACAATAAAAATATGTGCATTTCCTGCATCACTTCACGAGGGTGAAAATACTTTGGAAAAAAGTTCGCTCTCCCACTGCTTGCTGTGTTTGAGGCATAACTCTCCTTCATCCTTGTGTTATTTCTTTTGTGATTCTTTTTTTTAACAATACTGAAGAAATACAGTATGTACACACAAATAACACACACGCGCACACACACACATATACTGACATGAATGTATTTTGCATTATAATTTACTGATGAACTAAAACAGGAAGAGGTTAACCTCAGTCTTTAATTTATATTGAAAATTGTTTGAAAACTAACAAATCAAATTATTACCATAAACCCTAAGAAAACACAACTTAACGTTTTTATTGTTATATTTATCAGTACTGGGTCGGCCACATATCTGTGGATGGAAATGACTTGCTCCTAAAAACTTTCCATGACCAAACCGAGGACAAATGGTGAACATTTATGCCGATAGCGAGGCGCTCAGTTGTGTAGAGTTATGTATTAGTGATGATTACTGCTTGTAGTTCTACAACAGCGGATCTTCAGTGGAGCATGAACGGCCCGCTCACTCCACCCCCACAACCCTGCTCCCTCTGCTCCCTGCTCTGCTCCCTGCTCTGCTCCCTTCTCTGCTCCCTCCTCTGCTCCCTGATCTGCTCCCTTCTCTGCTCCCTCCTCTGCTCCCTCCTCTGCTCCCTCCTCTGCTCCCTGCTCTGCTCCCTGCTCTGCTCCCTCCTCTGCTCCCCCCTCTGCTCCCTCCTCTGCTCCCTCCTCTGCTCCCTGCTCTGCTCCCTCCTCTGCTCCCTCCTCTGCTCCCTGCTCTGCTCCCCCCTCTCCTCCCTGCTCTGCTCCCTTCTCTGCTCCCTTCTCTGCTCCCTCCTCTGCTCCCTGATCTGCTCCCTTCTCTGCTCCCTCCTCTGCTCCCTTCTCTGCTCCCTGCTTTGCTCCCTCCTCTGCTCCCTCCTCTGCTCCCTGATCTGCTCCCTGATCTGCTCCCTGCTCTGCTCCCTGCTCTGCTCCCTCCTCTGCTCCCTCCTCTGCTCCCTCCTCTGCTCCCTTCTCTGCTCCCTGCTTTGCTCCCTCCTTTGCTCCCTCCTCTGCTCCCTGATCTGCTCCCTCCTCTGCTCCCTCTGCTCCCTCCTCTGCTCCCCCCTCTGCTCCCCCCTCTGCTCCCTCCTCTGCTCCCTCCTCTGCTCCCTGCTCTGCTCCCTCCTCTGCTCCCTCCTCTGCTCCCTCCTCTGCTCCCTTCTCTGCTCCCTGCTTTTCTCCCTCCTCTGCTCCCTCCTCTGCTCCCTGATCTGCTCCCTGCTCTGCTCCCTCCTCTGCTCCCTTCTCTGCTCCCTGCTTTGCTCCCTGCTTTGCTCCCTCCTCTGCTCCCTCCTCTGCTCCCTCCTCTGCTCCCTCCTCTGCTCCCTGCTCTGCTCCCTTCTCTGGTGGTGGGTGGCCCCGAGTGGGAAAGGTCTTAGGTCATGGAGCCGTGTGGACAGTCTGTATCAGGCAGTCACCATGATATAGAAATTATATCATCATCATTATCAACTTTTATTACAGACTCATGGTTCAGAATAAGGCAAACACATCACATAAAAACATAAAACAACACATATAATCACAGCAATAAGCCTCACAGCTGTACCAGTGTACGTTTATATTGCTACTTTTAGGGGCTGGTGCTATGTGCACTGGGTGGCATCTCTGACCATCTCAATCACTGATGAAATGGTACAAAAGCAACAAACTGCTAACAAAATATACAACTGAAACATTACCACTAGTTTTGTGCCCGAATGTAGTCCGAGCATAGATAGTCCGAGCGTAGATAGTCCGAGCGTAGATAGTCCGAGCGTAGATAGTCCGAGCGTAGATAGTCCGAGCGTAGATAGTCCGAGCGTAGATAGTCCGAGCGTAGATAGTCCGAGCGTAGATGGTCCGAGCGTAGATGGTCCGAGCGTAGATAGTCCGAGATAGTCCGAGCGTAGATAGTCCGAGCGTAGATGGTCCGAGCGTAGATAGTCCGAGCGTAGATGGTCCGAGCGTAGATGGTCCGAGCGTAGATGGTCCGAGCGTAGATGGTCCGAGCGTAGATAGTCCGAGCGTAGATAGTCCGAGCATAGATAGTCCAAGGCGGTCCCGATCCCGCAGGTCTCTCCCATAGACAAGTCTCTCCAGAGGATACAATGTAAGCTAGCTATGTTCACCCGGGCTTGATTTCTTCTCTGATAATTTTGTGATTGGAGGAGATCGAGCGTCACACTAAAGTCTCTACTCAGCACTTTTTACGGCCTGAATTCACACACAGCTGAATCAAAGAGCTCAAGTTCAATTAAATTACGGATTATAATACAACTTGTATGTAGTAATAAGCATTTTCATGAACTCATAAAAAGAATGGGGTATAGCTTCTTTAACAATAATGTAGCGCCCAATAAGCCCTAATATTAAGAAAACTTGAGTATGACGTTTTATTTTTTTTAATAACCCCATGAACCAATATTCAGGTCTTCCAACAAACTAAGCCATGATTGTACGTTGTATCTGTCTGTTCAACTCGACTGGGCTTACATTAAGTTGTAGGCGGCTCATAAAAATGCATGTTTGCGGTGTGTGTGTGTGATGTGTGTGTGCTCTGTGAGTGTGTTCTTCTGTGTGCGTGCCTTGTGCGTGCGTGCTGTGTGTGCGCGCGGAGCACATGTGTGTAAAAGAAAATGGAATGATCGCAGACATTTCCACTCCCCTGCCTCCTCCAACTGCCATCCATATTTCATAAGCGCCAATAGAGCGTACAAACTTACACATTCGGGGAAGGAGGCCGCTCCTGCTGCGGTCCATCGTGTCAACTTTCCTCTGCACATGATGCGGTAAACAAAAGGCCACAAACACAACACTTAATGCGCTGATCTTAAATGACAGCGGCAGTGTTCATACAAGGTGCTATTTGATTTCTTATTCATCTTATGTTTGAAAGTTTGGCACAGATAAAAAATGACGCAGTGGAAGTCACTAGTGGATTTGAAAATGTGATCGAAATTTATTCTTGCACACTAAAAATGGATAGGTAGAGAAAAAAATGCTTCATGTACTTGTAATAGGAGCGTCATATATTTGTTTGAATGTGGTTTTATCTAGAATACCAACTTAGTCGTTTTTGTATGGAAATGGTAAGCATGGTAAGAATTTGCTTTGTGTTCATCATTTCTAAGGTTTGGAATTTAAAGTGATTGTCTGGAACTCTAAATGAATTACACATTTTACGAATTGTATTAAATTGACCTCCTGGCCTTAAATTTTGATATAAAATAAGTCATTTTAGGAATTCTAATATTACAGATAAGTCCCGCCTTCCCTTCTCTTAGCTATAGCTCAAAACCCACGATGCCGTCCACTTTAACCAATCAAGTCATGCCAAGGGCTGTCAATCATCGCGCTGATCGCGCTGATGCTCGCAGCTGCTCATGCTCAGTTGTTTGTTTTCATGGAGCCTCCCAATCAAGCCTCCATTTGGCTCTGAACCTATATCCATAATCATTTATATAGTGAACCTACATCCATAATTAGATCCTCTGCAGATTTGTCCTATAATGTTCAATTAATGATAATACCTACTCCCGGGTTTACCGTGATCGCTTTTTTTGTGCATTAAAACATGTTTTTTGTCATGAAAACTTTAACAGATAATTCTGAAAACCTCCGTGCATGTGTATTAATAATGTATATGTATAATGTGTTCTGTGATTAACATCTAAATGTGTTGATTGATTGTAACGGAAATATAGGTTTAGACCAATCAGAAAGGAAGGGGGAGGAGCTTGGGTCGTTTTTTTTTCAAATCCTGTACATCTGTCTTTTTTCTGACAAACTCCCGACAATCACTTTAAAGGCATGGTGGGTTTTGTTCAGGGATGGGTCAAATGGGGATGACAAATTTCCCTTTGGAGATAATAAAGAATACATTCACTTTTAAGTCGGAGCTTTCACATTGTGCTTAAAACGTAGAAGGAGACGATATCTTAAAAGAAAGAAAAACATATTAGAGCTATGTTGACTGGAAAAGACCTGATTGAAATGGTATACTGGTGCGTTTTACTTTTAAATACGTACGCATAAAGTTACATTTCTGTGTTTAGTTTTACAATTCCACAACCAAGGCCTTTTACAAGCAAGAGTTTAGTTTAAAATCAATCACTCAATGTTTATTTCAGAACATGTACAACACTTACCAAAAATGATGTGAATATTGTTATTGAGATCATCGCCCACCCACCTCTATTTTAGAACATTTATGTAAATTATATTCATTGGGATTTTCTTCCATGATTTCATTTTGTATTTTTGTGTTTTCTCTGTGACACTTGCCCCTCCCTCACAGAAAGCCAAACCATCCCCCTAACCTTTCACAAACTCCCCGCATACAAAATATCAATTACAAAAATCCAAACCCACCACGACTGCGGCAGTGCAACGGCTCCTCGCGTGCGGCCGCAGTTCAGTGGACGCTTGACCGGCCCGGCGCCAATTCTATTTTAGCGGCCACGTAACGACTTGTGACTCCAGATCCCCAGGGCGGCACACCCCACCTACACACCACGCTGACGTCAGCCGCCATGACGCCACACATCATAAACGCTCCCTAAATTCTGCCGCCGGACAAACGCAGAGAGGTGGGAGGGGAGGGGAGGGGAGGGGGGGGGGGGGGATTAACCAAGATCCGCGCTTGTGCGTCGCGGGCCGCTTGGTGGCTCTGGCCCGTGCCCCCCCGGGGAGAAGCATATGATGATAGATAGTGGCATAAATGTGTGCTTAAAGAAGGGGAGGTGGATGTGATAAAAATCCAGATATGTGGAGTCAAGCGAGGAAAGGGTAAGCAGGAGAGACGGGAGGAAATCAGATGGAACTCTAATGAATCCAGCGGGGAATTCTAGCTACGGAGGATGGAGTTCAAGTCAAATTATAGACCTGTAATCGTTTACAGATGCGCCTGGTCTTGCGTATGTCTTTATGTACTGCTGTAATTAAGACGGCGTGTAAAAAGTGATTAAATGCTGTAAAATTCTCCCATTTTTATATGGTTCGTAAACGTATATTTATGTACAATGTATGATAATATTGTCTACTACAGTATACGCACAGGAGATGATCTATGACATCTGTGGATCATCGGTGTGTTAGCGTGAGTGTTAGTCGGTAGGTTTAAGCCGAGGGAAGGAATGTGAGAGTCTATGTCACGGTTGTCCAAACTTTGAAGTAAGAGGAAAACTTTAGTTCATCAGACTTGTCCAAGGACCGGCAACCCGGATGTTGTTACCGTTATCAAAACCACAGTCCGTATGTTCGTGAATAAAGTAAAAAAAGCACATACTGGATTCCAAAGGGTCCGAGCTTTACAACGAGGTACGGCATGATTTTATTGGTAGGGCTGAAGTTAGCTGGATGATGCTGTGAAAGTGCCTCAATGGCTGCATTTGAGTTGCATGTTATACAATACACATACATACAGTACTGATTCTACTTTTGCACCTTTTTATTTTCTAACCACGGACATACATATGATTTTTATTTTTATTTTTTGGGAAGACGACAACGGTAACAGACGACTGTGCAGTGAAAGCAAATGTATTCATGATTTTATGCTAAATGTTTCAAAACTCATAGGTGGTTATGGTTGTATTCTAAGTATTGATAGATCATGAGTTTGTACTTTGTCAAACTCAGCAGCAAAAATGTGCAAATGCTCAAGTTGTTTTTTTGCAAGCCACTGTATATGATACATTTCAAAGATCTCAATTTTGATCTAAAACAAATTCATAAAAGTAACAATTCCAATCACATTATACCGAAACTTGTGCTGGATTTGTGCTTTTCATGTAATGCTATTGTCACGTGGTATGCCCTTTAGAAAATTATAATTTTTCTAAAGGTTTGAATTAGTGAAATAGTCAAATCTATGTGGTGACATTCGTCCAGTGCTCCGTGTCAGTTTGTCCTTTTCGAGGCAGTTGGAGGGTGTTGGCACAGATCAGCAGCCTCAGCGTGTCCGCCCGCCTCAGGACAGCCGTGACTGCAAAAGAAAAGTCATATATCTCAGTGGGGTTCATGCATAATGCGGTCATATGCTTTATCTGTTGGGCTTTTAACAAAACTTCCATAAAAGTAACTGAACTGCCAATGTTTGGAAAGGTAATAAAAAAGGATCCACTGTTCAAAAGTCAGACATCTTTATTTATATAGCGCATTTCGCCGACCAAGGTCACATAATAGTAGTTGTGGTATTAGCAGTAGTCGCAGTTGCAGTAGTAGCAGGTTGCAGTAGTAGTTGTGGTAGTAGTAGTAGCAGTAGTAGCAGTAGCAGTACTGTAGTTGTCGTAGTAGCAGTAGTAGTTGTGGTATTAGCAGTAGTAGCAGTTGCGGTAGTAGCAGTAGTTGCAGTTGCAGTAGTCGCAGTTGCAGTAGTAGCAGTTGCAGTAGTTGTTGTAGTAGTATTAGCAGTTGCAGTAGTAGCAGTAGCAGTAGTAGCAGTAGTTGTGGTAGTTGCAGTAGCAGTAGTTGTGGTAGTAGTAGCAGTAGCAGCTGCAGTAGTAGTTGTAGTAGTTGTAGTAGTAGCAGTTGCAGTAGTCGTTGTAGTAGCAGTAGTAGTTGTAGTAGTAGCAGTTGCAGTAGTCGTTGTAGTAGCAGTAGTAGTTGTAGTAGTAGCAGTTGCAGTAGTCGTTGTAGTAGCAGTAGTAGTTGTGGTAGTAGCATTAGTAGCAGTAGTATATATTATTGTACTGCTATTGTTTTCAGTGATAGAGGAAACAAGAAGAAATGTATGCAGACACAGGGAGAACATGCAGACACTGATTGGCCCTGATTGGCTCAAACCTTGTTCCTTCTTGCAATGAATTACAAAATGCAAACTGAAACATCTCCTTGATGTTGATTAGCATAAAGTCGACGGGCAAAATGGCACATGGGTTTTCTCATCCCCAATAAGCAATTTGACACACGTGGCTTAGAACTATGGACATTAGTGGTGAAAAATGTACATTGTATTTCTAGTTCAGTTAATGTCATCCTCATTGAAAAAATAGTGCTTTCTTTCAAAATGAAGAACATTTCTAACGTCTAACTGCTCTCAGCCTTTAGTGCAGTAAAAAATACATAAGCGCCAATAGACCGTACAAACTCTATTTATACGGTAAATACAGTATTCCTCCATCTAAAATGTGTGTGTGTGTGTGTGTGTGTGTGTGTGTGTCCAGCTGATGACGAAGCACCCGGCGAAGCGGCTGGGCTGCAGTCCGGAGGGAGAGCGCGACATCCGGGAGCACAGCTTCTTCCGCTACATGGACTGGGAGAAACTGGAGAACAAGGAAGTGCAGCCGCCGTTCAAGCCGCGAGCCGTAAGTCACATGACCCTGACACACTCCTGCTCACCTGCCCCCGTCGCGTGGAGAAGTCACTGTCCAGTCCCGGTGCGTCCGGCCGTTCGGATTAGACTAGACGTTAAAGCTGGGGTACCTAAAACTATGCAAAAAATGAAATCCATGTCACTAGTTTCTTGCTGTCAAAACAGTTTTCTTCTATCGCTAGTTTTCAAATGCATGTATTTTGGAATCTGTCACATCTGTAAATCAGCGTTTTCAGATAGAAAAGTGAAAAAGAAGGACCATCCCTACTCGGCCAATCAGCTGCCAGCCCTCAGACTAAAGCGCCAAAAAGTGACTCACACAGCTCTGTATTACAGGCACGTATGTTGTGGTCTATAAACTACACTTTTTTGTTGTACTTTTACGAGACACTTTCTATAGAGACAAACAAGTATTTTTTAAACAAACAAGTAAGGTACCGCAGCTTTAAGTACATTTGACTTTCTATTAGCATGGGTAAAAATGTGTTTATTTATCTTGAGAAGCCTATATTTTCAACACATAATTGCAGAAATAAAGAAACGAAATTCTACAGTTCTTGGAAATAGTCATACATTTAGAGTATTTAAAATATACCAATATTCTACTAAACTGGTGTGTGCCGTCTTCTCTGTCTGGTGCACACTGGGGTAGTAGTCTTGCAGTTTTTGCAATGTGGTTTTACTGCAAATGGAAAATACATTCTTGAATCTTGAATACTGTTAACTTCAATCACGTTTTTGGCAGCGAGTAGGATTTTTTATTTTTTTATTATTTTTTTATACCAATTTAAAACGCTTCTAAAAAGTAGTTAAAAAACGTCCCCAATTTTCCGTCCCTTACCTTCAAGTCGCGCTCTCCGCAAAAACCTTGACTGGAGATGGGAGCAGTGATTTCTCCACTTGACCTCGTGCATATCATCACAGTGTGCTCCTCTGCTGTCTCTTAATCATATTTTTTACATTTTGACCCACATATTTCTCTATTCTTTTCGCTGTTGTCATCACAGGTAAGTCCTGACAGTGTCGTGCAGCAAAGTCCCATGTGGATTATAGTTACAGTGGCTGGAGTACAATGCGGTTACATCACAGAAGTTCTCCTCTGGGCTTCCAGAGCGAGCTCAGTGGAACCTCTGGAGAATACCAATTGTTCATCCATGCAGCGTCAGCCACAAATTTGCCATTTTTTTTTTTTTTTTTTTTTCTCCCCTACATTTGATGAGAAGTAGTTTGATCAAAATGATGTCATCCCGTGCTATATTATGCAGAGTTGCACCTTCGCAGCCCCAGGCCACTGCGCTCCTTAAGAGTTTTTCGGAGTCAAAGCGTTTTCCGCATCTGTGTCTAGTCACACTGGGATTTTAAGTGAGTGTGTTGAAGACAAAATCTGCAAGTTTTTTTTTTTGCATTTGAATCAGGTGCAAACAATACATGCTAACTCGTGAATTATTTGATTTTTCAATGTTTTGTATCTTCGGGATGCGTCCGTTCCGGTCTGGTCCGTTCTGGTCCGTGAGTGCTGTAGGAGGGAGCAGATTTTTTTAGGACTTGCATAAAAGTTTTAGCATTGAAAGTCCACAACCATCTGTCGAGGATGCTTTGGGTGAAGATTGCTTAAATGGGCCATATGTAGATTTAGTTTTCAGATACATCAGATCATGCAGCATTTTGGACAATATTTAAAATTACCTTTACCAAAACATTGTGGGACCCAAATGATCCAGGATTCATATCCAGGATGTTGGTCTCGGCGATGAAGCCAGGATTTGACACACGTAGTTTATATCAATGTCGATGGGATATTTGATTTTGATTTATTCAGAACTGATGTTACATTAGCACGTAACACTAAAGTCTTCATGACTCAACAATTGTATCTTATTGCTACAATAATTTGATATAATATAATTTATATGTATAGACATATATGTATTTAATTCATATGAAAATAATTATATAAAGGGTTTAGTCCTGTTCAGTCCAGGTTCGGTCCGAGTCCAGACCTGAGTCCTGGTTCAGAGCAGCTCACTTGTTGACTTTTGTTGAGTTGATACATGAATGTTTTAAAAGTGAAACAAAGCTAAACTCTTCAGTATCATCTAGTCTGCGTAAGGCCAAGTCAGCTTCTGTCCATCAGAGCCTCTGCTCTGAGCAGAGAGAGGGGAAGATGGAGTGTGCAGACTGTAGACCGACTGGAGCGCCCTGTGGGCCTCTGACCCAGAGTCTTTAGCTGATACTCATGACCCATCAACCCAAAGCACTGAGGAGCACGGAGCCAGACCTGCGCACTGCAGCTGACAGTGCGGCCGTCATCATGGTCACGCACGGCACCAGAGCCTTCACACGTCTGGACGGGGAGGGCGGGTGCAGAGGTTGCACTCATGTCCTTTGTTGCGACCCATAAAATGCAACACCAGTGAGAAATGCTGCTGTAAGAATCAAAATAGCAGGAATATGACTAATGTTGGTGTCCAGTAAAGAAAAAACCAAAAACATCCCCTAATTTATAAGAAGTAATTTCATGTTTTACGTTTATTTCATATATATCTTTATATCTAGCTTTTTTCGGTCTATCTCTTTCTAAAACCAAAATGCTGTATGATCTATCCATGGCCCAGTGCCACTGAAGCTGTATGTGGTCCTTTTAATCTTGCTGCTGATTACAGTCCACTCACCATCACTTGGAAGGATCATCCTGTTGTTTCTGTGTGAACTCACTCAGACCACACAGTGCATTGTCATCTGTTCTTCACACTCTCCCAGCATGCATCTGTCTGACCTCTGTCACATAACTTGTACTGGTTTGATTTTAAATGTGTTTTTGTATGTTTTTGCATGAACCAACACCTTGCCTCAAATGAAACCAATCTTCTGGTTGTGCACTACTGTAGAAATGTTACATTTAATATAATTTCACCAACATTTTATTGTTCAATACAGGAAAACAAACACATTTACGGTTTGAATTGTGTGGTATTAAAAACATGTTTTAGTTCAACTGGGAACTATACTTTAACATATACCTTTCTCAAAAGGAGTCAATTGTGTTTCCTCCCATTTTATTTGTTGCAAGTTTAGAATATTAAAAGCGTGATTAATAAATCAATCCATCTATATTTGTAGAACACTTTTCATATAAAAAGTGCTTCACGGTTCCTAAAACAATGTGAACATTGTCAGAGTAGAGGCTTGTCTCACATTTTCAGGAAAACTGTTCAGCAGCCTCCCCATGTTCAGTCCATACTCTGGGCTCCAGCAGGAGTCCAGAAACACTAAAAGGACTGGATCTTTACAGACTAGTATCAAACTGAAATAATCTAATGGTAATATAAAAACAAAACCATCTACCAAACTATATTGTGTGACTTAAATAAACACAGGGACATAAATGCATTTTGTCATGGCAATAGAAATGGCATTGGTTCCCTATTGATTCCCCAATTATAGCCATTTTTAGTCTCAAAGCTGTATACTTACTCCTTGTTATGGTGAAATATAGTCCCCCGGCAAAATTATAATATTGAAATGTGCATTACATTTTATTTCTTTAAAAACGCCTCATATTTACAGTAAGTTGACTCTCCTCTAATCCCTATATGGGACGCTCTATTTGCCTATACCCCAGAGCAGACGGAACACCCAAGCAATTATCCGTAAATAAAATTTGACCTCAGCGCTTTTCTCATTTCCCAGATTTCCCTAAACTCAAACCGTATACGGCTTCATTTCATTTGGCTTTGGGAGTAGTGCAAACCTAATGAGTTTATGCTTCTCTCCTATGGGTGCTGTTGTCAAAGGACGCAGGATCCTTGTTGTGTTAATTAAAGCCCAGTGCAGTGATAGAGATCGGCCGCTCCTGAAAGACAGAGTTTTTAATTTACAAATGAGTTTTTATCTACATGGATGTGTCCCCGTGGTCTCGTTTAGTTGTCATCCCAATGGTGAGAAAAAGAAGTGGACCAAAACCATTTTTTATAGGTATTTGGGCTAATATGTGACTAAGCTATTCGGCCAAAGATGTATTTTGATGAAACGAGAGAATTCCTTATCTTTTTTTTCTCCAGTGTAGTCTGGCCACATGGGGAATTACTGTTTTTAAGCACTTAATTTAGCACTTAATATTTCATTATTTACCGTCAAAATATACATTAAAAACTAGATTTGAACTTTGAGTACTGCATTGAATGTCATCAGGACATTTGGGAGATTGGGGAGTTCAATATTGCAAGCAAATCATGTAATTACTAACTTGGAAAATTACTTGCAAGATAATAATAATTTCAGACTTGCATTTTTGAAGCTTGGATTAGTTTATGCAGGTACGTGTTTTAAGCAAGTATATAAAATAATGTCCAAACTGAGACGACAGCACTCAAAGCTCTTACAAACTTCCGAGTCTGCGTAATTGTTATGGTGAGTTGAGCGCTGGCACTTTCCTTGAGTTATTTTCCCCTCCTGATTTAGTAGATCACATCTCAGCAGGCTTCATAGCTGCTGCATATAATTAACCTACAATTAACCCATAATTGTCCCGTAATGAATGGCTTTCAGCGGTTTCCTTTATGCTTGCTTAGGCGTGCAAATTGCAATACACATCTTGCAACATTTGAAAAAAAAAAAAAGTTCTTTACTCAAACAAAGTGCACTTCCATTCGACTGGCTATCATTCGAGATGCATGTTTTGAAATGTATTGAATATGCTTTGGATATTGGATGAAGGGATGGCGAGGGTTTTGGCGAGCTTCAGGTGTTAAAAAAACGACGTCATTATTGCAAGGATGTTATCTTGAATTAGGCTGGAGCTATGAACGCTCTCAGCCAGTTACTTTTTATAGTTTGTAAATATAGTTTTAACTTGTGGTAAATGCGCAAAGTGCTTAAAGCCTCTCAGGTGCAATGAGACTGTGATTGTCAGGATTAAGACCTATACTTCACGACAAAATATTTCAGTTTTTCATCAATTATTACTCGATTGTTTAACTAAATAGCAGATAACTTGTCTTCTGTGAGTTTTCCATAGACACAGGGTGGATACTGTATTACTATGTCTACAGTATTTTTGCTAAGACTACAGTTTTTGCGGTAAACAGTATCTGCACATTTTGTCTAGTGCCGTACGGTCACTATTGGATTAGAAAAAATATCGGCACAAAAATAAAAGCTCGCCAACTCTTCCCATTTTTCCGATATTCCAAACAATGTTCACATGTTGTCATCTCACCTCCCGGCTCAATCCACCAATCCCCTTTTTTGTTCTCCTCATCCCTACCCCCTCCCGCCCCTGCCCCTGCCCCTTCCACCTCCCTCCCGCTTCACTCCAAACCTCTTTAACAGTGTGGACGCGAGGCGGAAAACTTTGACCGCTTTTTTACCCGCCACCCGCCCGTGCTGACCCCGCCCGACGAGGAGGTCATACAGAACCTGGACCAGGACGAGTTTCAGGGCTTCTCCTTTATCAACCCAGAGTTCCCCGGAGCCACCCCCCCCACCGGCGACGCAGAGCAGGCCTGAGAGCTGCCCCTGTGGACACTGTCTCACGCACATATACACTCCTAGCATAGTAGAAGGCATGTTTTGTCATTATTTACAGTCCTCAGATGTAAGCAACTAGCCTGGACGTGTGCGAAATGAATTACAAAACGTATACAGTAAGTGTTACACCGTTATCGTACAAATATGGTGCGTTATTTGTATTATTAGAGTACCTTTGCTTTTTCATATTTTACAACTTGGGGAAAAAAATATGTCTGTATCGCTTCATATCCAATACTGTATACACTGGAATTGCAATCCCTATTGGTGGGATCCCAGCTTCCTGTTTCATGCGACAATTGGAGAAGGCTATTCTCATTCAAAAGATGATTTTATTATTATGTTTGATCGTTAGTTACTATGGCAACGGTTCTGGTTTTGATCTGAATCTGAAACCCCATGGATATACAAGCAGTGGTGTGCAGAAGTTGAAACATACAAGCTTAAAAACACACACATAATGGTCATATCATTGCAAAAAGTCTGGGAAGATTCCCTATGTGGCTTTTCTAGTGGGAGGTCTGGCCGGTATTTGATCAGTTTGAAGCAACCCAGTCAAAGCATTAACTTGTACAAACAAAATGTAATAAGTTCAAACAGCCGTTACAGGCCGATGTCAGCATGTTAAAGCTGGGGTACCTAACTTTTAAATCTCAAAAATGCAATAAAATCAATGTGATCAATGTGAATTCCTGGCTCTAAAACAGTTTGGCTTTATCAATAGTTTTCACACGTATGCATTTTGGTTAGACTCTGCTCTGTCATGTTTGTTCAGACAAGAAATGTGAAAACTGGAGGACCCACCCTCACTCAGCCAATCCGCCGAAAGCCTTCTCACGAATATGCAAAACACAGCATGCGTACTTTCACAAGACACTTTTAATAATTACGGGTGACAAAGTTGGGTACCTCAGGTTTTTTCCACAGGGCCAATATATTTCTAATGGTTTTATTTCCCCTACACTGCAAAAAGTGATGAAAATTAGGTTGAAAATTGCTCAAGTTTGGCAAAAATTTAACTTAATTTTAGCACTTTCTGACTGCCTTTAAACAAGATTTGCCAATAGGACAAAAAAAATTATGATTTAAAAAGATACAAGAAATGTCTCCCTTGGAATGAGTTTCAAGTTCTTGAAATACCACCAAATGGCTTTGTCCCATTGGCAAATTTTGTTTTACGACAGAATGTGCTCAAATTAAGATTAAAAACCACTCGATTCAAGCAATTAGCGCCCCGTATTACATGGATTGGAGCTGAGCAGAATGATTGACAGTGAGGTAGTGATGTAGACCAATTATTTTCATACGTACTACATATAAAATAACTACCAACATCTCAAAGCTAAAAGCTCAAAAGTTTATTAATTTTTTGTTTTTTAGGACCGCTGCAGCTGACTTGTACCGTGGCCATGACTCAGGTCTCAAAACTTGAATTGTTACTTCCTGTTTTGGGATCATACTTAACCCACTATCAAAGCCGTGCAGTGGATTGCTGTAGAATATAACAGAAAAAAATAAACATTCCACATAGCTATACTTTTAAACGCACATTACATTGACTTGCTTATATTTCAATAATCTACTTATGAGAAGCTGCATTACCCTGAACTAACCTACCCCTTTGTTAGCTCTGTATTGTTGTTGTGCAATGAAAGCCATTAGAATCCGCCTGTACATACATTTATATATCTTATGCTATACTTGACCTGTGCATGAGCCCCTTTATTGAACTCTGTCTGCGATCAGATCTTGGCATTCTGTGCTTCTTTCTAACCGTTGTGTAAGTTTTGCAGTTCGATACAGCCCGGTAGTCTCGTTTGTGCCACTAATGACCCTAGATATTGAATTTTGCTCCGCATTTGGGTCAATAATGCTAAAAATGCTATGGGGAAATGTGCTCTTTTTGTAGGTTGTTAAATAGACACAAGGTTAAAATGTAATATCCAATACTCCCCCCCCCCCCCCCCCCCTCAGTATTTAAGCGAATGAAAAGACTATACAGCGCTATCCCTGGATATGTTTTTACACGGGTCACTTGTATCTGGACTAAAGCTGTGAATTGTGTGTTGGCGTGCCTGACTTTCCAGCATTTTGCCTGCCCTTTTTGCGACTGTTTTGTTTGGATGATGAATATCTCATACCCCTGCCCACGTCCATATCAAACTTTAATGCCGCAATCCACTTTACTTCCAAACAAGTAGCTCCACAAGCAGAGCGAGAGAAGGGGCGCGTTGCGTGTTACTGATAGTTCAGCGTTAGATCATTTTCTTTTAGTGTGAGACGTTACATCATATGTGGGTGTTTGCTTTTATTATAGTAGTGTGCGTTTTGGCGTGCGAGGCATTACTATAGACTTTCAAATTGGACCTTAAAGCTTTGGAAGATGGTGGTAATCTGTGGCTCCAAGGGTAGGCCAAATTCACTGTGTTTGGGTTAGCATAAGCTAGCTGAAGCCAATTTCCTTATATGGGCGTTTGTTAACTTATTGCCGTAACGGAGGCAGACGTGTTGCCATTATGGTTGCTAAGTCCCAAGACCAAGGCGTCTGATTGGTCAATCCTTTATATGGCTCATATCTGGATCAAACACCACGATCACAGAGTGCAAACCTTTTGTAAGCCCAAAATTGTGGAACAAAAAACAGATAATGAGCTAGAGGAGTTCACTTTTCAATGTAAGTCAATAGGAGGAAGTTTGAGCAAAACTTTGTCCATGAGCACTTCCCTAAAGAGCATCATTGAGCTAGCCGGTTAGCATCGTCCATCTCTATTCAGTCTATGGCGGGAATTGAGGATTCAGCCTTTTTGAATCGAGTCTTTGTCTAGCTGAGGTTTTTCTGATTTGATTATTAATTTCTGAAGCGTTCGATACTAAGAATGGGCAATAGTGTATGGGTATCAAATTTGGCATATTCTTAAATTTCAGTATCAATATGGAAGCTAAAAATGTCAAAATGTCAGTTTGTTTTTTTCTTTTAAAGTAGACAGACACTCTTAAGTTAATATGATTGTAATAAAATTAAGGACCATTAAGAACAAGAAGAGGGCCATTTTCACTAATCACTAAAAGTTTTTGTGAATACATGATCGGACTTAAAACATTATTTTGCAAGAATAAGAATGATCAAATCAAGGACAATGTAGTTGCTCGCTAAATTATGTATTAACTATTGGCCCAGATATATTTTTTGTAATTTTACATGATTGTGTTTATCAAATGTTATTCCTATAAATGAAAAAAAAATATGGATAAAATAAATAAAAAAATTCTCGAAGGTCCGACCAAAGCAAACAACCAAACTTATAATAAAGAGAAGTTACGCAATGCAGCTTTTATCAACAATATGATGTAATTTAGTTTCTTGTCCCTAAAATTGCTTGTACAATTACAATGGATAGAGATCTGTCTGTAGAAATATGTCTGCGAGTTTCAATCCGTCTGTGCAGCAGAGTGGAGCCTGGTCTCGTTGATAAAAGCAGAATTTGTACCAAAATGCACCAGCAATTTCCATCTCCACTTTTAGCGCTCTTGTCCTGTTCTCATTTCCACACAGGCCCAAACGCTCTCAGCGCGTCCTTTTCTGAGTGGGCGCACCGCTCCTGACACTGTTCGGAAATGTCCATTTTGAAATCTGGCATAAAGCTAACATCGGTTTGAGAGCAGCTTTTGGCGTGGGTTATAATAAGGCAATATATTTTTTTATTTTTTTTATTATTTATTACTGAGCTCTTACATCCATGAATGACAGTGTTGCCAGATAAGAAACAAAAAATAAGAAAAATGGGTGATGTCAGGAACTTGAATTGTGTTTCATGATTAACTCATTGAGTGCCATGGACGTATTTGTTGTAATACTGGTGATTTCTGTCAAACTTCCCTGTCTTCGCCTGGGGATTACAGGAGAACAAAAGCAGTTAGAAACCAACACATTTTTGTTGATGAAAGTAGACAGTCCAATCTTTCAGAATCTGGTTCCATATTTCCCATAGTCATAGCACACAATATTCTGAGGGTCTTGAAAGTGAGTGAAATCATAAAAAAACAGCTGGCAGTCAATGATTTAAACAAATATATATTTCGGACCATGGAACACTGTACCATCTTGTACAGTAAGTATTTTTCAACAATACTATGTTAAAATTAGCACCTCCCCCAGGCATAACTACAACCAATAAGATGTGAGTGAGGAGAACAGTTTAACCAATGGCGAAGGGGCCTCAAGGATTTGAATTCATTTTGACCAATCAGGAAGCTGCACGGGTGAGCATGTCCTTGTCTTCAAAAAGTTTCCCTCTCTTCCAAATTTGTAAAGTAACTGACGTTGACTTTAATATTATCATTAAATGTATAGTCGCTATATTTTTGGGTAAAATCGCCCTTTTTCCAAATTGATCAATGCCCAACTATCCACAAAAACAGAGTCAAAATTCCTTACATTTAGCACATAGTTTTGATAGAAACTACGTATTATGTAGATCTTTGCGTATGCGTGTCAAATGTGTCTCATGTGGTCAGTATTTTTAACGGACAAAGCGAGTGGCATCCTCAGAAAAACGAAGGCCAGTGCATGAGAACGTACGTGACCTTTTTCTATACCTGGCTCCCATGTGTGCACTGTGCTACAAAATGAAATGCTTATATACGTATTATTTAAAATGCTTTTTACATTGCTTTCCATGTGCCAAATGTTTGTTTTGAGGGAATAAAAGGCATACGTAATAAATAATAAAGGATTTGAAAGATGTGAAAGACTTGACTTGTTGATGAAATGCAATGTTTATGTTTTTGTTCTCTGTATTTCTCACTTCATATTTATTTATTCAATGCATGAGGGTGTTTTTTTTTTAGTTCTCAAAGGCCAAGTAGATTTTTGCCTTACAGGAATTAGCATGCCAAGAGTGCACTTCCTGGTTCACAGACCTAATGATAATTGTAAATAAACAGCTTCATAATTAGATGCAGGGAGCACACAACTTATATCACACTGACACTGGGGGCTGGACACACAACAACTTTGACTTTAGCAAATGAAGACCAGAACAAATGTGATTCATGATTTGTGTTCACTTTGACATTGAGCGTTTTCGAATGTGACGTAATTCAAGCAGAAAACGTATGGGACATGTATAATGTTCCATACGTTGGAGGGATTGGTTATTGGAGCTGAATACCAAAGCTCCAATAACCAATCCCTCCACACAATTACCTGCCTTTCTCAAGGTGTATTCATAACTGCATATGGTCAGTGACTATGCTTGTTTGGGTCTGGATCAGGCCGGGGTGGAGGAGGGGGTCCTGTGGGTCTGGATCAGGCCGGGGTGGAGGAGGGGGGTCCTGTGGGTCTGGATCTGGATCAGGCCGGGGTGGAGGAGGGGGGGTCCTGTGGGTCTGGATCTGGATCAGGCCAGGGTGGAGGAGGGGGGGTCCTGTGGGTCTGGATCAGGCCGGGGGTGGAGGAGGGGGGGTCCTGTGGGTCTGGATCTGGATCAGGCCGGGGTGGAGGAGGGGGGGTCCTGTGGGTCTGGATCTGGATCAGGCCAGGGTGGGAGGAGGGGGGGTCCTGTGGGTCTGGATCAGGCCGGGGTGGAGGAGGGGGGTCCTGTGGGTCTGGATCTGGATCAGGCCGGGGTGGAGGAGGGGGTCCTGTGGGTCTGGATCAGGCCGGGGTGGAGGAGGGGGGTTCCTGTGGGTCTGGATCAGGCTGGGGTGGGGGAGGGGGGTCCTGTGGGTCTGGATCAGGCTGGGGTGGGGGGAGGGGGGTCCTGTGGGTCTGGATCAGGCTGGGGTGGGGGAGGGGGGTCCTGTGGGTCTGGATCAGGCTGGGGTGGGGGAGGGGGGTCCTGTGGGTCTGGATCAGGCCGGGGTGGAGGAGGGGGTCCTGTGGGTCTGGATCAGGCCGGGGTGGAGGAGGGGGGAGGTTCCTTGGGCAGCCACGACAGCCTGTACATATTTCATGCTGCCACTTTTCATAAGAGCCTTCTCCTGATGGGGGAGTGTAGTGCTGATGACTTCACATGCTCCGAGCGGCCTGCCCCCCGCTGCTCTAGGCCTCTGTGACTAACATGGGCTATAATGTGCAGTGTGGGAATTGTATTGACATTTTACAACCCATAGTCTTACAATCAAGCAGGACTCAACTTTTCATTCAGATTTCCATCTTAAAGGCTTGCATTTTGCAGTGTTTTAAACGTGCAAAACGGTACTAACTCATATTTTACAATTAGCGGCAGTCTCGGGTCCATGTCCTCACGCATTCAGAGCATACCAATTATTCTACGTGATGCGCTGCCAATTAAATGCAGAACACAGTCGCAGATCTCTTTTTGACACAAAGAGCTGCTTTTGCATTATGTTTTTGGGGAAAACTTGCGTTTACCCTTTTTTGACTGGTATTGAAGCATTTTCAGCATCTACAGCTATTAAGAAACATAGCTACTACTTATGTTGTATATTTAATGTGCTCCCTGTGTGCCCTTACCACTGTCCTGTATGTGCGCTGCAACGGCCAAATTTCCCCACTGTGGGATGAATAAAGGAACTCTTATCTTTCTCTATAGGAGTTAAGAAAATGCATTGTAACTAAAGTAATGTAACTAATGTAATGTAACTGTGATGACTGATTACCTGAACTTTCTACATCATCTAAATAAATTTGAACTACTTTTTGGACACCATACAAATCATTCAACAATGTTAAAATGATGATGGAAACAAACTGCTGGTTTAAGAGTTGAAGTGCATAAAATAAATGAAAATTCATCTTTTTTTAAATGAGCCTGTCCCATCAAGATCCATTGAGACATTATGTAATAACATCCTAATTGCTTTAGCGCAGTAGTATTTACACACACCTTGTATAGTAACATATTTACCTTTAAATATATATATATATATAAAGAGGGCCTAATAAACTCTGTCCTGATGTCGATGTTAATAAATATTCAATATATAGTTTGCTTGGAGTCTCAATATTGAGCTAAAATCCACAATCCAAGTGAATGTCTAATGTTATTGGTCAGTAGCCTGTGCTCATTAGCGTATGCTCGCACTATGGACGTCCCAAACATTAGCAACACATTCTAGCCAGCTCTGGTTCTTGCTCAGTCTGTGTGCAGTGGCTCTACGTCCACAGGACCATAGTAACACGTGAGCGTTCTGATCAATCAGCGCGCCGCTAATGAGAGAGGAGCGAGAGTGGGACAAAAGAAATAAAGTTCAGGATGACTAGGGACACAAAAATCCTCATTAAACCCGATCTTTGACAGCTGTAGGTTCTCTGTCAGCTGGGTACGAGCAGCTTTGGATAACATGGAGCACTGTGGGAGATATTACAGCTCATGTGAACGTATACGCTGCAGTGCTGTGGTCGCCCCGTGTCCATGTGGAGACAGGTTTAAGCAGCAACACCCTATCCACGCTATAGAATACACACCCTATCTACGCTATAGAATACACACCCTATCCACGCTATAGAATGCACACCCTATCCACGCTATAGAATACACACCCTATCCACGCTATAGAATACACACCCTATCCACGCTATAGAATACACACCCTATCCACGCTATAGAATACACACCCTGTCCACGCTATAGAATACACACCCTATCCACGCTATAGAATACACACCCTATCCACGCTATAGAATACACACCCTATCCATGCTATAGAATACACACCCTGTCCACGCTATAGAATACACACCCTATCCACGCTATAGAATACACACCTTATCCACGCTATAGAATACACACCCTATCCACGCTATAGAATACACACCCTATCCACGCTATAGAATACACACCCTATCCACGCTATAGAATACACACCCTGTCCACGCTATAGAATACAAACCCTGTCCACGCTATAGAATACACACCCTATCCACGCTATAGAATACACACCCTATCCACGCTATAGAATACACACCCTATCCACGCTATAGAATACACACCTTATCCACGCTATAGAATACACACCCTGTCCACGCTATAGAATACACACCCTGTCCACGCTATAGAATACAAACCCTATCCACGCTATAGAATACACACCCTATCCACGCTATAGAATACACACCCTATCCACGCTATAGAATACACACCCTGTCCACGCTATAGAATACACACCCTATCCACGCTATAGAATACACACCCTGTCCACGCTATAGAATACACACCCTATCCACGCTATAGAATACACACCTTATCCACGCTATAGAATACACACCCTATCCACGCTATAGAATACACACCCTATCCACGCTATAGAATACACACCCTATCCACGCTATAGAATACACACCCTGTCCACGCTATAGAATACAAACCCTGTCCACGCTATAGAATACACACCCTATCCACGCTATAGAATACACACCCTATCCACGCTATAGAATACACACCCTATCCACGCTATAGAATACACACCTTATCCACGCTATAGAATACACACCCTGTCCACGCTATAGAATACAAACCCTATCCACGCTATAGAATACACACCCTATCCACGCTATAGAATACACACCCTATCCACGCTATAGAATACACACCCTGTCCACGCTATAGAATACACACCCTATCCACGCTATAGAATACACACCCTATCCACGCTATAGAATACACACCCTATCCACGCTATAGAATACACACCCTATCCACGCTATAGAATACACACCCTGTCCACGCTATAGAATACACACCCTGTCCACGCTATAGAATACACACCCTGTCCACGCTATAGAATACACACCCTATCCACGCTATAGAATACACACCCTATCCACGCTATAGAATACACACCTTATCCACGCTATAGAATACACACCCTATCCACGCTATAGAATACACACCCTATCCACGCTATAGAATACACACCTTATCCACGCTATAGAATACACACCCTATCCACGCTATAGAATACACACCCTGTCCACGCTATAGAATACACACCCTATCCACGCTATAGAATACACACCCTATCCACGCTATAGAATACACACCTTATCCACGCTATAGAATACACACCCTATCCACGCTATAGAATACACACCCTGTCCACGCTATAGAATACACACCCTGTCCACGCTATAGAATACACACCCTATCCACGCTATAGAATACACACCCTATCCACGCTATAGAATACACACCCTATCCACGCTATAGAATACACACCTTATCCACGCTATAGAATACACACCCTATCCACGCTATAGAATACACACCCTGTCCACGCTATAGAATACATCCATGATTAGAATACAGCCTAAGGCCCTGTCCACACGAAGTCAAGCTCAGGCCTAAACGCAAAAATACTTTATCAATCCAGGCCGGCGTTTTGGGGGGGGTGTAAACGAACATTTTTGAAAGTAGGTCCCAGAGTGGAAAGATTTCAAAACTCTGTATATGCCGCTCCGTGGTTACTGCCTCTCCGCAATGTATCTGAGACGCTTGCGTCATCGCCCCGCCTCTTGTTAAAGCACGCATGCGCCGCACTCACAAAATAATGACAACAACAATGTAGCTTGTTGGTTTTGTAATCCAGTGTGACCCGAAGCAACAGTTCAACCTCATCGTCCGTCCATACTAATGTAGTACCAGCTCGCCCACTCGCCATGTTGTCTGTTTACAAAATTCTGCGCATGCCCAGTTCCCGTCACGGAAGTTTGGGCTTGATCCCGTCATTGCGTCACAGCGCCACCAACAGGTCTGGCATAGTTTCACAGCGTTTTCAGGCGTATTGACTACATTCATATGGACGCACACATTTATTGAGCTAACTCCGTATTTACAGAAAAAGTTTCTGAAATTATAAGCGTTTTGTCTTCGTGTGGATATAGCCTAAATAACTCACACAAGAATGAATTGCGACAGTAGCTCAGTTGGTAGAGCATTGGCCTTTGAGCCTGGAGGTCGTGAGTTCAATTCCCACCATGGGACCTACTCCAACTGCTCCCACTGATGTCTGCTGTCGTTGTGTCCTTGGGCAAGACACTTAACCCCACGTTGCCTGAAGCCCGGGCGACAGTAGCTCAGTTGGTAGAGCATTGGCCTTTGGGCCTGAAGGTCGTGGGTTCAAGCCCACCATAAGACCTACTTCACGGCTCCCACTGATGACTGCTGTCGTTGTGTCCTTGGGCAAGACACTTAACCCCACTTTGCCTGAAGCTCCCACTGAAAGATCTCAGCTCCTGTGGACTCACCACCTGCAGGAGGATCAGTGAGGGGCTGGTGCTAAGTGTACTGGGTGCAGCTCTGACTGCCACCCCCCCGACCCAGAAATGGATTAAGGGGAAGAAAATGGATGGATGGATGGATGCCTGAAGCCCCCCGCTGAAAGACCAAGGCTGTTTCACCGCTGACAGAGCAGCCATCTTCCTGTGGACTCACCCCCTGCAGAGGATCAGTGAGGGACTGGTGCTATGAGCGTTGGGTGGCAGCTCTCATTGCCACCCCCCTGACCCAGAAACGGACAATAAAGGGCTTGAAATGAATGAAGAATGAATTGCACTAAAACGTTGAGTAAAAGACGAGAAAAAATATATCATGGTCAGAAGCTGTGAGAAGTCGAATGAGCATCAGCCATAGACCAGTTAAACTTCTGGTTAAAATCTTTATCGACTCTAAAACCCTCCAACTCCAAAACATGACCTGCTCCACACTACAGGAGAGAGCTGTGTTTTTGCCGACCTGGATCGACGCAGCTACATAAAAAAGCTTTATGCATCGTCACTGTCATTGCACACTCCAAAACCCTGTGAAATTTTTCCATTTAACTTGTTTTATGTTGTTAGCAGCGAGCCATCCCCAAGGAACGCTTCAAAGCTGAGGGAAATCTGCTTTTTGTCAAATGCGGCGATAACATCTGTGTTGTTCTCTGTTAACTATGGAGCTGATCGTATCTGGGATAAAGGATAAAGGCACAGTTCTCAATCTCCGTGGATAAACCTGCATGTTTTGTCAATACGTTTGGGAACAAATGTGAAGACACGTCATTGTGGTTCAAGTATTGCAAGTGGACCGAAAAATGAAACCCACTCAAGTGCAGAACTATCAATATGACTGAAATTACTGCATTCTGTATTTACTTCCAATTTGAATCTAGTTTAATCTTTCTCATTCATTAAAGGGACAGTACATTTTCACTTTAAATTACATCTATATTTTTTGTTTAAGTCTCCAGATTACAGGTCACATGTACAACGCACATTTGACCTTTTCTAAACATCAGTGTACAGTGAAATTAGAAGTACAATGGACACGATCACCGCAATATTTATGTTTATAGTTTTCAAGCAGATTATCCAATCAGAAAGAGGTTCTCATTTGGGCCGCCAGTGTGCTGGTTTTGAGTATTTGTTATTTATATATCCAATTGACAGACAAAAACATAGCACCAGGCACATTCAAATAAAACTTGAAAAACCGTTTGTTTCTTGCTAAACCCCAGGAGGAGGTCTACATCAGTGCTGAGGAGCCACATGTGTGACAGGCAGAAGATTCTCACAACAGTTGGATTGTAATTATTTTATTAAACCTTCAAGTTACTGACCCTTTAAATGAGACTTATTGTGTGTTTGACATAATTTGATAAATGTGAATATACATTTTGACTGAAGACTGGGCAGCCTTCTGTCTTACAGATAATATAAGAAACTACAGCATTTTACTGTAGCAGCAGACTGAGAGATCCTTTATTGTTGCCTCACAAGTTACAGAACAGTAGAAATGAGGAGTACAGTAGTACTCAAGTAATACTTGTGTAAACACAGTATGTACAGTATACGTCCATAGTTAAATCTGTATTAGACTAGTGCAAGAATATTGAAGTAGTATCGCTTCTCGGCCTTTTGGCTAAGATCAAGTGTAGGATCTGTTATCAGTTTAATATCTGATACGTCCCCTACATGGGGCACCATTTGTAAATGTCTCCTCTGAGATCAATAGTTTATCTTATCTTAGTAAGTCATTACTTCTGTGAGTTCAAATATTCAGTGATGATACGACTGTACATGTTAGCATCATGTGACACTACTGTACATGTTAGCATCATGTGACACTACTGTACATGTTAGCATCATGTGACACTACTGTACACGTTAGCATCATGTGACACTACTGTACATGTTAGCATCATGTGACACTACTGTACACGTTAGCATCATGTGACACTACTGTACACGTTAGCATCATGTGACACTACTGTACATGTTAGCATCATGTGACACTACTGTACATGTTAGCATCATGTGACACTACTGTACATGTTAGCATCATGTGACACTACTGTACATGTTAGCATCATGTGACACTACTGTACATGTTAGCATCATGAGGCTAAGTGCTAAGAAGTGGTGGTAGGGGGATGGCTGGAGCTCTGGCAGCTTGAATGCACATAACGATGAGTCAAACATGCATGAATCACTAAATACATGTGAGTGAGTAAAGTGTAAAGTTGCTTTGACTCAATAAGATCTGAATGCTCCTCTGAGGGAGAATGAAAACATGCCTGCACCTTTGCCACTGTATTTTCTGTAAATGTGACATCGGGAGTGACTGTTAAAGTTTGCATTGGAGTGGATGTACTAGCCGCCGTACACGTACGCTGCGGCACCAGTGTGGAGTGTGTGTCATAATTAATTCCAAATGTTGCGGCCCCCAAATTAAAGCCAGTGGCTCCGGCACAAAGCAGCCTGTGCTTATCGGCCCAAAACAGGTCAGTGCTCGATAGCGCCTTTCATTCACCCTCTTGGGCTCCTCACCTCCCACCCTGCTCCATCACTCTCACTCACTCTCCCTCCCTCCCTCCCTCTCCCCTATGACAGGGACTCGTCTCCACTAATCCTCCTGTTACTGAAAAGAGCAGGGAGGCAGCTGCTCGAGCAAAGACTAATTTAAAGAATCGGACTCATGTTTCTCCATTAAAACAGTCCGTGGCAGAGGACACTAATGGCGGGGATAATGTGTGTTTGTGGCGTGCCTATCGCTGCATCTCCACCCAGGGCCTGTGATATATATCTGGGCCTGTCCTCTGCTGCGTTGGCCATCTCTGCTCTGCGGATCCCGGTCTCTCTGCCTGCCAGCATTAGCAGCAGATGAAGCGTGTGCAGATGAACACATTATGAGCTGGCCTACATGGCTGGCAGCTGTGTGCATGTGCTCTGCCCACTACATGTGTGTTTGTGTGTATGCGTGTTTTCAATCACAACACAAAACCACATGAGTCAACACCGCACCACTCGTGGGCTGGTCTTAAACGCACCTGCTGCCCATAGGTGATGTTTGATATGGGCTCTGACAGCTATTAACTGTGTTGTGTTTACGTTGTTTCAGAAGGGAGTTTTATGTAACTTAAGAACGGCAGTCACCTGCGTCTCTGGAGATCACTCTGTCATATGGCATTTTACACCTGTTTTGAAGAAAATGGATTCAAACACAATAAATACTCCTTGACATTTATAATTACACAATATAACGTCAAGGAGTAACTAAAAATCAGAAAAAAACTAAATAGCGTTTGGAGAAACTGCCATTAGTCAGACTCTGACTTTAATAATGAATAACAAGATGAACAAATTATTGTTTGCAGGTTACTTATTGATATACAGCTGAATTTCCTTGTGGAAGACTAAGATATGATAAGATCAGCCTTTCGGCTGGGACGGTTTGCAGCCGAGTGTGAAGCGGCTGGGATGAGAATCAGCACCTCCAAATCCGAGGCCATGGTGCTCGACCGGAAAAAGGTGCCTTGCCCTCTGCAGGTGGGTGGAGAGGTCCTTCCTCAAGTGGAGGAGTTCAAGTATCTCGGGGTCTTGTTCACGAGTGAGGGAAGAATGGAGCGTGAGATTGACAGGCGGATCGGTGCAGCGTGCGCAGTGATGCGGTCGCTGTATCGGACCATTGTGGTAAAGAGGGAGCTGAGCCGAAAGTTGAAGCTCTGGATTTACCGGTCAATCTTCGTTCCCTCCCTCACCTATGGTCATGAGCTTTGGGTATTGACCGAAAGAACGAGATCGCGGATACAAGCGGTCGAAATAAGCTTCCTCCGCAGAGTGGCTGGGCGCAACCTTAGAGATAGGGTGAGGAGCTCGGAGTAGAGCCGCTGCTACTCCACGTCGAGAGGAACCAGTTGAGGTGGCTCGGACATCTGTTCCGGATGCCTCCTGGACGCCTCCCTGTGTTCCGGGCACGTCCCACCGGGAGGAGGCCCCGGGGAAGGCCCAGGACACGCTGGAGGGACTATGTCTCTCAGCTGGCCTGGGAACGCCTTGGGGTCCCCCCGGACGAGCTGGAGGAAGTGTGTGTGGATAGGGAAGTCTGGGCGTCTCTGCTTAGACTGCTGCCCCCGCGACCCGGCAACGGATGAAGCGGAAGAAAACGGACGGACGGAAGATCAGTCTTTCATCCCTGGTGGGGAAATTTCAATGCCATAGTAACGCACATTACAGCAGAATCGAAAGAGAAATAAGAGCCCTCAGATTTGGCTTTTTATAAACATGAAATGTTGCCAGTAAAAAAATAATAAGAGATTGTCTCATACTGCAGGTATGCATGTTCTCCAAATGTTTTTTATTTTTTGCATTATAAGGTTGATTCCGAATGAAAGATCACATCTCCATTGAGAAGATGGTTTTGTGGTAAAGTGTCTTGTGCCACTCGAGTCCAGCAGTTCAGCAGCTCTGTACTTCAGAGACTGACAGACTAGTGAGCACAATTATTTTATTGGTATAGTTTATCAGGGAAATGGTTGCAGTTTTGAGGTTTTAGGGTGTTGAGTCCAAATGCCGTAATAAAAAAAAAAAAACTTTCTGAAAAGATTTTGACAAAGCATTCCAGAATGAATAAGGGATTACTTTGTCACTCTGACATTAACCGATGCTGTTCCAGATCCAGGGCTGTAATCAATTGGGAAAAATGATGCAATAGAGGAGAAATACATGACATTTCGTTGACAGGAAGATTTTCTGTCCTCTTGTTCACTCAGACTGATTTAAACATATTTGTGTAGTCACTGAAGATGATGAAAAAAAAATGCAGAGCTCAGTTATCCAAAGCGCCCACATGGTTTTATACCCAGGCAAAATGCAACAGTCTCCCCTCACTTCTGCCACCTTTTTAATGTGTAAAAGTGTAAAACAATTGACTGCTCTGCATACTGTTCTAGTGACCAGCTCGATTTGAACAAAATGACACAAAACATTTTTTAAACCATCCCCATCATGCATACAGACATTCTACCCCTAATTCTCTTTGAATGCGGTGAGAAGTGCCTGTAGCGGCTGCATGTGTGTGTGTGGCTCAGCTCCAGAGGTGTCCAGCTCCTGTCGCTGCCCGGGGGACAGCTGCCCGGGGGACAGCTGGCAGCTAAAGGTAGGACCATGCACCGGACTCTGCTCTCAATCCTTTTTGCCCACTTTTCTCTGGACCAGCACCATTGTATCATTTGAACAGGATTTTCAGCACACTCTCCTTCATATTTGTAGTGGTCAGTGGTTGGCTTTCATCGCTGTCCTTTCCTCATGCAGTATTAATAACGCCAGTGCGGTTTTACATGTGAAAGCTCCTTGTGCGGTGAATATTCATGCAGGCCTTTCTCCAAGTGTGTTTACGCCAAGTTAGTGTGAATTTCCCAGACACAAGACAAAAGAGACTTCGACTGCGTAGTTCAAAAGTTTTATTGTCAGAAGGTTTGAGCGTATTCTGATCAAGTACAACGCAGCTTCCCGTCTGGCTCTAGCAGAAGTCTGTCGTACAATCACAGGGTAGCTCCTTATATACACCAGAAAATGTTTAGGTAAGCATAGATTTTGGGAAGCATGACTATGTGAGAAGCAAGCGTATGGTTTCAAAGTTGCGTAACGGACCAAACTCCAATGTACATGAGATAGCATTATCTCATGTTATGTACATCAACACCTTATCTGCTCCATGCTTCTGTAAGCAGTCCAAAGTACAGGTGTTATGTCTCTACTGAACTATTTAACATGATATTTTAAACAGCAAATAGTAATTAAATATTCACATTAGCTAATGTCAACATCGCTGCTACATGCGTGAATTATGTAGGCCTATATTTATATGTGATTTGCTTCATGATCGACAGCCACACTAAGGCAAAAATACTCTAGTATAAATCGTGTAAGTGCTTTAGCGTAGTAATACTGAATGGGACTGGCACGTTTGCTACTATTATTAGATTATGTAACGCCATTGCATATTTATGGGACTCCGATACGGACTTGTTGCCTATACTTGGCTGTATGTTCTAAATGTATGTCTTTTTACTGCTACGAGTTTTTATTTGTTATATTCATATTTCAATTATGCATTTGCCGAACTATTAAGCACCTGTTTATAAACCGCACCAGTTGAATATTAAAAGTAAAAGTTATTTTGTCCCACATATAGGCAACTCTTAAAGGAGCAGTATGTAAAAAATCTGGCCAAAAGTGTTACTAGAACCTCTCCCACTCTCCCTGGCTCAGGTTGCCAGATATGCAGAAGAATCCAGCAGGGACCATAGTATCTGAATAGAGTTTTGTCAACAACAAATCTAAAACCAACACCTTTTTCTCAAATGCCCCGATAGAAATCCTTTTCCTTTTTAATCCGTTTTACTCCTTTTGTCGTTAATGATTCTCAAATCATTAACGAGACCTTTTTTTAGTTCTGCGGCCACATGTTACTTTACCAGTGAGATTGGCTCGGAGCAGTGAGTTCTGGCAAAACGGTGGAGGGCGGGACATTGAAATGAAAACAATAACAAGATTTAGGGGCTGTAAAACTAATTTTGAAATCTAAAGATCCCGGCTGAACTACTGTTAAAGAAGTATTTGAAAAGAGCATGATTTATAAATGCCTTTTGACATATTAGGGCCCTTTAATTATGACTTGTCATGAAAATCTTAAATATTGCTACTTAATTAAATGATAAGCTGCAGGTTTTCATGTTGTAACGTAACGCTTAACCAACAGCTGACAGAGAAAAAGAAGCCGAAAGACGATTGTTTTAACTGGATGATTTCTTGACGAGGTGTTTAAGGCACTGACTCAGCACTAAATCTATATTGATTTCGAAGGAGATTGTGCATTTGTCCAAGGGTGGGCAAACAGGAGCAGAGCAGACCCATTTCCTCAGGTGGGTCCAGTTTTAACCTGAAGGTTTGAGGAAATGCTCAGGTTGTAATTAAAACCTGCAGCCACACCTGCCCTTTGAGGTCTGGTTTGCCTGATTAGTCCCTTTCTCACATTTGCACAAACACAGCAGGATAACACTTTATTTTGAAAGTCAGAATCGTATTTTGACAATAAAATTTTGACTAAAATTGGATGGAGTCATAATAAAAAGTCCATAAACTCCATACTGACAACAGCCCAGATCTAGTGAGTAAGTCATCTTTGTTTATAAAGAGCAGAGCAGAGTCCCAAAGCGCTTTACAACTGTCGTGGGCATTGTCTCTCACTCCACACAGAGATAGAGTGAGGTCGTCTTACAGGAGGCGCATGCCAGACCTATTGCACATGCTTTTAGTGGTAGGGGAAACTGTAGCCTCCGGAGGAAACCTATGCAGACACGGGGAGAACATGCAAACTCCACACAGAAAGGCCTGGGGGTGGAATCGTATGATTAAACCAAGTCCTGTGCATTTCCCCAACACTTCCTTGTGTCTGCTCTCTGCTGTTCACACAAACATGTGTGTTATGTCGTGAGCTCTGAAGATCCACAGCTGTAAATAGAGCTATTATTTATTTATTTATTGTTTATTTGGTTGGGACAGTACATGTTAATGAACACATCACTCCGGATTGTAGCCATGAGCAAATTTGCGTCCGTTGTCCCACATTCGCACTCACAAACACACATTCATTCACCCTGAACTATTGAAAATGTTTTTAGTGGTAGGGAAACCGGAGTACCCGGAGGAAACCTACGCAGACATGGGGAGAATAAGCAAACTCCATTCGAACCCTGAACCTTCTTGCTGAGAAGCGAGAGTGCTAACCACTCAGCCACCGTGCCGCTGTACTTTAAATATAAGCCGCAGGTTCGTGTTGTAACGTACCTCTTAACCAACAGCTGAAAGATGACTGTTTTCACTGGATGGTTTCATGACGAGGTGTTTAACGCACTTTGTCCATTTCCTTCCTGCACCCCAGGCTGAAGGGGGCGCTCTATTCATTCATTCATTCATAGACTGAAGTGGTTTATAGTCCAGCACCTATGTTGTGAGAGTTGTATTGTAGTTCTGGTGCATGGGTGTCAAAGTCGAGGCCTGATCCAGCCAGCGAGTGAATGATCTTGGCCTCTGGGATGATATTTGGTTAGTATTAGAACCGGCCGCACAGAGCCATAAGAAACTATTGTATTTTTAATTCAATGTTCAGGAAATGTGTTTTCTCTTTGAAGGAAGTTTGTTTTTGTCTGTGAACTTGTCAAAAAACATTTTTACTTGAAATGACTGACAGCCATACAAAAATATTGGATTATTCATTAAATGATTCAATAAAATACGGCACACTGTGTTAGGTCTCGGTTCAATAGGTTATATGCAATCATTAAATATGATTTTATAAACATTGAACCAGTCCGGCCCTCGGCTTGTCCGGCCTCTGATATATTTGACTTGACATCCCTGTTCTAAGGTAATAATAATCTAATTCCTGATTTGTGAAACTTCAAACTTGAAATTCCAACTTTGAAACTCACAAACACATGAAACATTGCTGTGTTTAGTGACAGTTAAAGGTTTTTAGTACTTAGTCAAAACACTGCTCCTTGTTTTTCCAACAATTTGTAGGGGGGTCATATATGAAATTAGGGGTATAGGCAGAAGATCATAGTTTAATACCACACACACACACACACACACACACACACACACACACGCACTCTCCCACTACTTGCTATTTTCTGCAGGCATCTCTGTTTCCTCCTCATACTTCTTAAACACTTATTTTTACCAGATATACACATAGATTTTAGGTTTTTTTTTAAAATAAATTATCACAATGCATATAGCTAAAACTAAATGGAAGTGTTACTCTGAAGTCCACGTTTCTGAACAACGAGAAAGCTGTGTGAGATTGCTTCCGTATGCATGGGAACACACCAAGAGGCCACACTCAACTTGAACCAAAAATGCTTTCTATAAGTTACAATCGTGTTGATATTCTTACAGTTGAGAGTCCTTTTTATATTGCCCCTATTACTTTTACACCCCTGCACTAAATCTATGTCTTCAAGCAGCCTCATAACCGTTCGTCTCTTTAAAAAAAACAGACCCGGGACATTAATATCTGCCCCAAACCAGCTCCCTTTGCCTCGAAAACCTCTCTCCCCCCCATCTTGGAACATCCTAGAGGCTGCATATGGCAAACGGCTCTGGAATACCACTAGCCTTTAGTATCTGATCTCCTTCGCTACATCCTGTACATGACAATAAGTGTGCGCTCTTTATGTCCTGGAGAAAAGGCAGCGGCTGCACTTTGAGCTCCCCCTCCCCCATGCACGCGCTCTCAGGCCCATAGCTCCGACACATGCCCCCGTCCTTCTCCGTGGTACAGTATGTGCGCGCTGTTTTCTTCCAGCTATGTGTTCATGAGAATCCCGACATGGCTAAATGCGCACGCCATTTGTCTCTTTGGGCTCGAGAAAAAAAAGAAAAAAAGTACTGAAGAAGCGAGAGAAGGCGAAAGATTTATTTTTTATTTAACCAGGAAAATCCCATTGAGATTAAAGAGCTATTTTTTTTTTTTTGAAGGGAGTCTTGGATAAGAGGCAGCAAAAAAAGTATCCATTACTTTCCAGGCTTTTTGCAATACTTTCCATGTAGAAGTGATAAAATAGCCTATTTTCCCAGTTATGTGCGTGAAAAAGGAGATAAGAAAAGAATGATTATTGCTACTTTGTCCACCTCGCCATTTCAAAATACAATATATGTTTATGTTTTATTGACTTTACTTTTGATATACTCTCTCAATACATTCAAGTATTTCTCCTGCATGAATTTGTTGCTGCCATGGTGCATTTTAAGCCTAAATTTTGCAGAAAAGGACACAGGGGTCAGGGGTCATGTTGTGATGTTGTATTGTCCATTGTAGAAACGAAACCCGAACACAGTTTCACAGAATGCAGGTGACACTATACAGGAGGAATCATAGACAGTCCAATCAGCAGCTGCCACGGTGTCAGTAGCTTCGGCCTTGAGACAAACAAAACATCCAGGGTGGAAAAGGAAACAGCTCCTGCATGTGTTTATAATGATGAATTCAGCTTTAACCACAGTTGCTTCAAAGTACTAATACTAATGTGCTTAAAATGCAGCCATTCAAGCACCTTTTGCACTCATGGCTAGATGTTTTGTGAACTAAGCATTTTTTTGAATTTTCAAATAATAATGATTACAGAAAAAATTTATCCTGGTTGGACGTTTTCAAAAGCGTGTTTCCAGAAAATAGAGAAGACGAGAGCGCTGCGCAGAGGTTACGTTCTAAAAATAACCCACAAAAAGCAAAAATCTGCAAAGTGGCAGCTGTATGTTTTAAGGCTGTGAAACCCCTCATCACACACTTTACATACTTTTCTAACCACCTGAACCCTCGACTGCTGAAGTGCGATTGTGTAGATGTCAAACTTGTTCGTAGGTTTGAGTGCTGCTGCAGCTGTCAAAAGCCCTGCCGAATTCACACAATTATCAACCGCTAAAGGTGAACTACACTACGGTCAGGGCCCCTTGTACTAACTAGAGTTATAAAGTCTTTCAAAATCTTTAAATCCAGGTTCAGTTGGAGGAGTTTACATACAGTAGGTCACACAATGGCCAGGCAAGGCAAGATTATTTGTATAGCACAATTTATACACAAGGCAACTCAAAGTGCTGAACAAAAAAAGATGGAAAAAGTCACACAAGGGATTCAAATCATAAATAATCACACATTTAAATTTAAAGAGTGAATATAAAATACTTCAGTTGTATGCAGCTAAACAGAAATGTTTTTCACCTGGATTTGATCAGTGTTAGAACAGAAGCCTGTCTTACGTTTTCAGGAAGACTATTCCAGACTTTAGATCCATGAATCTGTCAATGGGGCGACAGTAGCTCAGTTGGTGGAGCATTGGCCTTTGAGCTGGAAGGTCGTGGGTTCGAGCCCATCACAGGACCTACTCCAACTGCTCCCACTGATGTCTGCTGTCGTTGTGTCCTTGGGCAAGACACTTAAGCCCACATTGCCTGAAGCCCCCACTGAAACACCAAGGTTGTGGCACCACTGATGTAGCAGCCATCTTCCTGTGGACTCACCCCCTGCAGAGGATCAGCGAGGGACCGGTGCTTTGAGCATTGGGTGGCAACTCTCATTGCCACCCCCCCGACCCATAAATTGACTCATAAATGATGAATGAATGGATTGAATAAATGAAAGAAATATGAATCAATCTGAAATGCATCGGAAAGTAATATTGCATTATCTTACTAGCACTTACAAGCATCACCTTATTAATTTGTGTCCAAACCTGTAACCTAAGGATCAGCTGTAATTCTCAAATAGGCATTATTTTTCCATTTTCCTCCATTACCTTTTTTTGCCTCATCCATTTTTAAACTCACATTGTTGATTCTTTTTCATGTTGCGTCCTCCACTTTGGATTACGCAACCCCACAGTCATGCTTTCCATACTAATATCCTCACAGCCTCACGGTGCTAATCTTTAACCGTTTATTACCTCCTCTGCAGAAAACCCGGAAGGACACGTGCAACTTCGACAAGGAGTTCACCAAGATGGCCGTGGACCTGACCCCCACGGACAAGCTGGTCATCATGAACCTGGACCAGGACGAGTTTCTAGGCTTCTCCTTCGTCAACGCAGAATATGTGGCCCCCAACATTTAACGCTCAATCCCACCTCAATGGATTATACAGTATGTAAGGTTAGAGATATAGATAGAAAACAAAAATGGTTGGTTTGGCGTTTTAGTAATAAGGCAACGTTGTTCAAAAGTTCTATTTCCGTCGTTCGAGTTCTAATGTGAAACCGACATATGGTACAGACTAGAGTTTCGTTCGGGCCTGAAAAATCAAGCCCGACCCGGCCCGAGCCCGCTAATACTAAGCCCATATAAGCTCGACCAATTAACGCTGTATAATAGGCCCGAGCCCGACAGAACCCGACACATCTGATCTCCCTTGTTGCACGCACTCACCTTCCAATTGCAAGTTTAGCTCTCAACTTCTGAATGTGTTTTGTACGTCCACTCGATCCATGTCTGTTAATGTTCTGTGTGTTCGCTGTTGACCGTAGCATTCAAAAGGAAAAACAGGGATGATGCATTCACGGCTTGCTGCGGCCGTAGGACACGCCGGATACGGTGTTATTAATATTTTTACTTTTTTAATAACTTGTTGTCAATCAACTGACCATATTATTAATAAATATATATATATATGCATATAATTATGTATAAAAATCATAAAAAAATAATGACAGCTGAGCGCTGAAATGCCCGAGTTCGTGCCGGGCTCAGGCCTGCTCGGGCTCGGGCTGAAAAGCGAAACTCTTGTACAGACTCATTACAAGCAAGAAATTTAAGTAAGTTGGATTACATTAGTGCGTAATCTTATTATTATGTAGCGCATTTTAACAGACCGAATTCACCCAAAGCGCTTTACAATATTCAGAAATCATATTTAAACGCAAAATATTCCAATTCCAATGTGCCAAGGCAAGGCAAATGTGTTTGTAAAGCACAATTCATACCCAATTGCTGAACAAAAACAGATGGAGACAGTCACACAAGGCATTCAAATCATAATTCATCACAGTATATATTGAAAGGGGAAGATAAAATCAGTTGTTCGCAGCTAAAAGTATCTGTCTTTAACCTGGATTTGAATTCATTGTCAGAGTAGAAGCCTGACTCTTGATCTCAGTAGAGCCGTTGCTTCTCCACATCGAGAGGAGACTATTTGGAAGCCTCCTGAAGGTGTTCTGGGCACGTCCCACCGGGAAGAGAAGGGTCTATGTCTCTCAGCTGGTCTGGGAACGCCTCCGGATTCCTCTGGATGAGCTGGTGGAGTAGGAATATCTGGGAGTCTGTGCTTTAGACAGCTGCACCCACAACCCAGCAACGGATAAAGTGGAAGAAAATGGCTGGATGGATAGTAGCTGACGTTGTGTGTTATGAGTCGTGTATAGTCTCACATTGTACGTTGAATTGCAGAAGTAAATAGACTTTTGAACAATATTCCGGCAACGACAAAGATGCTAGATGCTAAAGTTTCAATGTTCACAGAAAATAACTGACTGGATAGAAATTATTGGTTAAAACATCATGATTATATTCTATGTTGTCTCTTGTTTTTGTAGCTTTTAAGAGACAAAGTCTTTCCAATGGTTTTAAAGTCGCTCTATGTGTCTTCACTCCTGAGAGATGCGTTTATTATTCTGGGAAGTTTTCCATGAATCCATATGCCAACCTCAAGACAAGTGACGTTGGTGGAAGTTAGGAACATTCCACAGAAAAGGTAAAATTCTGGACAAAAGCTAACATCACCATGGAAACGTGTGGTACTGGAATGCTTTTGTCCATATATGGTCATTAGACATGCTAGTTATTAAAATTGTGAAGACGGTTACTGTGAAGCTGTTGAACCCGAGCAACATGTTTTGGAGGAGCGGGAAACCACAACACATGCGAGGACGAGGAGAATATGCAAACTCCACTTAGAAAGGCTTTGTCTGGGGTATATTTATCATAATAAAAGCTGCGGTATCTAATTTTCAAACTACTATATGCTTAAAAAGGTCTATAACAACCTCCTAGCTCTCAAAACAGTTTAGTTAGATTTTTTGCCATCTGTGACGTATTCAGAAATGCTTTTTTAAGTCAGAAACGTAAAAAAGAGAAAAGTGGTCCTGTATTTTTCACTCAGCCAATAACCTCTCAGCCTAGAACATCAAATAGTGACTTACAAGGCTCTTAACATATGAATTTGCATGTTCTCTTTCTCTCTCCACCCTTCAAAACTTATGCATCCATCCACTTTCTTCCGCTTAAGCCGGTCCCAGTTACATAAAGGCGGCACTCTGAGCAGACACTCAGCTTTCCCTGCGCACTACAGACAGTATTTGCTATTTGGAAAGGCCATATTTTGGAACCGTCCTGCAAACTTTCATCTCCGGAAAGAAGACAAGCAGATGTAGAGTCTGTGGTTGTGGAAAACGCCGCCTCCCTCACTGGGCGTCTCACACTGGGATTCACACGATATGCGTAATGAGCCATCTTCACGCCCTGTCCACTCCTCTACCGCGCTCCTGTTCCCTTCATCTTCTTTTTGTGTGTCTGTTTTGGCGGCTCAGACAAGGCCCTGATCTGCCGCTGCGCTACAAGCACTGGCGTTTTTGACAACCCCAAGTAAGCAATTTCCTAAACAACAATAATGACTACAACTGTGCGGCCCCCTCGCAATAATTTACTTACTGGGTTGACCGCACTCGTGAAATGTCCGAAGTGTGTGTTGCCAGATTGGGGATAGAGAAACAGCCATGTAGATACGTGTTGATTTTTGCTTTGTCGTTCTTTATTCTTAATAATTACCATAGACTTTATATATGAAAGGAGTGGATAGAGTGCGGGCGTCACTATTGTGTTAGCCTTGTTGCTAAGATGGTGCTATGGCAAACTGGAGTTTCCCTGGCGAAAGAAGCAACCCAATTGGAAAATCTTTTTTTGAGAGCACTAAACCACAGATTTTCACAACCCAAAATGGTGAGTTTACTTTTCACATGTGAGTCAGGTGACGCCAGAGTGGGTTGGAGCAAAACTTTGTCCATGAGCACTTCTCTATTGGGCTTCATTGTGCTAAGGGGGTGTGTGCTGTCCTTCTTTATACAGTCTATGATATTTTTTTAGAATCCGTCAAAATTTCAGCAAATCTGCCATATGGGACGGAAATCCAGGCGGTAGCAGAATTAAACAGAATTCTTAACACAGGTTAGAAGTGTGAAGTCGGACTCTAAAGTCCGCTGCTGGAGGCACATCGTATGTAAACTGTAGGTTCTATTAACACGTTATGAGCGCTTTTAAAGCAGGATAGATGTGTATTTAGTTATACAATCACAACCGTTTTGGCTATTAGATGCAGAACAATTGACGCAATTGACGGCATTGATCACATGCCGTCTGTTAGGTTAGGACCATGTCAGTTACTCAATCTGAGTAAGTACTGAGTAGAAGCTGAATGTAAAACGTCTTAAAGGCTTTTTTCCCATTAATTTGCCCTTTTACAGTATTGTACTGTGTATTTGATCATTACAAACAATAGCTTATTTAAGATATGCTTGTATTTATTACAGTGGATGTCTGTGACTTTTCATCTTGTGACAAGAAGGCACTCGTCACAAGATGAAACAGTGTTCCATGATCAGAAACATTCTTTATTTTAAAAATGAAATACTATTTAAATTGCTTAATCACCTTTAAAGTTTAACTAAAATATCTTATCCCAAAACCTTTTTAATCAGTGATTAGCTTTATTAACAGCAGATACTATTTGGTTATAGTTCACATTTGACTGACTTGTGTTGCACCATCATCCCAAAGTAAATCTCTTAGGTTTTGATCACACACATTACTCAGTCAGAAATGACAGTGACATTTCCCCACTGTGGGACGAATAAAGTCTTAATTTAATCTTAAATTATTATGTGGACCATAAACTAAAAGAATTACCCAAACGTTTACCATTTTTGCAAAGGAATGTTTGCCAACTGCTGTAGAAAGTGTGTTTTGTTCATTCATGAATCGTGTTCCACGCATGTGATGGTGTCATATCTCAGTGTCTGTAAATATTTGTGTTGTGAATATTGTGCCATCGTAGAGAACCGTTGGGTTACTGTAGGACAGGGGTTCTCAACTCTGCTGCAGGTTTTTATTCCAACCAAGCAGGAGCACACCAGACTCCACCCAAGTGAATCCATTCTAAACCTGAAGACATGATGAAATGGGTGGATTCTTCAGGCTCCAGCTTAGTTGGAATGAAAACCTGCAGCCACTCAGCCCTTTGAGGACAGAATACTCCTGCTGCAGGGATTTGCTTAGTTCTTGTACATATTTAAATATACATATATACATATTTTGTAGGTTTAGGTTGAGTCTTCCATGTCGATAATTACTAATAAGTCAGTACATTTTGCCTGTTGAAGTGCAATAATGAAGCCTACGGGTTGATGGCCCACTTGCCACATTGATAGTGGGACGATTGCTTTCACACTGCCGTGCTAAACACAATAGAACACATTTTGTAAGTGCACATTGCTCAAGAGGAAACTGTCATAAGAACATGTGAATTGTGGCGTTTTTCTATGTCAAATAATAAATGATCTTGAAAGGCCGCGTGCTGCCTTGTTCTTACAGTGTCCTCCTTTTAATATTGTCTCATCTGAAATTTTCATGATCTGGTCACAACTAAGCGATTTTATAATTTATGCGCTGAAAGCCCTGCATCAAATAGTCATGGGATTTCATTGGGCCATGGTAAGTACATAGACCCAAGACTAGGTGCACATTTATGGTGGTCTTCCCCTGAGCAGGTGTGGCACAGAGATCCAGGAGTGAGTGCTTTCTGCAGCCTGCTATAATCATGTGTCACTATGGCATTATTACAAGCTCTCAAAGGGGGATCAGTCGTTACAAGGTTTTAATGTTTCTCATTTGCCTCTCTGAATCAGACATGATCATCAGCCGCGCAGCTTTGTCTATTTTAAGCTACAAAACGTTAGATTTATTAATTAAAGGTATGAAATGAAGTCCCTTGGGTGTAATTGCGAGCAGCGCAGAGGAACGATGCAGTTTGAGGGATTGAACCCTAAAGATACATTATGCAACTATTTATCTGGAAGAATTCTTTTTACATGTTTGAGCTTGTAAGAGGCCCAATCCACTGTCTATGGGGCGACAGTGGCTCAGTTGGTAGAGCATTGGCCTTTGAGCCTGAAGGTCGTGGGTTCAAGACCTTCTCTATCAACTCCACTGATGTCTGCTCTCGTTTTGTCCCTGGGAAGACACTTAACCCACTTTGCCTTGCTGTGTATGTTTATGCATCAAACTGAAATTATCTTCTTCTTCTGCTAAGAGTGGGCTCCATGCTCTCTTTACTTTTGATCATAGTTGTTTTCAGTGCACCAGGATCAATTGTTTTGTAGTTTTTTCTGGTGCATTTAGGGACTGCTGTGATGGAAAGTAAAGCTGCCGTGCTGACCCCAGTTGCTGAATCACTACAAATTTGCAAAAATATCAACTTTATTTGACAAAAAATCCCCCTCTAAACCTTCTGTTATGTCAGTCCAGGATTTTACCAGCATTGATGCAAAAAGCTGCACAAAAGTTGTAATTTGCATGTATTGTTTAAATCATTGTAACATTCTTTCTTAGTGATCAAAAATATAACACCAGACTTCACCGTCATCATAGAGCGGACTGTATGTTAGGAGTGGACTGACCGAGTGCTGACATCACCTAAATTATCAGCCTTAATGCAGAACTGTCTGATTTGAACATAAGCTAGCTGGAGCCGAGTCCCGTATGAACATTTGTGACGACAGGATGACCTACTAACGTGTTGCTAAGGCAAAGCATTTCCCTCTGCGGATAAATGCATCTGATTGATCAACACTAATCTCACAATATTCAAATATAAACACCAGGATCATAGAGAGCAACTACGCCACAGATGTTTAAGCCCAAATAGTGAGTGTGACACAAACGGTTACTGAGCTAGAGGAGTTTACTTTTCAATGTGAGTCAATAGGAGCCAGACTTGCATGCTTATGTGCTCAATGAGACAACAAGGGAGGTGCCTGTTCCTGTGGGTTTAACACCTTTGCGGAGCAGCGAGGAGGATGACAGGAGACCAGAGACTTTAAGAATTCTGGTTAGGCTTGCATCCGGATCAGAGCTGCCGTGTGTGTACGTGTAGGTGTGTGCGTGTGTGTGTGTGTCACCAGCCCCCCATGAATGCTCTGATTTTGGGAAGTCTGAATATTACATGGACATTTCCGAGTTTCCTAGACTGCATGAAAGTAGCATGAGTAAATTAAAAATACACATTAATATGAATGGATGGATTTCTCATTTAATAAGCCCCCCCCCCGTACAGATGTGTTTGAAAAAAAAAAAAAAGCAGCTCTTCGGGATAACGTATGATCGGGTTGACTACGCCTGGCAAGATGAGCTGATAAGGGTGATGTGACGTCGCGATGCCTCTGAGGAAGACGGAAGTTACCGTGGAAACATGTCGAGGTAATAACATCACTATCTCACAACTGTCTGGTTTAGAAAAACAACAAAAAATGAAAGCTAATTCTAGACACAGTCGATGCTACAAACATTACAATTGCTACATTACACACGTGCTTTTATGGGATGACAAACTTCAGGTGCATTGCCTTTAATGGATACAGCCAAATACAACTCTTGGTTTGTTTGGACCAACTTCAAATATATATTTTTAAAGAAATAGAAAAGCAGCGTGGAGACTCTATAATTTGATGTAAGAGAGATATGGAACAGTGCCACGCTAGCTTACACACTTGGCACATTTGCATACAACAATATAGCACACTGACCCACATTCAGGCCCAGCGAGGATACTGCTACAGAGGTCTGGAAATATTACTTTTGCACAATGTTTCTGCTCTTGCCTTAAAGCAAAGTAGACGCTAGTTCAAATCCATTTCAGAAAGTAGAATAAATGCACGGGTTAGATTGATGATTCTAACGACTGGGAGTTGCCTGTTTTTGAAATGCTATTAGGTTTAACAAGCTGAATGTGCAGATGATTACCTAAGGCTGTGTTTGGGCCGGGGTAAGCCATAAATCACAGTTTTGACATATTAGCATCACGCCAGTATCATGCTACATCTCCATATGCGCTGTGCTCTGCCCCGAAGTCATCCCATCTGCTAAAGTCACCCAAAACAAACAGCCTGACCTCCTCCGTCACACTGCCATGGCTTATTGAGACTCCAATTCTTTCTGTCTGTGACAACTCTAATGCCAGTCATTCCATTGAGAGATTTTCAGGACTTTGCTTGTTTTTTTGTTGTAGGATCTGGCAAGTGAGGAACTGGATTTTCTGGTTGAATAATTGAGTGCTGTAGTCCAGACTCTCCTGATCCAGTTGCCAGGGTCCAGGAGAAAAAATGTCCCTTTCGATGAGCCCGCAGACTTAATCTTAAGAGTAATTCGTGACAATGATATTTTTTATTTCAATCTAAAAAGAAGACATAATATTAAGAAATGGCAAATATACAATTACTTCCTGATTGTAGGTTACTGTAGGTGACATATTTCTTCCTGCTTATAGGTGAGTTTATTTTAGCCAAAAATAGCACATCAAGTCCCACAGCGACATCATGGTCACAACACAGGCCCATTTGCAGTTAAAAAATTCTATCTCGCGAGCAGTATGTGGGAGAACATTAAGAAATCAAAATACAATCAAAATCCTCATAGTGCGATCACTGAATCACCAAGCATTCTGGGTATTGTAGTTCTAGCACAAAGCTTTTGCAACAACACTACAACAAGATGTATCTCAAACTTGCTTTTTCAGACTTGTATTACTACAGTACAGCATAACACAATTTTGTCCAAAAGCCAGAGGTCTCCAAACCATTACAGAAATTGCTAGTTTGGCTGCAGGTTTTCTGTCAGACCTCTGCCCTACGGCCTCGTAGAAAGGTGAATGTCAGGACCCTGAAGCTCCGCCCACTTCCAAGATCCACTGAGGTTTGCTTGTAAATCTCAGAACGTATAAACAGTTAGAAGTGAAAAAGCGTAACATGATGAGTTGTTATTCATTTATCTTGTGCTGTGTGCTCCTCATTCCTACTGTTCTGTATCTTGTGATGCAACTCTGAAATGTCAACATTGCAGGACGAATGAAGGATTTCTTCATCTTGAGCTTAATCTCGATTGTTCTTATTTGCTTTATTACTGTATGGTTGTAAATTACTATTTTGAACATTAACTGTTCATTAGCCGCGTTTTACGACGTGACCCTAAATGTTGTAACTACTGAGTGCCGACATAGACTGTATGTGCCGACATAGACTGTACTGTATGTGCTGACCATAGACTGTACAGTATGTGCCGACCATAGACTGTATGTGCCAAACATAGACTGTATGTGCCGACATAGACTGTATGTGCCGACCATAGACTGTATGTGCCGAACATAGACTGTACTGTATGTGCTGACCATAGACTGTACAGTATGTGCCGAACATAGACTGTATGTGCCGACCATAGACTGTATGTGCCGACCATAGACTGTATGTGCCGACCATAGACTGTATGTGCCGAACATAGACTGTATGTGCCGACCATAGACTGTATGTGCCGAACATAGACTGTATGTGCCGACCATAGACTGTATGTGCCGACATAGACTGTATGTGCCGACCATAGACTGTATGTGCCGACATAGACTGTATGTGCCGGCCATAGACTGTATGTGCCGAACATAGACTGTATGTGCCGACATAGACTGTATGTGCCGACCATAGACTGTATGTGCCGACCATAGACTGTATGTGCCGACATAGACTGTATGTGCCGACATAGACTGTATGTGCCGACATAGACTGTATGTGCTGACATAGACTGTATGTGCCGACACAGACTGTATGTGCCGACACCGACATAGACTGTATGTGCCGACATAGACTGTATGTGCCGACATAGACTGTATGTGCCGACATAGACTGTATGTGCCGACATAGACTCTATGTGCCGACACCGACACAGACTGTATGTGCCGACCATAGACTGTATGTGCCGACATAGACTGTATGTGCCGACCATAGACTGTATGTGCCGACACAGACTGTATGTGCCGACATAGACTGTATGTGCCGACCATAGACTGTATGTGCCGACACAGACTGTATGTGCCGACATAGACTGTATGTGCCGACATAGACTGTATGTGCCGACATAGACTGGATGTGCCGACATAGCAGCAAATCTCAGTGCAACATTGATACATTGACATTTTTTGGAGAAATTTTTAGCAACAATGACATGAATGCAGGATAATAACTATTAGTCGGACCCCAACTTATCTAATGTTTAAAAGCTTGTAATACATTTCTATTTTTCCCGTGGACATATAATCTTACAGGTATTGCATATGATAAGAAGTTTAAAGAAAATCCAGCTTGTTTGTGGATGGAATATCTATAACGGGGAAAAAAACTATATTTTCTGTAACATTTTTTCTTATGGATTACTGAAATTCTGCCAATAACGGTTTTCCTGCATCCTTGTCTTGGTTTTGCCTGAAGGAGATCTCCACTGGTTTGAGTTCCCACCAGTGGCTCGGGTGAGTATTGTAGCCTATATCTTTAATGCAATGTTGATGTGTGTGGGTGTGGTTGCGTTACATAAGTGATGGGCTTGTATGCATACTGTCTCCATCCCTCTGCTACCTCCTCTCTTCTCCTCCTCCTTCATCTCCCCCTTTCTCTCTATCTCTCTTTCTTCCTCTGTGTGATGTGCAGTGTCCACAGGCGTGAGGAGGTTCTGGCTCAGTGAACAGAGAGCCTGCAGCCCTCCTCCTCCTCCTCCTCTTCATCCCACTCCCATACCCACTGCAGAGGATTATTAGGAGACTGGGCATAAGCACTGCTCTGAATGTCAACTACATCTCCCATGATGCTTCTCTCCATGTGGCAAGCCTGACCCTTTCATAGGTTATAGGGCTTGTGGCAGCTTACCAGTTTGCTTTCTAATTATGACTTTGCTTGGAATATCTACCCGGCGTTTGAGATGAAAAAAGGAGGAAAAATAGGCAGGAGTCAAACAAAAAGTATAACCATAAAGTGTATAGTAACAAGTGTGTAGTACAGCTGAAGCCACAAATAGATCAGGCTCCCATTCTGTTGTATTAGTGACCATTTGTTGAAAGATTCACTATTTTAAACCTTGTTGTAGATTCCAGAAATGCAGCACACGTTGTGTCGTAGAATTAAAATGTATACTAATGATTATCATTAGGTGTTTGCATAAAATGTCTTTGTGTAATATTTAGCCTGAGTTTAGTGAATTCAGTAAAGACTCAAGGACAAGGGTTCTGTGATATAAGTATCATTTTCAGGAACAGCGTGTCTCTCTTATCGGAACAAGGCCTGAGACCCAAAACTGGACTAGACCAGACCCAGACGAGGGCCTCACCATGACGTCATCGGACATTTTGATAAAACTGTTGGTAGGACATTTTGTTAGTAGTCTGAGCAGGGATAGATAGAGAGAGCATCGCAGAACGCCTGGATGTTTTCTGTACATTCAGGCCTGGAAGGGACAGTTAAAACGGCTCAGCATAGGGTTAGTTATAGGGAATTAATAGCTCTGAGAGTTTTGTAATAATATTTAGGTGTAAAGATATTTAAATGTTCTATTTTTATCCCTTGTATGCTTGGTCTTATTTCTGTATCAAATTCGAACACGTCCGTCATATTTTTTTGACAATAACCTACAATGTTTTGCGTTTGATGTTCTACAGGATACTAGAGTTGCTTTAGGGCTTATAAGGTTCTTCTAGTAAGAACCTTATAAGTAAAAGCCAACAATTCATTCACAACTCAAAGGGCTGAACAAAACCAGATAGAGACAGTCACACAAGGCATTAAAATCATAAATAATCACAGTACACTAAAAAGAGCAAAGATAAAATGCTTTAGTTGTATCCACAGCTAAACTGAACTGTTTTTGACCTAGATTTGAGTATTATTTGAGAAGAAGCCTGTCTCACATTTTCAGGAAGACTGACTTAAGGAAGACTTACCTGACAGGTTTGGGTGTAGACTTTGTGACGGAGTGTCTCTTATCTGCTGTTGTTACCGGATGCGGCCAGTCTGACAGATTGGGCAGATCCGTCAGACTGACCACGCCCCTCTCCCCCCTCTCTGGAGAAGTGAGTCCCATGTGTGAGACAAGGGTAAGGCCCCCTCGTGTTTGGTGATGGCCCGTGTGCCCCGTGGTCAGTCTGACGGATCTGCTCGGTCTGACAAAGTCTACAAAACAGGTGAGGTAATTAAGCAACACTAGTTTCTTCACACTCTTTGCCTAATTAAAATTACCTTATAGTATGAGTTATTGTTATAGAGTTTTTGTTTTTTTATTTGTATTAGTATAGCTATTGTTCACTTAACTTGTGCCATGTGCTCCTCTTTCCTACTCTTCTATAACTTGTGATGCAACACTGACATTTCCCCACTGTGGGACGAATAAAGGATTTCTTAATCTTAACCTTAACTTTTTTTCATTTAACTGGTGTTAAAAACAACAAAGATTTGAACAGTAATAACTGACTAATCAGATGCCTTTCTCCTCAAAGTCATCTTGAGCGAGCGCATTGTTGCTACGCGGCATTAGTGGGAGTAACCAGCCAATTATTGGCTCCAGCATTTTGGCAAGTTACTCTGAGATTGTAAAATGATATGTTACTGTGACAAAAATGCAATTTACTTGTACTACAATAATACTGACTTTAAGATGTGAATGTATTACACAGGTTTTTGAGTCTAAAATCTGATCTTGTTACATCAATACTATTGGATCATTGAGGTGCAACATCAATTCTGTTTCAGGATGCAGAAAGCAAGAAAGAGGTTTTGAAGTCCAGGATGAGATTTCAGAAGAGGGACCAGGGGAGGGCAGGGAAACAGGCACCATTCGGTCATTTGGAATTACCGTAATTGTAGGTTGGATCTGGTTTACACTTCATGGTGAAAAGCCTGGGAAGAGAACCTTGGGACCCTGCTGTTGGAGTGTCCCAGTCAAAGTCCACAAGTAGCTTTGGAATATTTGTGTAAAACAATGATACTATGTCTATCGCAAAATATGAGAATACATTTGATAGATTTCTCCTCTTAATGTACCAGAGGCCCTCTGCAGACTCCTCCAGTGTGTGTGGCAGTAATGGACGAGGCAATCTGGTGCCTTGAGGGGCCATCATCATTGGGACAAGTGTGTGTCTGTGTGTGTCTGTGTGTGTCTGTGGGTCTGTGTGTGTCTGTGTGTGTCTCTGTGTCTCTGTGTGTGTGTCTGTGTGTGTGTCTGTATGTCTGTGTGTGTGTGTGTGTGTGTGTGTGTCTGTGTGTCTCTGTGTGTGTCTGTGTGTCTCTGTGTGTCTGTGTCTGTGTATGTGTCTGTATGTCTGTGTGTGTGTCTGTGTGTGTGTCTGTGTGTGTCTCTGTGTGTGTGTCTGTGTGTCTGTTTGTCTGTGTGTCTGTGTGTGTCTATGTGTGTGTGTCTGTGTGTGTGTGTGTCTGTGTGTGTGTGTGTCTGTGTGTGTCTGTGTGTGTGTGCTCTGTCCAGAAGGGGCAAGTCTTCGAAGCCCAGCCACAAAAACACACACTGTCCATACTTCTGCAGCCTCCTTCACTCCAACTATTTGAATATTCCACACGTGTCCATAAGCTGCTGGTGACTGAGATGTTTCTCTGTTCAGTAAATCAGCCTCAGAGATGTTTGAGCTTGTTGCATGTCAGCCCTTTCCTTACGTTTCTCCTCATACTCTTCAGTCTGGCCTCTCAGTGCCGCAGTTTCGAGTGTCACCGATCCGTTCCAAGTCACCCCAGAATGCTCTCACGTCCAGCCCCCTTTGATACTTCGTTGACTTCGCAGTTTCACATGCAGGGGGTCGCTTCTCCAGGCAAGGTCTGTTTCAAATCCGATCTTTTTGGTGATGTTTTCCAACCCATTTTCAAGGACATACTGTATATCATCCTTGAAGATCACACACAAATTATCACTTGCTTCGTCAGTTTTTGTTATTGTTCAGAGTTTATCCACGGAAGTTCAGCCAACCAGAAATTTACATTGAGTTTCATATTTGTAACTGATGTATAATTTTGTGTAATGCGGTGTGTTACAGAATTACTCTGAAATGGATGAAGCAAGATCCATCCATCAATCCCCTCCCAGCCCTTCAGACACACACAATACAATACAAAGTACACTTCAGCAACACACTCACACACCCACACATACCCACATACACAGACTTATTCACACAAACAAGACACAATTGGGCACCAAATATTTGAATTTTGCAGAGTAGTTCAAATATACATCTTTAACTTTTTCCAGTAAAAGACAAATGCTAGTATGCATTCTAACCAAGCCCTGGTGATCCAAGATGGCGCCCTATTCAAATGAATGGCTTGTGCTCAGTAGCGCATGGGACTTCACGGGGACCAGGAGATTAGCAGAACTTGCCTATATTTGGGCATCGTCTGGTTCTCTCGGTTCTGCGCAGTGGACGAGCTCCCATGATGCGTTGCGTCAAATACGCGTGTGTGGATCTCATGCACGTGCACAGAGGGGCTCGGCCGCGTTTTGACCAATCAGAGCTGCTGATCAGAGCAACGGTAGAGCGGAGCCAGAGCGGGAAGGAAAGGAGCAGAGTTTGTGGCAGTAAAGTGTGGATTTAAAGAAAACCGAAGGATTTAAGAAGAAGAAAAGTTCAGGATGCCAAGGGACACTAAAATCCCCACAAAATCCGATCTTTGTTAAAGCTGCAGCCTGTCTGCTGAGGTCGAGATGTTTTAGTTTACATTGAGTTCTATGGGACTTTTTTCTGGGTAGCCCGCGTGAGTTTAGTCTGCAGTACCAAGGGTGCCCCCTGTGCCCATGGGTGGGACAGCTATAAGCTAGTAATACCCTATCCAGTTATTATTATAGATCTATGATTCTAACTGTGTAACAGGACATGAAAACATTGTCATAACATTTCAGAACATCTTTTTTTTAAGAAGAAGAAGAATATATGCTTTGTTGATGTCACAGTATTATGAGCACTACTATATTCAGAGAAACCGTCTGAGGTTGACAAAGAACAATATTAGTGACGATCACAAAATGGAACTCTAAGGAAGCTTGGAAGGGGCGCTAGAAGAAGCAGTACACCTAAAGACCTGCCGATCGAGGAGGGCAAGGAACTTTTTACCCACCGTGAGTGAGTAGAGAAGCCAAAACATATTGACCACACAAACATCCTTTTTGCCCTCATCTCCATCATGTTTTGCCGTGTGTGTGGTTGTGTGATGTCATCGGTAAACTGTGCCATTGGGCCACACGCGAACACACCATTATAATACTTAAACTTTTATCCCCATATAAAAAACATATGCTTTTTATTTGAAGTTTGTTTGGAGCTTACATCTGGGCTTGTTGCTCCTCCAAACCTTCTCCTCCTCCTCAGCTCCTGTCAGTGAGCAGAGGTGAAACGCTCCACTTTTCTTCCTCAAGTCATTTCTATGTTAATGAGTCTCCTTGTGCGATAAGGCAATAACATCCAGGCACACACCAACACTCCACCCGTCATTGTGTGTGTGCGTGTGCGTGTGCGTGTGCGTGTGCGCGTGCGCGTGCGCGTGCGTGCGTGCGTGTGTGTGTGTGTGCGCGCGCGCGCGTCTACGAGTGTGTGTGTGTGTGTGTGTCTTTATACGTATGTGTGTGCATGTGTGTGTGTGTGTGTGTCTTTATACGTATGTGTGTGCATGCGTGTGTGTGTCTGTGATTATGAGTGTGTGCGTGTGCGTGTGTGTGTGTGGGTGTGTGTGTGTGTGTGTGTCTCCGCCTGTGCTGTCTGCGATCGCCTTAACGTCTTGTTTTATTTGCTCTTTAGTCCAAACAGGCTGCATTAGATAAACAGCATCGACTCAGTGATGGAGTCGTATTTAGGGCGATCTAAAGGTCTGGAAAAGCAACACGGATGATTATATTTCATTTCGTAGTTAAAGCTGGTGGCCCACGTACAGTATTTAGAAAATATCCCTTGTTTCAGAATGGTCTTTAAGATAAAATGAAAAAGTAAGAAAAAGTACTTTGGATTTTTTTTTTCCTTTTTTATGTAAATGTAATGTAGGTTTGTGATATTGACCTAACGACACTGTTCGGTGTGGAGTTTGCAGGTTTCTCTTTGGTCATGTGGGTTTCCTCCAGGTGCTATGGTTTCTCCCTCCACTCAAAACATGCACCATTCAGTGGTTTGTTCTCCAGCCCCAATCTTGAGAAGGAGCATCAACATCTAGAGATGGGTCCCCATCTCACTGCTCCTCACAGAAGCAAATTTCCCTACGGCTATAGTTAATAACTGAACCATTACCTTATGTTGCACAATTCCATTGAAGCAACATTATCCATGAAGATACATCAATTTCATGGGGAACATTATGGGGCCATTCAGTCATTTCAATTTGGAGAGACGTGAAACAAGAAGCTTTTGAGTATTTATTGGGAGGAGGTTTGGCGCCCTAGGCCCCGGTGCGGCCTTCAGATCGGAGGGGCTCTGCGATGGAGCATGCCAATCCCCCGGGACCTAGGCACTGGTGGCGGCATTTGGCAGCGGGAAGCAGATTGAAGGCAGAATGAAGCAGGGTGAAGAGGAGGAGGAGGGGAGGCGGTGGCTGCAGCTTCAAGAGGCCGAGAATGGGAGTTCCTCCGCTTTTAAGCAGCTTGCCTGGCTGGACCGGTGATTGGAAGGGGGCGTTTGCCGTGCGATAGGCTGGGGATGAGAACCGGCCTGGAGGGGTTACCTTTGGCTGACGTCTACCAAATTGAACTTACGCTGGCTGCATTTCAATTTGGAGAGACGTGAAACAAGAAGCTTTTGAGTATTTATTGGGAGGAGGTTTGGCGCCCTAGGCCCCGGTGCGGCCTTCAGATCGGAGGGGCTCTGCGATGGAGCATGCCAATCCCCAAAAAGGTTGTGAGTTGATGGAGTTTTGCAGCCTGGTTTGAAGGGGACAGACGTCGAGACTACTCTATGCTGTGACCGCTATCGCTATATACTGTGACCGCTATCGCTATATACTGTGACCGCTATCGCTATATACTGTGACCGCTATCGCTATATACTGTGACCGCTATCGCTATATACTGTGACCGCTATCGCTATATACTGTGACCGCTATCGCTATATACTGTGACCGCTATCGCTATGTGCTGACGAGTCGCGACCATCGCGCGCTAACCATTTTTTGCTATATACTGTGACCGCTAACCATTTTTTGCTATATACTGTGACCGCTAACCATTTTTGCTATATACTGTGACCGCTATCGCTATATACTGTGACCGCTAACCATTTTTTGCTATATACTGTGACCGCTATCACTATATGCTGTGACCGCTATCTATTGTGACCAAACTTGCGGATCCTCATCCGAGCAGTCTCTGCCGAACAGTCTCTGCGAGCAGTCTCTGCCGAACAGTCTCTGCCGAACAGTCTCTGCCGAACAGTCTCTGCCGAACAGTCTCTGCCGAACAGTCTCTGCCGAGCAGTCTCTGCCGAACAGTCTCTGCCGAACAGTCTCTGCCGAACAGTCTCTGCCGAACAGTCTCTGCCGAACAGTCTCTGCCGAACAGTCTCTGCCGAACAGTCTCTGCCGAACAGTCTCTGCCGAACAGTCTCTGCGGGCGACCATTGCTTGCGGATACTCAGCTGCTGCGACCATTGCTTGCGGATACTCAGCTGCTGCGACCATTGCTTGCGGATACTCAGCTGCTGCGACCATGCTTGCGGATACTCAGCTGCTGCCGCCACCAGGAAGTTTGCAAGTGTTTTATGGAGATGCAAAGAGGCGCTGGGCTGCCAGGATGGTCGAAGTGTCAGGCCTGATGTATGAGGAGAGGGCCGATGATGACCAGCGGCCCAGCTGCTGGAGGGCGGAATAGGGGAGCCCAAGGGACGCGGCGCGCGTGGCGGCGCCTATCCGAAGGAGTGGGCTGTGTAGAGATGGGGAGACAGGTTACAAGCAGCAGTACGGACTTGAGTTGGGCTCTGAAACAGACGGATGACATTGGAAGGTTTATCGGGAGCGCGGAGGAGATGCTTTGAGGGAAGGCGTCGGGCCAGGGCCCGGCGAACCACTGGACCTGGAAGAGACCCCCAAAACCCACGGACGGGGCTGCGTCCGTGAAGAACCGCAGGGCATCTGAGGACGGGATGACGTCACTGTAAAAAAAAGATACACCGTCCCAGCGGCTCTGCAGACGGGACCCGAATGCCAGGTCGGAGCGGCACCCCGCGTCCGGGCAGACAGCGTCGTTGAGGGAGGAGACGGAGCCAGATACAAGCAGTTCCATCTATAAGCAGTTCCATATACATAAGCAGTTCCAGATATATAAGCAGTACCAATATATGCAGTTCCATATACATAAGCAGTTCCATATATATAAGCAGTTCCAGATATATAAGCAGTTCCATATATATAAGCAGTTCCATATATATAAGCAGTTCCAGATATATAAGCAGTACCAATATATGCAGTTCCATATATTGCATGAGCAGTTCCAATATGAGCAGTTCCAATATGAGCAGTTCCAATATGAGCAGTTCCAATATGAGCAGTTCCAATATGAGCAGTTCCAATATGAGCAGTTCCAATATGAGCAGTTCCAATATGAGCAGTTCCAATATGAGCAGCAGTTCCATATATTAGCAGTTCCATATATTAGCAGTTCCATATATTAGCAGTTCCATATATTAGCAGTTCCATATATTAGCAGTTCCATATATTAGCAGTTCCATATATTAGCAGTTCCATATATTAGCAGTTCCATATATTAGCAGTTCCATATATTAGCAGTTCCATATATTAGCAGTTCCATATATTAGCAGTTCCATATATTAGCAGATCCATATATTAGCAGTTCCATATATTAGCAGTTCCATATATTGGCAGTTCCATATATTGGCAGTTCCATATATTAGCAGATCCATGTATAAGCAGTTCCGTATATAAGCAGATCCATATATATAAGCAGGTCCAGATATAAGCAGAACCAATATATGCAGTTCCATGCACTGTATAAGCGGTTCCAGGTATAAGCAGTACCATATAATCAGTTCCAGGTATGAGCAGTCCCAATATGAGCAGTTCCATAAAAGCAGTTCCATAATACATAAGCAGTTCCGTAATACATAAGCAGTTCCGTAATACATAAGCAGTTCCATAATACGTAAGCAGTTCCACGATACGTAAGCAGTTCCACGATACGTAAGCAGTTCCATAATACGTAAGCAGTTCCAGATATAAGCAGTTCCGTGAGGGATTAAACTGAGAGCTCGCAGTCCAATTTGAGGGATTAAACGGAGCTTGCAGTCAGAGTGAAGGATTTAAACGGAGCTTGGTTAAAGAGAGCCTGCAGACCAATGTGAGGGCTTTAAACTGATGCTTGCCCACCAATGCACGGGGCCAACTGAGCCTGCATTACAAGCGCGGGGCCAACTGAGCCTGTAGGACAATGCGAGGGGAATAAACCGTCCGCAGATCTCATACTTACCCGCAACGCCAGAAGATAAGGGACAACACGACGGGACCACACCGTATGGCACGAGGAGGCAGGGATGCGCACGGCTCCCACCGCACCGGTCCAGACCGGCCGTATGCAGCAGCAGGCCGCGACGAGACGAGCAGCGGCGAACCCGCAGAAAGAGCCCGCAAAGGAGGAGAGCGGCAAAGACCCACGGACCACAGCACGAGACCCGCAGCAGGTGCAGCGACGTGGAGGAGGAGCAGACGACACGCAGCAGGACAGAGGACAGCAGGGACACGCACGAAGTAAGTGAGAGTAGAACAAAGCGATTCCTCCAGAACGACTCTTTGCAAGGCTTCGCTCTTTGCTGCAGCTTCAAGAGGCCGAGAATGGGAGTTCCTCCGCTTTTAAGCAGCTTGCCTGGCTGGACCGGTGATTGGAAGGGGGCGTTTGCCGTGCGATAGGCTGGGGGTGAGAACCGGCCTGGAGGGGTTACCTTTGGCTGACGTCTACCAAATTGAACTTACGCTGGCTGCATTTCTCTATCTCACCTTCACAATCAACATTTGCTTCGCTTGTTACTTTGTTTAATAAATAAATAGATTAAAGGATGAAGTGTTGTGAGATATTCTAAGTAAACACAAACGGTTCTTAAACATGGACAGGACAAAGAAAGGATCAGGGTTGTAGAAATGGAAGTTATTACATGTTTAAATGAATCATTAAGCGGCAGATTGTCCTGTGCTTTATCTTTACAAATAAGAGTCATGTGAGCTGCTGGTGCAGTACAACACAGTAAGCTGCTCGGCTGTACGAACGTTCATGCATGTGAGTGCCAATGATCAAAGTGTTTGGCTGGGAAACAAGTTGGATGGATGTAAACTCTCAGTTTGAAGGTGCTCCAGCTTTAATGTTTAGGGGAGATAGAGAGATATAGTTTGCAGACGCACTCTGTTACCTTCCAGCATCGTCTACAGTCATTCAGTGGTATGATTTTGTGTTGTATATAAGACTTAAACCTCCCTCAAACTTGTATAATTGGAAATTGCAGCATCACCAGCAGTAGTCACGTGAACCCAAACATCTCCACACACGCACGCGGGTACGCGCACGCTCAGTCTACTGCGTTCAGTGAACCATGAGCTCATATAGCCTTGTGTGGGGGCCTCAGTGGAGTGGAATCATTAAAACGGTCCGTGGCTCTTTAAGTGGCGTCTCTGCTTCTCTCCGGGGCGCGATTCTTCATGCATGGCTCTCCCCTCTCCCCCTCTATCCCCCTATATCCCCCTCTATCCGTCAATATCATCCTCAATGTGTCTTCTCACTAATCAGTGCGTCGCAGATGGGTTTCTGCCGAGGAGCCGTAATGGGGCGACGGTTCGGATCAGCACCATGGACAGCGCCGCAGCACAGGCATACAGCCGCACTATAAATAGCAGCGGTGTTTGTGACCATTTTGAGACACCAATAATGTCACTTATTTAGGCTCCCATTAAGCTTCACCATGGAAACGCATGCACGCGTGTAAGTCACATTCTCCACATCTGGACACAACTGGATCCTGAATAGCCCCAGTGCAATAGCCAGCCTTTTTATAGTGACGGCGATGCGGCTGAAGGCGGGATCCAGGGCCACTGCGCCACACCATTGGTCACTTCTGAGCTCCATCACACGTGTGTCCAATCCGCAGAAAGCTCCTGTGCCCCAGGCGAAACAGGGGGAGACGCGCGCTTACTTTTAGTTTGTGTTGGTTGGATCGAGAAAGGAGGAGGAAGACCTAGAGGAGGAGGAAGAGGCGGCTGTCATTTTTTCATTTGTACAAACGGCACGTTTGAGGAGCGCAGTGCCAGGCGCATTTTGCCGACGGTCCTCCAGCTTCTCTTGGATACCTTTATTTTGAATGGGAAAGCGTAGCTTCTCATAGATATAAATACTGCTTTGGACTAAAGTCTGTGACTGCTTTGAAGGCTCAGATTGCTTCTTGCCTCTTTGCGACTTGATTATTCGGTTGATCTATGGAGGAGAACATGTCACAGAGAAACGTCAGGCAACAGCTGTGTGCAGGGACACACCACGAAGCTCTGCTGCCCGTCTGCGCGCCCCGCGTCAGCCTCGGATGTCCCTGCCTTCGCTGAAGCATCACCCGTGTGCATTCGAGGAGAGGTCGTCGGCAGAAGCAATAGGATACAAGAGGCGGTGAGTCAGAGGCGACCCTCCTCCTGCTCTGGACTGCACTGTGGCACTGCTGAGACAAACAACCCTCCGTTATATGTTAACTACATGTTCCTGCTGAGCTGCCCACGCAGGTTCACACAGGCGCTGCACAAGTTCTAACGGACACACGAAGACGCGCACGGCGGAACAGTGTGTGATGGGCACTTTGGCGTCAGATCAGCGGCATTAGCGGAGGGACACCGGGGCATGCACCGCTCTGAGAGACAGGACAAGCGGGGGTCTCTAATCGTCGTGGAGATGTGCGTGTGCGCCAGCGTGCTGTGGTGAAGAGACTGTTTGATGCACGAGAAAGTGACGTGCTGCCCCCCACCATCCCACCCTCTGCCCCGAGCCTCTGCCGAACACCAACTGCTTTATGTAGCACGCATCCCAATGACACGCTGTTGTGCTGTGTAAGAAAGAGCGGAGTGTCTGTCGCCAAAACGACAGTGTGACTCGTCCAAATCTCGCGGGAGAGCGTGTCAATTAAAGGGTGAATCTTAACGAGAGGAGGGACTCAGATTGCACCCAACAGGAGCCGCCTTTATGAAGATGCTGATGTGTGACCGAGGCGTCCAGATGCTCGTGACGACGGTGGGCGCGTTCGCCGCCTTCAGCCTCATGACCATCGCGGTGGGCACCGACTACTGGCTCTACTCACGAGGGGTCTGCCGCGTGAAGAGCAGCAATGACAACGACACGAGCCGCAAGAACGAGGAGGTGATGACGCACTCCGGCCTCTGGCGAACCTGCTGTCTGGAAGGTACGTGCTCCGTCTGCCTAGGACGGACTGGGACTGAGGCTGACTGAGACTGTGACTGACTGGGACGGACTGGGACGGACTGGGAGAGAGGGTGCTCCGGTGTCACCCACTGCTGTGCCGCCCATAGGCGCAGGCTCTGCTCTGCCGCTGCCGTGCGTAATTACACTACATGTAAGTGAAAGTGCAGCCTTTCCATCACTGACCTGGACCAACATGTCCCCACTTCTGTGACACTGATGACAAAGCAATTTGGAGAATGGTGAGCTCATGTTGACTCCACACTGAGAAAACCCTCGAATCTACTGAAAATGTGTCTCCCTTGAGAATAAACTATGTTCCATTTAACACTAACGAACAGTGCATAAAAGCAGAACTATGGAGGTTGTGGTAGAGAGGGGGAGGTTAAGAAGATCAAGTGTTCATATATCATCAGGTGTGAGGGGCATAATGCCTCCATCGTTACTGAGATTTAGGGGCAGAAGTGATACACACACAACACTCTGTGTGTCATGAATTGTCTTCTAACTTAAGAGTCTATTCTAATACAGTTAAATCTGGGGGTAAGACAACAAGCACACAATGTTTATAGACTGTATGTGATCCATTGCTCCATTTCAAGGCGACCATTTCTTGATTTTTTTGAGCTTCTCCTTTATTTCCACATATTAATTAAAGCAGCACTGTGAAGATTCTTGATATGCCACTTTCATTACAGTTACAAATAGAAGATGGGAAACATTTGAAAACCAAACGTTCTCAATGTGTTGTTTTTATGTTAGTTTGGAATGTTGGAGACAGCTTTGAACATCTAACAGAACAAGCAATTTTTCAACCAGAAAGTTACATTCAGAGCTTTCATGAGAGTGCTGTCACCTGTATGGCAATCAATGTGGCATATTTGAAATGTGTTACAGGTGCAGATATTACGACTAGGGGTCGGTCACTGTGGCTCATCTCTATCATGTCCATGAGTGAGTGGTTAGCACTCTTGCTTCTTGAATCCCAGTCAAACAGGCTTTTCTCAGTGGAGTTTGCATGTTCTCCCCGTGTCTGCGTGGTTTCCTCTGGGCACTACAAAAATCAACAATTGGTAAAATCCTCCAGCTCTAGTCCTGAACAAGCTTGGCATCAATATCTGGAGATGCAGGGACAAATGAGAGCAAATATCCTTATAGGGACAATACACTCCACGTATGAACTTCTATGGCATAAGTATTCCACAGTATTTCAGCCGGAGATCCTCCAAAGATAAGTTTAGGCCTCGTAGTGTTTTTGTGTAGACTCCACGATTGCATATATAAGAAAGAAATTGGGTGAATTAGTCACATTAGTTTCAAAGTCTGTGAAAGGGTCAACCTGGAGAGAAGCGGAGGGAGAAGAATAAATATTTCATAGATCATTTAAATTAGTGTGTAGTAGTAGTGTAGTAGTGTGTGCTTCCCGTTAGCTAGTGAGCCGCTGGTGGAATATATATTTGAAAATGTGATATTAGGGACTAACATGTATAATTCTGGTCTGTGTTGGAGTACTTGCTGACACCGGACATGATTGCCTGACCTTTATGTGCTGTCATTTCACTTAGAAATCAGAGGCCTGTGGTAGTCGGCAGTCTCCATGAAGAGGAAGCTACCGAGCAGTGTATGTCTATTGATTATTTGATTAGCTAATGAAGTTGTGTGGTTGATTTCTAGGTTTCAGCCTCATTGTACTATATGATATCACATCTGTAAGTGCACCCACAGAGGAGTGTAGCAAAATAGTTCATAAAATAAGTTAAGGAATGTAGGAACAGGGGCTGGGAGGTCATACGTTTTATTCTTCTCACTCCTTTTTGAGCCAAACTCTTTTTGTTGTTGTACGGATCCTCCTTGTACCGGTTTAGTTTAGTTTTCTTCTTCCTTCTCTTGTTGCCTCTGTAAGTGGGTACAGTGTTTGCTGTATGGCACAGACTGTTATAATTTTGTATGGCTCAAAATAAAGAAGTCAAATAAAAAACTTAAAAAAATGTTAACCTTTATAAAAGATTGTGATTATGTTTTTCCACATTTAATTGAAGGATGGATTAGAAGGCTATTATCAACTTTCCTGGCATTCAGATATTATCCCATGAAATTGTCCACGAGAGGTCGAGAGTAAAGGTCCATTCTCGTTCCAGAGGCAACATTTAAGCTCACAGTTTCTGAAAAATTGACAATATATTCAGTGTATATGATATGCACTGTAGATCCAGATACTAATTTCCATCTGGTGTGCCTCGGCAGGTCACACAAATAGACATACACTTGTACATTTGTAATAAAAAAACATTAAATATAAGAACTTTGAACCATATTATTGTTGTTTTTAGAGTGAATCATGCATGTTTGACCACAGCCAAATGTTCTTAGCATTTCCACAACCTAATTAGAGCACTTGCTGGACTATTCAGCGCATCTGAAGACAAAAGGAACCAGCACTATTTGAAATGAAAGCCACATTTTTTCACACATAGGTCACACGTGAATATAAGCTGCAGGTTTTCATGTCACCCTTAACCAACAGCTGATGGAGCAAAACAAAGCTGATATATACGACTGTTTTAACTGGACATGGTTTTAGCGCACTTTTGAGTTGTGATGAATAAAGCTTTGTGAATAACTCAATGATCTCTAAGGAGGTAAACAGGTTAGCATGCTTAACTTAAAGCTGCTTTACCTCACTTTATTTTTGTATTCATTAGTTAAATTTAATCCATATCCATGCAGTGTATTGGGATATACGACCTTTTGAGGAAAAAGTAGCGCAGATTTGTGCTGGTGTGTCATTTTATTTTAGATCGAGTTTTCATGCAACACGGACCAATCACAGCGGACCACTGGCCCCCACTTTCTTGAGAAAAGCTACAGGTCTCTCATTAGCACAGACAGCTGAGGTAAACAAGCGGCGGAGGCTAACCTGAAACTTCCTGTGTCTTTGTTACTGGTTACTGCTTACTCAGCGAAACAGCCATCCAAAAGAAAGAAAATTTCACAAATTGAGTTAGTGCAGCTTTAACTGTTAGCTTCCATATTGGAACTCATTTACCAATATATTTTGACAATAAAAGTGACTCTTATAGCCACTACCTGTTGATGAAGTCAAAAAATAAGAAGTAACTTTGCTCTCAGGACTGCCCAACTCTACCACAATCAAACTGTGAACATTCTCATTGCAGCAGGTGTTAAACAAAAAAGTACTGGCTTTTAGTTCAGTAAATACAGTAGATGTTTTGTTTTTCCATTTTAGATTTATACCACTGACAAAAGTATAAAACATGAAACCCGATTCTGAAAGGTGGCTTGCTTTTGCACAAATCTGACTTGTTCAGGGCCTCGTCCAGCTTGATTTTGTGGACATTGGGTCACTTTCTGTGAAAAGTCTAAAGCAAGGATGTCAAACTAATTTTGGTCGGGAGCCAAATTTAATAATAATAATAATAACAATATTTATAATACATTGGTTTCATATAGCGCTTTTCAAGAGCTCAAGACGCGTCACAGTTTAGGACACACACAATCACAAAACTAAAAATCAACTAAAAACATAAGAGCTAGTTGGGGCCAGAACTGGTATAATTTTTTTTTATTTTTTGTTGTTGAGAAAATCACTGTAATCTGTTAGAAGATGAATATAAAGATCGGTAACTATAACTATCTAATTACATTTATTTAGAATGTTAGAAAATGAAGGATAATATGCCATAGTATCCTTGTACCATCAATACTGCAAGTTACTGCGATAAAGATCATGGAAAATCATTTCAGAGGCCACTTAAAATTGTCTCGTGAGCTGGATCTTGCCCACGGGCCTGAGTTTGACATGCCTTGTCTAAACTTTCTATTTCCACATCTAGAAAGTTGCGCATTACCGCTCAGAGAATCATCCAGCAAAATGTGCATCTTGAATTGTCAAAATGCTCCCTATGGGCTTTTAGTAAAGTTTTTTGCTTGCAATAAACTTCTTCAGAGAGCTCTTGTGTTGGATAGTAGAGTCTCAGGATGCCCGTATATGGACTTCCACCCAGACATAGTTCCCACACGCCATGGTTTTGTCAGTGTAACAGACTGAAGAAGACTTAGACTGAAGAAGAAATACACTTTTTTTTTTTGGAGCGCTGCCCACTAAAGCGAGTGCTAGTTTGAAGTATACTGCATTGGAATTAAGGTGTTTTTTTTGATGGATAATTGGGAAGCCGCAAAGGGGGGGAGGGGTGGGATCTCTACATCTATGGACATGCCCATTGATGGAAGCAGAGGAAAATCCTTTTATTTATCGATCTACGAGCGAGCTGAAAACTGCTTATAGCTACCTGTTGCTCACCGAAATATAGAGCCATAACTAAGACAACTAAGTACTGAATCCATGAGTAAAAAAGAAAATATATAAGATAATGATATTCATTTGCTTCACAGAAAAACACATTTCAAAATTACATTACCTCCCTTCAGCATAATATACTACCCCCCCCCCCCCCCCCCCCTTTCCCGCCCTATGGGAACCATAAAGTAGACCTTACCTTACGGCGTTGGTACTCCCCTGAGAAGGCGTGTTGCGCTGTATACGCCAATCTTTCCACAGGCCCCCAGTATCCACCGAACCTTAACGGGATCCTTAATTTAAACTTACATCTATATCTTTGTTTTGTGTTCTCAGATAACAGGTCATATGGAAAATTCATATTTGGAAGTGAATTTATTCTTAAAACAAAAATGGACATCTCTGCATCATGCAGATTATCCAGAAGAGCAGAATGAGGTTGAATGATTTGGGTTGCCAGGTGAAAGATATGTAGTTTTGGCTCTTTTATTTATTTTTTTAACCTGAGAGCAGGTTTACTAATGCACCACAGCTTAAATGCCCATTCATACAACGATTATGTATGTCTTTCATGACTTCAGTAAATCGCACGAAAGACACTTGTTTGTAAGTAATGTTTATTTATATAGCACATTTTACAGACCAAGGTCACCCAAAGCGCTTCACAATGTTCAAAGTTCAGATATTGTTCCGATCATTCCACACACGGTGATGACAGAAGCGAGTCGCCGAACACACTGGACCATCAGCTCCAACACCATCCATTCACTCTCTCATTTACATTCATACAGTACCTATTGTGCATGTTTTTAGTGGTAGGGGAAACCGGAGCACCCGGAGGAAACCTACGAAGACACGGGGAGAACATGAAAACTCCACTCAGAAAGGCCCTGTTCTGACCGGGATTTGAACCCAGGACCTTCTTGCTGAGAGTGCTATACACTCAGCCAACGTGCCGCCCTAAATTATTATATTAATTTCCAAAACAGGAGCTACAGTATGTGTCACAGCTCTGACCACCACCAACCACTCACACACACACCAGACTCATTCTAGACAATGGGGGTGAAGTGTCTTGCCTAAGACACAACGGAAGTTTGTCACTTTACAGCCGCCCCACTGTGGCTGGTGTTCCCAGAGGTTAAGTGTCTTGCCAAGGACACAACGACAGCAGACAGTGGGAGTCAATGGTGAAAGTCTTGAGGTGGGCTCGAACCCATGGCCTTCTGGCTCAAAGGCCAATGCTCTACCAACTGAGCTACTGTCGCCCTATGCACGTTTCTAGATATACTGTATATGAGTGCATATGTAGGAGTGGTGCCACCTGTGAAAGCCAGATTTTTTCAGACCTTTGAAGCTAAGCAGGACAGTGTCTGGTTAGTACTGTGATGTGAGACCTCTTGGAACACCAGGTTCCACAGATAAAGGGCCAAACTGTTGTTGTGTCCTTAGGCAAGACAGTACATACTGGTGGCCTTGCTTCTGCCATTCTGCTCCAGGGCAGCTGTGACACAACAATTACAATTAGTAGTCTTTTCACCGCTCTGTAAGGAGAGAGTGAATGTGATGTGTAATGTGAAGCGTCTTTGAGTGTCCTAAAACCGCCATAGAAAAACAACACATTATCTTTATTATCAATAATATAGAAGTCCTGGTTATTTCAGTGACTGCATTTGTCCTCCACATCCACATGACTTTCTGGCCTTGTCTAAAAAGTTGTCTGTTTGTCATTCCTGATTGAAAGCAGCACATTGCCATTAGCGTCCCAGTGCACATGTGCCGTGTGGTGCAGCCAGACATGACCATTCGATTCTGGGGGCACAGGAGGTGATTACAGGCCCAGATGGTGCAGGTATCGGCTTTCTTCAACACTGCCTCTTTCATTTTCATACAAACTCATGCTTGTAATTGAAGGAATAAACAGACACATTTTCTCCTATTCCCAGTAGACCAATAAGCACATCTGTGAAAGCACTGTGCCAACTAACGCAAAGTCACATCAATGTCACAACAGGCAAAACATCCACACCACCCCTCTGCTCTGTGTCCACTTTGAGGTTTCTGGGAATTTGTAGTTTTTTTGTAACTTTCCTTCCATAGAACAATTTACAGTTGATTTCACACACTCAGACAAACAGCAGCATGTGGAAGTAAAAAAAATAAAAGGTATGTGAAAATTATATTTATCAGTGATGTAACCTAAATCCATACTCTCTGCAAATACTAAAGTTAGCTCAATAATTATTCTGAATCAAAAGCTAACGTCACCCTTACATGAGGATAGCTTAAACTGTTCTATTCCCCTGTTGATGGTAAAAAGATTTTCCTTCCTCATTTACTGTAGATGGGGTTTAGTGGTTCTGTTGGCACCCCCTGTGCTGTTTCCCATGTTAGAAAGCGATACAAGAGCTTTTTGTGACAGCTTTCTCTCTGCAGGTGTTTTCACACTGACTACAAAACCCGGGGTTTTTCAACCCAAATTCTCGGGGCCAGTTCCTTTCAGACTGAGCAACTAGTGCTGGTGTGTCAAAACAACTGACCTTCCTTCTTCGTTCCACTCAGTGTAAACACCCACACCAATAGAAGAGGGAATTTAGACAGAAAATAAACTTTTGAATAGCCTGTTGAGTGAAGCTCTTTATTGTCAAAGTCGTCAAAGCGAGTTAAACAATGCTGTTGAACTCCCTCCTTTTGAAAAATATGTTGGGAAATGTTTATATTGTGGATGATAAACTTTCCATAGTTCATTACATGTGATCTCCTCTGGTCGTGGGTATTCACACTACGACATTAGACTTATTTTGAAAGTTATTGTGATTATGTTGAAGAATGTTGATTTTGACTCTATTTTGGCGACAGTAGCTCAGTTGGTAGAGCATTGGCCTTTGAGCCTGAAGGTTGTGGGTTCGAGCCCACCGTAAGACCTACTTCACGACTCCCACTGATGACGGCTGTCGTTGTGTCCTTGGGCAAGACACTTAACCCTACTTTGCCTGAAGCTCCCACTGAAAGATCTAAGCTTCTGTGGACTCACCACCTGCAGGAGGATCAGTGAGGGGCTGGTGTTCTGTGTGCTGGGTGGCATCTCTGGCCACCCCCCCGACCCAGAAATGGATTAAGGGGAAGAAAATGGATGGATGGATGGATGAACATACGTTTGCTGGAACCCATTCCCTTAAATGAGCACTTCTTCTGTATCAGAGATCAATATCAAAATATAAACAGCAGGATCACAGAGAACACTAAATCACACATTTCTTATTCCAAAAATGGTGACTTAGAGCAAAACCTTCATCCATGAGCACTTATTGGGATTCTTTGAGCTAGCAGGTTAGTATTGTCCATCTTTCAATAGTCTATGGCTTCCCACCTAAAATCTTAAGAGTTGTAGAGGTATAGTATTTGCACGGCAGCACGGTGGCTGAGTGGTTAGCACTCTTGCTTCTTAACAATAAGGTCAAATCCTGGTTGGAACAGGGCCTTTCTGAATCTGTACGTCCTACCTGTTTCTGCGTGGGTTTCCTGGTGCTGTAGGTTTTACCAGGTCCTGTACTACAGGACCACTCCTCCTGACAGAGGCACCAAAGTAAAGAAAAATAAAGTTCTCATTTATTTATGCTAATGTTGCTGCTGCTGCTGCGTGTGAACAAGTTCAGTCATGAGATTCTGATCACAAAACATGATGGTAGTGTCTGAAGTGAGTGATATCTGAATCTTTGGTTGATTTCTTATGTGTACCCCCCGACCCAGAAATGGATTAAGGGGAAGAAAATGGATGGATGGTTGATTTCTTTCCCTTTGCTTTGTGGCCACAGCTTTGATTATCTTGATTTTCAGATTAAATTCTCGTGTATCTCTGCAACTTTGGTGCCTAAACAGATTAAGCTGGATGACATGTTGTTTGTTCCAATCGAAAGAATCTTGCAAATGTAAAAGGTTGTGCACAAATCATACCAACACGTATTCTTACAAAAAAATGTTATCCTTTGCATCCTTAAAGTCCCGTGCCCCAATATTTGATGCTTTAGGCTGAAAGGGTGGTGGTCCTCTTTTTTTCACTTTTCATTCTGAAAAAAGCTGATCTAAAAATATGACAGAGGTGGAAAATACGTGTATGTGAAAGCTAGTGACATAAGCAAACTAGTGAGAGAGCAAGGAACTAGTTAGTTTAGATTTTAAGACATAATTTGATTTATGGTGGTTTGAAACGTAGATTCACCTGTGGGCCTCTTCAACGTTTTTTTCCTTTTCTCCCACTGGGTTTTTAGAGTTCGCTTTTGGACTTAATTAACATTTATGGACATTGGTCATCTGCCCCTTATGGACCAATGTCTGTATGTGTTTTTTATCATTGCATTTCTTGTGTTCGAACGGTTTGATTCTCTGATCTGTGTTGGCGAATTCAACAGTTTTGTAAAGACCTCCGAGATAACTACTGTTGTGATTTAGGACTCTACAAAATGAACTGAATTGAATCTGCTTTCACTGTGCTTTAAAAAAAAATATGCTGTCAAACCGTCATACGCACTACATCTGACCTAAAAGACCCTCTCCCAATCTGCCTCGCCCCGTCCCTCCAATGCACCCTGCTGCCTGTTACAGCCGCAATCAACATTTACGTCGGCGTCCTCCCTGCGCGGAACAGGACCGGGGACAGCGGTGATAAGGGCCTCACGCCACATAAACCGTGAATAAACCCCTCCGTGGTTGCATGTGTCTGGACGGGACTGTTGCACGGCGCCAGAGAGATGGATGAGGTGTGCATGGCCCACGTTCCAGGTGAATCTCCAGGGAGCGTTTGACCACACGGGATGGGGAGGGGGTCTAAAGGATAGTAATAGAGAGAGAGAGGGCGAGAGAGAGAGAGACGGAGAGAGAGAGAGAGCGGCGCAGCACCCTGAGCGAGGAGAGAACGCGCACCGGGAGCACGCCGGGTAAGGAATAAATGACAGCCAGGTCGCAGCGCCGGGAGATAGGCATTAATTAAAGATGTGGTGTTTCAGTGTGTTTTCTGCACTCGGGGAGCAGTGGAGGGGCGGAGGGAGAGCACAGCAAGTCTGGAACAAGAGGGTGGCATGAATCTGGAATTCCTCTGCAGGAGAATGTTTTATTATTATTTACAGACTGAAAAAGGTATAGCCAAAATTAAGAGATCCTTTATTCTTCCCACTGTGGACGAATTTCAGTGTTGCGTCACAAGTTACAGAACAGTAGGAATGAGGAGCTCACAACACAACATAAGATCAGTGAATAATAAGTATAGCACAAATCTATACTCAAAACAAATAAATAATGTTAGCTAACGTTAACGAGTATAAAAATCTATAAACATATATGGGATAAACCTATGTATGTATAGGTAGATAATTATTCACCAAAATTCTCCATGTATTAAAATAGAGACAGAGACATTAGAAAGTCCATTATCGCGACAGTTTTTAACATTGGAGCACACTTGATCGTCGTTAAATGTGTCAAACCTGGCCCGCTGGACCAATTTTCAAGTATTATGATAAACTTGCAGCTTTGATGGTAATCTGTTAATGTGGATACTGTACCTTACTGTGGATACATTTTAAGGCTTTTATTCTCTCTTCTTCTTCAGTCTGTAAATAATAGCCGTCTTTATCTTTGGCCCAGTTTTGGTTCAATCCAAACAGACGGTAACTGAACTCATTTTGATTCGAAAAAATACTCTCAAATAATATCCAAACTCATGTCATTTAAAAGTATTCATCTTGTCAAAATGTCTTCAGACTGTAAACAAATAACGTCTTTTTGCTTCTGACTTTCCTCTAAGAAAAGCACGTTTATCGTTCCGGCCCCTGACCATCAAATACTTTTCAAACTCTGCCCCCGACCATAATAAGGCCAACACCCCTGAGTTTGAGTATTCCATTTACAAGGAGAACAATCAGAGAAAGCTGCTTCTCCTACTTTCAATTTTACTCTTAGGACAGCAAGAAGGATCTGAATCTGTGCACAGGTTATCAAGGCACAAGCAAACCAGAAATCTCCAAAGGTGGCAGACGGCGAAGGGTTTTATGAACGAGAATGAGAGCGCAGTAGAGAGGGAAAAAAATTCTTAAGGACAATTTAGTCACTTAGTTGCCGCTGTTTACTCCGCCACGTGTCAATAACTGCAAGGTATTTTTCAGGATGATAGCCAACACCGTTAGCATTGAGTCCAACATGCCATATAAAGATGCTAATGTGGCATGGAGTGGATTTTTCGCCATCTACTGCTTTTAGCCGATAAATGACAGTACATCCCCAAAGCGTTCCAAAAATCTATATCCTCCCAAATAAGTGAGGCTCTTAAAAGTGCTAATACTACTAATGAGTATTTTGAAGTGATAAGAAGGGGGGGACATGTGAAGGACGGACCGGAATGAGCTCTGGAATGAAAAACACATTTGGCCCCAATCGTTTACAGCGCAGTGTGGCTGAGGGCATGTAAGGAAGGGAAGGACGGAGCAAAAGGAATGGGGAGGGTGGTAGGAAGGGGGGGGAGAGGTGTGCACCCAAGCAGAACCTGTCTGCCTGGGTCTCATCAGTCGTCGCCGTGGAAACCGCCTCCTCCCGGCATCCTCCGCCGCAACCGGAGGGGTAATCAGGAAGGGGCGAGCGAGGTAGCAACACAGCAGGAGAGAGAGGACGGGACATCTACAAGTAACCAGGATGTAGGACAGACTGTGCTTTTGATAGGGCAGCAGCAGCAGTAGCAATAGTATAGTAGTACCAGGTGTAATAAGGGGTCATTCCTACTGAGTGACATGGACTGGTGGGTTGAAATGACCCGCCGTTCAACCTGCCTCACGTGGTAGTGTGACCAAATATAGCGGTAATTTAGTCCGAAGTGGAGTTTGCATGTTCTCCCTGTGTCTGCGTAGGTTTCCTCCGGGTGCTCCGGTTTCCCCTACCACTAAAACATGCACAATAGGTATGAATGTAAATGAGAGAGTGAATGGATGGTGTTAATTGGGGGCTGATGCAGCAGTGTGTTCTGGACTCGTTTCTGTCATCACCGTGTGTGGAATGATTGGAACAATATCTGAACCCTGAACATTGTAAAGTGTTTTGGGTGACCTTGGTCTGTAAAATGCGCTATATAAATAAACATCACTTATTCACTTACTTACTTGTATGGGTCAGATGATGGAGGTCATAAAGCTAAAATCAAGTCACACGAGGGACAATAATTTTCATAATGACAGCTCGGACCATCTAAGTCAGGTGTTTTCAACTTTTTTCACCCAGAGAGCTACTTTCCTGGGACGATAAAGGCGGAGAGCTACTCCTTTAAGCAGCTCTGGGGAAAATTTGGTGCTATAACGAGCTTGATATTGGGAACAGTTACTATTCATCATCGCATATTTGTTACTAGTGCACAAAGTAAGAGCATTTACAAGAATAAATAATCATAATGAATAATACAATTTGAAATATAAAGCACATTATTTGATTCTATTCATTTCTAAATCCTTTGGTGAGCTACCATGAAGGGGATGGCGAGCTACTGGTGGCTCCCGAGCTACAGTTTGGAGACCCCTGATCTAAGTAATGGCTTCTGCGAACGCTCCTCTTTAAGCTTGTTGTAGACCATTATAATGTGTTTTGTCTTGGTTCTCTGGGGTCCTGGGTGCACTGTGCTGTGACATTAGAAGACTTATTTTGAAAGACAAAATTTTGTTTTGACCCAATTATTTTAACACCTTCCTGTCTTCCATATGGTGATAATCTGACGCAGGTTCAAACAACTCACCACTGCTGTCCCTAGTCGACGCGAAATTTCAACACGGGTCAGAAAACACAGCTCAGCAGTGGAGATGCATTCAGGTCACAAAGTAAGCGTAAAAACTGAAAAATAGTGATGATTTTAGAAAGAAACAAAATAACATTCTCCATTGTTCTCAAAGCGATTATGCCGATAGAAGTTTAATCTTATTTCAGGAATCAGCAACAGATGATTGTATGAAAGTGAAATCTCTTTCTATTTTAGTTGTTTTAAATGAGTTTCTTCCATCTATGGATGTTATGTAAGATTTGTGTGGTCCAATTCAAAGTTAGGCGGAGAAGAGGAGAAGATTGGCCAATATTGAACAGCGAACGTTCATTAAATTTGAAAGTTTTTTTCTCACAATACTTATTTGAATCCATAAACTGTAGTATATAAAGGTGTATTTTTAATGTATTTTTTTCACAAGTAGTGGTAGTAGAAGCAGAAGCAGCAGTAGTGGTGGTTGTAGTTGTATTTGTAGTAGTAGTAGCAGCAATAGCAGTAATATTACCAATAGTGGTAGTCGTAGTCGTAGCAGCATTAGTAGTATTTGTAGTAGCAACTTTAATAGCTGTAGTAGTAGATAATTTGGCCAATATTGAATGAGTGTACATTTGTTAAATTGGGTTTAATCATTTGAATCTATAAATTGCAGTATATAAAGGCCTATAGTGTTTTTGTTGTTTTTAAGTAGTGGTGGTAGTAATGGTATTGATTGATTGATAGATACTTTATTGATCCCCGTCGGAGAAATTCAAGTGTCCAGTAGCCTCAAAAATAAAAAATTAAATTGATCATTCAAAAAAGCTAAAAATAGTAATATTCAGCAACAGCCCTTCAGGTCACAGCAGCAGAGGTGGAGTAACCGCTGGGTGGAGCAGGACTGGACACAGCAGCAGAGGTGGAGTAACCGCTGGGTGGAGCAGGACTGGACACAGCAGCAGAGGTGGAGTAACCGCTGGGTGGAGCAGGACTGGACACAGCAGCAGAGGTGGAGTAGCCTCTGGGTGGAGCAGGACGGGTCACAGCAGCAGAGGTGGAGTAGCCTCTGGGTGGAGCAGGACGGGTCACAGCAGCAGAGGTGGAGTAGCCTCTGGGTGGAGCAGGACAGGTCACAGCAGCAGAGGTGGAGTAACCGCTGGGTGGAGCAGGACTGGACACAGCAGCAGAGGTGGAGTAGCCTCTGGGTGGAGCAGGACGGGTCACAGCAGCAGAGGTGGAGTAGCCGCTGGGTGGAGCAGGACAGGTCACAGCAGCAGAGGTGGAGTAGCTGCTGGGTGGAGCAGGACGGGTCACAAGGTGGAGTAGCCGCTCGGTTCGGACCATTTTCTCTGCTCTAGTCCAAAGTAAAATGGTTCATTAGCATTTTTCAAAAAGTTAGCTTTCCTCCAGTGGATTTTCACCTGATCTGCTTGTTTTAGACCATGAATCCCTAACAAAGATATTAGAAATGGTAGTAGTAGCAGCAGCAGCAATATCAGTAATATTGCCAATAGTAGTAGTAGTTGTAGGAGTAGTAGTAGTAGTAGTGGCATTAGTAGTAGTTTTAGTATTATCCGTAGCATGCTGAAGATTTGCTGTATGATATAAACAGATGTTGTGTCTTTCTTTCTTTTTATTTTAAAATCATATTCATTTCCAATCCAGCTATTGCAATGTTATTTTATCTCCCACCTCCCAGCTTTATGTAGTAACCTTTCTAATCACAATCCGTAACATTTTAATTCTGTGTTGTTTCATCGTTTTTTGACCCAACCTGGCCCTGCATTACTTCAGGATTAGCATATGTGCTCCCAGGCATGTCCCTTGTGTGTTCAGGTCATTTGAGGGTAAAATAAGCCCTCTGGATGAGACCGTGTGAAATAAACATGATTGGTTTTATGCTGTTTTGGTTTTGGGTTGGTCTGTTTACGCTGCGTTTGTGTGGGAGGCAGGAGCAGCAAGGACACACAGCTGGCGTCACCAAGCTGCATCCCACTGAGGCATCATTTTGACCTTGTTTAGGGCAATATTTTGGGAAATATGTTTGGTATGCAGGTCTGGCTCCATTAATATTGTCTGAAAAAATATGATATTGCTGTATTTTTTATATATACTGTACTAGTGCATTGGTCACATGATTTTACCATTCAAAGATTTAATTTGATTCTTTACATATTTTTTAGGATCCTCATCAGCTGAACCTGAAGACCAGTCAGTCTTTGGGTCCTCTAATATACTGTATAGTGGTTGTCAGCAAAAGTAACTAATACAAATGTAATCTTCTCTATAAAGTGGTCCCTGACTATAACACGGTTCAGCTTTTGCGGCCTCGCTGTTTCGCGTGTATCCTCCAACAACATCACATAACTGCTATAACATGACAGTTACCTTCATTTAAAATCAGATGAAAACTTTAGTGGTTTGTGTGCACTGCTGTGACAAGTTCAGAGGAGTATCACGGTCTTCTCCTGCCCTCATCGCGGTGTCCTCTGTAGATGTATTTTATATTGTTGTTTATTTGGTTGGGACAGTAACCGTGGGCCACTTTACATCCATCGCCCCACATTCGCACTCACAAACATACACTCATTCACCCGCAGATGTATTTTACAGTGTATGTATGGCTTTAACAGCTGCAGCAGCGAGCAGACCTACAACAATCAGGTTTGATATGTCTGCGATCGCACTTCAGTGAGCTCAGGTGGTTAGAAAAGTGTACTAAGTGTGTGGTGAGGGGTTTTTCAGTCTTAAAACAGATACTATTTCGCAGCATAGTCGTTCTTTGGGATGGAAGAGCAGCATATTCGAAAAACAGCCATGGGAGCATGGATCTATACAAATTTCTGGATAGACTCATACCAGCTTATTGTGGTCCCACCAATGGGCACAGGAGGCGCCCGCAGAACTGCAGACTGCGACCCAGAAAAATGTCCCAAAGAACTCAATGTAAACAAAAACAGCTCAACCTCATCTGACAGAGAAACTGCAGCTTTCATAAAGGTCGCATTTTGTGGGGATTTTTGTGTCCCTTGTCGTCCTGAACTTTTTTCTTGTTAAATCTTTCAGTTTTCTATAAATCTACACTTTAACGCTACAAACTCTGCTGGTTTGCTTCCCGCTCTAGTGCTGCTCTGATAAACAGCTCTGATTGGCCAAAGAGCGGCTGTGCCCCTTTGTGCACGTGCATGAGAGCCACACACGCGTATTTGCGCAAAGCATCATGGGAGCTCGTCCACTGCGCCGTACCGGGAGGACCAGGCAATGCACAAATTCCGCTAATCTTTCGGTCCCCGTGGCTGTCCCTGAGCGCTACTGAGCACAAGCCATTGATTTGAACAGGGCGCCATCTTGGATCCCCGGGGCTTGAATGGGAGTCACTGAGAAGATGTGAGAGACCGTAGAAGTCTGAAATAACAGTTGGTGAAGGACAGGATCTAACGCTGGAGTCGCCATATTCATTTCAGAGAGTGGCCCTCTTTTTTTTCTAAAGTCAGAACTTTTGCCAAAATGTCCCTCAATTCCTTTAAGATGAGTACAGGTCATTTCCAAACTAAGAAGAAGTAGTTTTTGCTCTTACTAATGTAAAATGTGTATACTAATACCTTTAAAGCAAGTGTCGCCACTGTCCCTGTGTAGTGAGCGGACTTCAGCATAATTCTGAATCACTACTGAATAATTTAACATAAATAACCATGGTGTTCATTGTTTTTTTTTTTTTTTATGAAGGATAAATCAGTATTCACATTTTGATCAGAAAAGACACTACATTAAACATCAGCTTGTGAGTTGCATGCCGTGTGCAGCTACAGTAACACACACAGACCTAACTTGTTCCCTGTGTCCCAGCATGAATTGCTGTGGCTGCCCTGAGGCGCTCCTGACCTTTATGAAGCAGATATGTTCTGATATGTGCATGCTCCATTTTGTGTCTAAGGCTCTAAGTGCTGAGCATACACTGCAGAAGGTATTTAGTCACTGTCCTATTGATCTGAAGGGCCACATTACGTATTATTTTACATGTTTTTCTCTTCCCTCGACATTATTCTTCCTCCATACATACACAGAGGGAGGGCTGTATAGCATTTGACTGTATTATTATCTATTATTGTGCAGGTGTTATGCAAAATCAATTGATCTTTTTACTGATTATTTACACAGGGTTTACTTTTTTTTATTACTCACAGTCAAAATTGTACTCACAGTGTTTCATCTATGTTTGAATAATTGTAATTTTTCTGACAAATCAAAGGTCCAATCAACAAGCTCGTCCTGTACTATAGAATGTTACACTTTGAACAAAGCGATTGCGTTTTTTTCTGTACCATTATTGATGCTTCACCGGTAGCTCTAATACTTTTATAGAAAAACTGTGCAATATCCAATGTCTTCAAGGCTTTTTCAGAGGTGAGAGTGAAGTTCGGTCAGTGCTCTTGACAGCGGTAGCCTGTACCTGCATCAACAGCTGCTTGTTTCCTAAACTGAGGTCAGACATTAATCTACAGTCCAATTGTTAGCTGTATTTTCAACGTTGTATGTCAAACTTTTTTCTCCTTTCGGAGGAACCTCTTTCTGAATAAAAAAACCTGATTTGGCCCTGTTCAGACAAAGAAAAGTCTTGTTTTAGAATTGCTTTAGATATGGTGGTACACTATGGAGATGTGGTACTGTTGGCAATAATAAGTGTAGGAAGGAATGCACCCTGGATTATGTATAAAGAAGGTTCAGGCTGGGTCTAAAGGTAAATATGACCACGGCGACCGTCCTTTTTATTGTAGCGATGATGTAATGGAGAGTTTTTCCATATATCGTGTTGAGGACCACACTCATCCTCAGTGTGGTCCTCTCTCTCTCTGCAGGTCCCTCCGAGACTGGGAGGTGCTAAAGTAGATGTACTACTGTAATGATTTTCTGAGGGGGTCGAAATTTGTTTGGAGATAACTGCTGGGTTTTGGCGGGAAACACAACTTGTAGTCATCTCTTGGGCCACAGCTTTAATAATGAGAAGGTCTAAATGTAATGTGAACGTCTAAATGTGTTTTGAGATTAAACACAAACAATAATTGACACGTAACTGACCTTCAAACCACAAAAAATCACTCTCAAAACAGTTTGGTTCGAGATAGTTTTCACATGCACAGTACTTTTGGACACATTCACATCTTTAGATCAGCTTTTGCAGCCAGAAAAGTGAAACAGATAGGACCACCCTCACTCAGCTGTCAGCCCAAAGTATCAAAGAGTGACTCACAAAGTATGCAAAAGAAAACCTGTTTTCTAATGAAATTATGGCAGCATTTTGTATGTTCATAATGTTAATATTGACTTTACATTCAAGTTAGGTGCCCCAGTTTAAAATTGCGTTTATGCATTCCAAGATTCAATATCGTTGATAATGTATTGGATATATTACTTGCAAATATTACTACGCAAATACTGCAAATTCTCATATTCGACGAGTTATCACAAAGCCAATTAATTAATCAAGCCATCTACACAACAGCGCACCACGACATTAATCTCCTATCTCTGGCCTATTTACATTCACTCTCTTAATAGTTTATAATCCCCCCTTGCGTAGTCCCTCTCCCCTCATCATGATAAACAGTTTGACCTGGGGGTCCCGCTCGCCGCCTTACATAATGACTCCCTATGCACGCCCTATCTCCATACATCCTTATTGCTCATTTTCTGCAAAGCGACAGCATGATGTCATCGTCCGGCCGTAACCGTTTCATCACTCGGCGTTAAACAGCTAATCCGTTTGTTGATGGGCGCGTGATTTAGATCCTCAAAATAAAAGCCGCCATCTATCTAGGCGCGTGCGAGCCGGGGCCCACCCTCTACGCCTAAGTGTGGGAGAGGAGGGGTGGAGGGGTGGGGGGTGTTTTCTATACATCAGGATGGTTCAATACAAATGCGTGGGTTCAAATGGCGGCAGGTGTAATGGATTTCCCGGGCGCACTGATGGATGGGTCTTTACACCTTGGTGCGTCCAACAAGAGCTGCTTTAAGGCGGACTGTGTCTCTGCTGCGGCGTCTTCCAATCACTGCTCTTTGTTTTGGGCAGTGGTATTGTTTTCCATTATGCGTGGAGAAAGCCATTAGGCGTGTGGCGTTGCGGCATTGTACTCTGCAGATTTGATTGTTGCTTTGGTTTGTTTATTTATGGATTTCAGGAGCGATAATGATGTCACTTTAAATGTACCGAACTTCTTGGGTGTTAATAGCACAACTGTTCATTAGCCGCACCACTTACATTTTTAAAAGAAGATAAACTTTGTACCTAAATGGAATATAGTTGAATGCAAGCTGGAGGTTTTCACGTACATGAAACCACAATGGAACAAGAAGCTCTGAGGATGTTAACGTTTAATATTTTAGGGGCTCACTAAAATCTTGGTATGCTCAAAGCTTACCTTATACCTAATAAAATGTTCTCTGCCTGCCCCAAACCTTAAAGTGATAGTCTGTAACACTAAATGAATTACACATTTTAAGAATTGTGTTAAATTGACCTCCTGGCCTTAAATGTTGATAAAAAATAATTCATTTTATTAATTCTAATATTACAGGTAAGGACCGCCTTCCCTTCTCTTAGCTATAGCTCAGAATCCACGATGCCGTCCACTTTAACCAATCAAGTGATGCCAAGGGCTGTCAATCATCGCGCTGATGCTGCTCATGCTCAGTTGTTTGTTTTCATAGAGCCTCCGAATCAAGCCTCCATTAGGGTCTGGAACTACATGAAAACTGAACAAAGAATTCTGAACATCCGTGCTGAGTTACCCATTTATATACTGAACCTATATCCATAATCATTTATATACTGAACCTATATCCATAATCATTTATATACTGAACCTATATCCATAATCATTTATATACTGAACCTATATCCATAATCATTTATATACTGAACCTATATCCATAATCATATATATACTGAACCTATATCCATAATTATTTATATACTGAACCTATATCCATAATCATTTATATACTGAACCTATATCCATAATTATTTATATACTGAACCTATATCCATAATCATTTATATACTGAACCTATATCCATAATCATTTATATACTGAACCTATATCCATAATCAGATCCTCTGCAGATGTGTCCTATAATGTGCAATTCATGATAATAGCTACTTCTGGGTTTGCCGCGGTCGCTTTTTTTGTGCATTTTCATGAAAACGCACTAATAATGTATATGTATAATGTTTTTTTCAAATCAAGTACCTCTCTCTCTCTCTGACAAACTGCAGACAATCACTTTAATCTTTATTCAAATGCATTCTTAGCAATGAGCAATATGTAAAAATCTGGCCAAAAGTGGTACTGCACTCTTCCTGACTCAGGTTGCCAGATATGCAGACAAATCCAGCTGGGACCATAATAACTGAAAAGACCAGTGAGATTAGCTTAACGCGGTGAGTTCTGGCAACCTAGATCAAGGCCTTTCTGATTGGTAAAACGGTGGAGGGCGGTACATTGAAATGAAAACAATAACAAGATTATGGGGCTGTAAACCCAATTATAAAATTCAAATATCTACTGATATCAGTTTAAGAAGTAATCAAAAAGAGCATGATTTTTTTAATGCCTTTTGACAGATTAGGGCCATTAAATGATGACTGACATGAAAATCTTATATATTGCTTCTTTAAGAGTCACAAATGGCACAAATATTTGAATATTTTCCTCTGCCAATGACATAATACCAAGATTCTAGTAAGGCAGAGCCTACTATTGCCTCTCTGAGCTGTTTGCCTCCATGTTGGTAATAATGAGAGTTCCAGCGTTTTATCAATCTGTACACATTGCTTCTAAAACTTTGACCTTCAGTCAAAACAATTCCACACACAGTCACACAATTCCCATCACACAGCATTGACTTTCTCTGTACTCTGAGTCTTTCACATTGGCTTTAACCTATTTAATTATCACAAAGTTATGGAATTGTTCTGCTCCACACTAAAACTGTTTGAGGAATTTCTGGCACAAATCAGCACAAACATGTCTCTCGGCCTGTTTGGTGTCAATGCTCTTACACTTTGAGTTTGACATCATGTCCAGAGCTAACAGGCCATGGCAGCCTTATTACCTTATTGCCATCAATCATAATAATTGAAAATCAGTTCAGGGGCCACATGAAATGGGCTCACGCCTTGTGTCTGACGTGTGTGCTTTAGATCCTGATAAACAGCATCAGCAGGATCTTTTAGCTCAAACAAGGTTGTCTAAAAGTCGGACTTTTCATGAATCACCCATGTCCCGCTAAGTAATACGATGTAATGTTGTAGCCCCCCACAAACAGACAATCAATATATTTAGTTAAATAGACAATATGCACTTGAAGAGATTAAATGGGAGGAAACAACACAATGCTTAATGATAGTCTGTACCAAGCCTAATATGTTCTGGAAGCAATAAAATAAATCTTTCATTAACCATAGAGCTTATAGGTAATTTTTCCCATCACCATTTCTTTTGCTACAATTGTAAAAGTGGTGTGTTTTATATTGATACATCTGACAAAGTGCAATATTTTGTCATTTCTAGTCATTTGCCTCACTAATAACACGTTGAATCGACTTGGTTAATTATCATTTCAGCTCTCATAATGTTATTGCGTAGGTGGAGGAAATTGTAGCTTCAGTCTTTTTCCTCTGCAAACATAATTGGCCACGTATTTAGTTAAACGACTATTTAAGATGTATAAATAATGAAAAGGCCGTCAAATGCAGACTTGGGTTTCTGCTGCAGAGGCTTGATGAATCAATTTGTGAATGATTTTGGAGGAGTGTGTGGATACTGGGGGGAGGCAGCAGCGTCGCTATATGCAAATGAGCGATTAGCTGGAGAGGCCGGCCTTGTTTCATCGGGCCTTTTCTCGCATCTTTCACCGACGCTTCTTCTGTGCTCCTCTCCTCAACCTCGCTTCTCTCTGCAGCCCCCTCATGTATTCTCTATTGCCGCCTCTAGATTCCCTTTTCTATGCTTTACTGTGGGTGCTTCCTTGCTTTGAATATTTACATTCATTCACTCACAGTCGGAGCTAAACTCTATAAGTCCGTGACATGTTAGTGCCATATGAACCAACTTGGACTGTGAGGAGCACAGGGACTGGCCTCCTGCTGGTGCTGAGAGTCAGGACTTAACATGGGGAGGCAGCATTTCACATTTAAGTTGTTCAAATCTGAAACCGTCTTCCTCAAAATGTGAAACAGGCTTTCACCCTTGCCGTCTCCAGGTGTGTGGGGAGGTCCTTCCTCAAGTGGGGTTCAAGTATCTCGGGGTCTTGTTCACGAGTGAGGGAAGGATGGAGCGTGAGATTGACGGTTCGGTGCAGCGTGCGCAGTGATGTGTTCGCTGTATCGACCCTAAGGAAAATGATATGGCTCCAACTCTGACAATGTTCAAATCAAGGTTTTAAAAAAAATCTGTTGAATGTACGTCAATGTATTCTTGTATAGCCAAAAATCCCAACAGTAGTTATCTCAGAGGACTTAACAAAAGCCTTGAAATCACCAACACAGATCAGAGAATCAAACAGTTAAAACACAAACATGTAGAGCACCCAGGTCCTGTGACATCTGCAGGTACTGGGATTATTAATGATTTTAATGTCTTGATTGTGATTGTTTCTATCTTGTTGTTATGCAATTTGAGTTCCTTACATATGTGTGCTACACAAATAAACTTGCCTTTCCTTGCCTGAACAACCTTTTTAGCTCCATTCTTGCAGGAGATTTTTTAAGTTTTTGAAAGTTTTGGTTAATCGGCCCCATCCCATCTGGCTGATTTGATACCAAACAACCACATCATTTATTTTACTCCAAACAACATTTCGGAAACAAAATAAGTAATAATAATTAAAGTAAAAAAGTGTCTTGAATTCAGCCTAAAAGCACGACTCAAAGATAATACGTGCAATCATTAAGCAGATTGGAATCAATTGTGTGTTGCATATATTTTGTCTCTTTGTGGTCAAAGGTGTTACATTTGACCTGTATTGTAAATGCTAATTAGGTTATTCTATGAATTAATTCCATGCGCACTGTCAACCTGCTGTCACTTTGCCTCTGTCCAGGGACTACGGATGGAAATTAGCTTGAAGCTATGTCCGGTCTGAACAATACATGTTTTGAGCAATGTAAATGGAATAAAATAAAATAAATACATCTGTAAATTAGTCGACAGTACTCAGTTCATACTCATTACGAAGACCAAATAGCGGCAGATGCTTGTCTCTATGGAGGAAGATTAAAGGGGACATCCCATGTCAGTTTTTGACCATGTTGTGGTTGTTTTTACATCATTTACACATTCTATGCTTCTCCGTGTAGCGCTTGAAGCACACGTAGCGTTAGTTGGCCCGCTGCCATTGTTGTTTATGTTTGCTCTCGGCTACTGCGCATGTCCAAATGAACGTACGGGAAGTGGTGAGGTCATAGCAGGCAGAGAATTCACACCTGTTTCTTCATACGGCTGTGGAACAACCCCCGCTGAGTGTCAGTTACAGTATGTTCCACTCTGGAGGCTATTTCTTTACGCTTAACTTTTCATCCCCGTCTTCATGTAAACGAAAGGCCAATCCAATACCCATCTCCAACGTTTCACTCTCTTTGTGTAAACAGCACATTACACCTGAGATGTCATGTCTTTCCTCTGAACATGGTACGGCCACGGCCACTTTCCTTTTCTGTGATATTTTCACACAAAGAATGTCTGTGGAACTTGATCTGCAGTAGAGTAGGCCACATTTCACTGATATTGTTTATATGGAAAAGCACAGAACCATCTGGCAAAACTCCAAAGTTCCAATTTGCCACCTAGAAAAATGGGAATCAACTCAGGCTGGATAAATGGTCCCAGAGTTCTAGAGTTTGAGACGTGTCAGATTGGAATTGGATGATAGAATGGAGACAAACTGAGAAGGATGTGTTTTCATGAACAAGCAAAGAGAATTGTGTGTGTGTGTGTGTGTGTTCGCGCGCGCGTGCTTGTGCATGCATGTGTGTGTGTGTGTGTGTGTGTGTATGTGCGTGCGTGCATGTGCGTGTGCTTGTGTGTGTGTGTGTCTGTGTGTGTGTGCATAGCTTGTGTGTTGTGTCATAGATTTTCACTATAGTAGACAGAAGAGTTATGTCTAAATAATTTTCTAGTTTAATTTTTACTGGGGAACATTTCAGCAACTACCAAGGAACGTCAACAACAGCTGTGTCTCAATAGGAATAGGTTTGATCATATAATCCCGCGATATAATGATTGGGATCTATTCAATTTATTCTCGAAAAGCCCCAATACCAGAGTGCCTACTATCATGATGAACAAAAACAAGTGACTAACAATACTTGACGTGCTTCTGGTGCTTCTTCGCTCTAGATCTGAGGAAAATGCAGAGTAATTCTCAACATGGATGAGGCGTGAAAGAGAGTAAATGGTTTGTGTTTATGTCCTCAACAAACTTAAAGCTGGGGTACTTATGTTTCACAAATTATTCTAAAAAATGAAACCATGTAATAAAATCCATCTAACTATCCTCGCTCTCAAAACACCTTCAGCTTTTTCTGACAGTTAAGTGTAAAATAGAGGACAACTGTTGCTCAGCCAATCAGCACAAAGAGTAACACCCAGGGGTCAAGTACTTAATGCCAAAGATAAGTAAGTAATGTAAGTAAGCAAGTAAGTCATGCTTATTTATATAGCACATTTTACAGACCAAGGTATGGTATGGTTTTTATTTTTACAGGGACAGTGTACAGTAAACATTAGCCAAAAGGAGAGATGCTTTGTACCAGGTTGTAGCAGCAGTGCTAATTTACACCTGTAGTCCCTGAGGCACCCAAAGCACTTTACAATGTTCAGAGTCAGATATTGTTCCAATCATTCCACACACGGTGATGACGGAAGCGAGTCGCCGAACACACTCGACCATCAAAGCCTCCAATCAACACCATCCATTCACTCTCTCATTCACATTCATACCTATTGTGTATGTTTTTAGTGGTAGGGGAAACCGAAGCACCTGGAGGAAACAGGTAGACACAGGGAGAACATGCAAACTCCACTCAGAAAGGCCCTGTTCCGACCGGGATTCGAACCCAGGACCTTCTTGCTGAGAATCGAGAGTGCTATCCACTCAGCACCATGTTTTCTAATAAGTCTGATTAGGTCTGATTACTTCACAATATTATATTTACTTTCACTCCTGTCGAGACAAACAAATCGTGAACTTATTATAGAGTTTTCTCCCTCTATGATGCCGTATTAATCATTTCTGTACATCTCTTTGCTTTACTCGTCGCTTCTCTGCCCTATCTCCGCTGATACGGCTCCACAGAGCGTTATGACCGCGTGTGATTGATAGACTCCTTGTATTGCTTTAATGAGCTGGCCTTGGCGTTGCCTTCACTGACGTCTGTTTTTCTCTCCCTCCGGTGGAAACACATGTGGCGATAGTGCTTTGAGCGTGCGCACCTGCATGTGTGATAAGGCTTTTCATTAGTGTTTCTTTGGCACGGCCCGGAGGCTCCTGCACTGTCCCGTATCATCTGTCATGCTCTCGCCCCCTCGCCCGCATCTTGCATTGTCTGCTCCTGATGTGTGCTCATATCTAAGCAACAGGGACGTGTCATTGTTCAATCTTGTGAAGATGGGATTTGGTGCAGTGGGGCCGCGTACGAAAAGTTACCGAGCCAGTGGTAAATCAAGAGTCGTTTTGGTGCAGTGTAAAAGTGACACAAACACTGCAGAAGAAGAAGGGGGCAAAACATTACTGGCTGTTTAAATGTTGTTTTTTATATATATATATATATGTATTCATTCACTTGGTCTGAGCTCTTAATGCGAATACATGGGAAAAGGATTCAATTTGACAGTGTGAAACGTTTTCCATACACACTATATTTGGGACTATATCAAGACGTTTGATCCTCAGTATAATTTATATCAAATCGTTTGTCATGTGTAGAGTTTGCAGTTCTTGATGGACCATAAGTGAACCTGCAGATTAACCGCTCCAGATACTTTTGTCCACATACATATAGGTCGCACTTGAATCCAGGCTGCATTGTCATGTTGTAACGTTACATTTAATCCTGATGGAGAAAAACAATACAACGTAAACAACTGCTTTAACAAGTCAAGTTTTTTTTAAATTGTTATTAATATTACAAAAGAAAGTATACACACAAAAACAAAAATATATATAACAAAATGTATAACAAAAATAACAATAAAGCAAACAATCAATAAAAAAGGCATTCATACTTCATACCCTCAAAATATACAGGCACATCCACTCACCTAACCATTCACGATTTCCCCTTCAGCCGCAATACCAGCACAAGTTGAGTGTCAAAAAAATGAAAATATACAACAATATAAAATATACAATAACAAAAATACTACCTACTCAATTACTAACTGGCATGATTTTTTTCTGCTTGTGACATCATCTCAAATGCTGGCCCAACGCTTCAGATAATTTTTCCTTTCTCTCTCAGAAGTGATTAGGTGTTCTACTTTATAGCATGTTCTCAAGAAGTTAAAAAAAGAAACAATGTTTAAAGATTCAGCACATTTTACAAAGTTGTTTTAGTTTATTTTGACAATAAAATTCCTTCAAAAACTTGATGGTGTCAAAAATGAAGTCCTTCGTATTTCCCAGCGCTTCCTTACATCTCTCTGCTGTTCACATAAACACACCGGGGAGCAGGAATCTATCAGCTCTGGAGATCCTTTCTGTAGCTTTAACACAATAGAAAAGCATACATGTACATTGGCCGCAGGATTTTAACATTAGTTCCAAGTTGCGGCTCGTGGTCCAACGGGTTCTGTGTTTGATGTTGTCGTTTTAAAGTGGACACTGGTGATGCTGTATTATTGATAGTGCTGGTATTTCTGTGATTCCCTTTTTAATCAGAACAAAAGTGTATTGTGCCAAATCCGACTTTGGCAAGTCTTTAGACGCAGCTGCAAAACAAACAGACTTTGGAAACAGCTGCACCAGAACCAATTACAAAGATCATCAATTAAATAAAATTACCCTCTTTCTTGATTAACAAAGCCACAGGGTTGTTTTACTTTTTATGAGAGGTATCAGCCTGTGGCAAAAAACTCCAAATAGTAATCTGTCAAGTTTCAATGAGGTGATGCAATGGATTGAGTTCTTCCCCTAACCCAAGGGTCTTCAAACACCAATCCTTTTTTGGGAAAAGTGTGAAAAATGGGCCAGGAAAAAGTGCAAAACATAATTGTATAACTGTTGCCAAATATGACTCTGTGTTGGTAAGATCTATGGAGCACATATATCTTGAGTAATAATGACCGCTATTCTGTCGGGATAAATGTAAGAGGTGGAAAATGTACTTAATTAAGTATTCTTGGGTTTCATATGACGTCAGGGCAGTGGCGCAAATAAAAAACGTACCTATCTCCGCCGTTCAAACAAATGGGCCAAAAAAATTTCTCTACTGCAGCTATCCAAAATGGCCGCGAGTGGTCCTGCCAAGCCCCGGCGATCCAAGATGGCGCCCTATTCAAATGAATGGTTGTGCTCAGTGGCGCTTTGTGACGGCATGGGGGCTGAAAGATTAGCGGAAGTCGCCTGGAACTCGCAAAGATCTATGGGAAACTCGCCTGTATTTGGGCATCGTCTGGTCCTCCCGGTTTTGCGCAGTGGATGATCTCCCATAATGCGTTGCACCAAACACGCGTGTGTGGGTCTCACACCGGGTCTCACGCACGTGCACAGAGGGGCTCGGCCGCACTCTGACCAATCAGAGCAGTTCATCAGAGCGGGAGTTAGAGCGAGAGCCAGACGAGCAGAGTTTGTGGCACTAAAGTGTGGATTTAAACAAAACCGAAGGATTTAAGCCGGGACCCGCCTCCACTGCACGTGATGCACCCGTCGCGGTGCAGTCTGCCGGGTTTATACACGGAGATATAGTAGAAGAAGAAGCGCTGAAGTCTCCAGTGAAAAGGCCATCTTTTTGTCCGGTGTACGCTTGTAGCAACCACGCAAACGGAGAGAAAGACAAGAGTTTCTTTTGTGTTCCAACTGTGGTCTCATATAAAGGAGGACAGGACACTTTGAAAAAATCACTCGAATGAGGCGGGTGAGGTGGATCAAGGCTTTCCTAGATATGCGCCCCCTGCAGGTCACCCGAATGAAACGCAGCAATTTCTTCTCTTTTTCTTTTCAAAAATGCCCGAAATCAAGACTCTTTTGAGAAATGTTTTGTAGTACTCCCTTAGAATTGAGTGTCCCCGATTAAGACTGTTACAACAACCGTACACCGCACAGGAGGAGAGCCTTTTGACTCCAAAACAGAAAAGATTTACATGGTTTTCAATGGGAGCAAAACTGAGTTGTCCCACCTCTGCTCATTCGCCCCCTACAGGCCAGTTTAATGAAACCCAAGAATAGATACTAGTACAAATATGTTAGTACAAGCTTCCGTATGTTTAAAATAGTAAAAGGTAAAATGCATTATTGTTGACTAATTGAATATATTTGAGACATCATACAATATACAGAAAGGTTTCATACTGACAGAGAATATCAGTAAGTAAGTCATCTTTATTTATATAACGCATTTCACAGAGCAAGGTCACACAAATTGCTTTACAATGTGTTTGGACTACCGATATTTTACCTTTCACTCCAAACTGAAGCGAGACGCCGAAAACACCGGAGCATTGAAGCCTCCGATCGTCCGAACTCATTACATTCACTGATGGTTTTATATTGGAATATAAACATATTAAAGACCAAAATCTATTTAAAATTATAATTAGTGAATTTATGGCCACAAAAGCTTTACAGAATCATCTAAGATTGTAATTGTTTAAGCACGTTTATTATAAAAAAGTACATATTTGCTCCTGGCTTGCTCATATGAAAATAGTTGTTTCTCAGCCTTTATCATGTGTATCATGTGTATCATGTGTGTGCGTGTGTGTGCGTGCGGGCATGTGTGTGCCACCTGCTTCTCATGAACGCTCTTGATTTGGGAAGTCAGAAAGATCAGGTAGATATCTCCGAGAACAATTTAGACAGAATGGGCAGAGATACATGTTTGTGCCAGACCATCTTAGCATGAGTGGATCTAAAAACAACTCAATTTTGCATTATATGTCCCCTTTAAAATGTGTGTGTACATGTACGCTTTCTGTTATGTGTTCCGATTTAACAAAGTAAAGTGGTGAATGAAGCCACTGACTTCCATCGTTGCTTTTAGCTGCAAAGGAGTGAGAAGAATGGGCGCCAGTTCAGTCTAAACAGGACAAATGGTGTGTAAATCTTCTAAGGATGTGTTTGTTCTGGGCAGGTACATTTCGAGGCGTGTGTAAGAAGATTGATCACTTTCCCGAGGACGCTGATTACGAAGCAGATGCCGCCGAATACCTCCTCCGTAAGTTTACACATTCACTTTGTCTCCTGTTGGAACTGTCTGCAACTTTAGTGTGGGCGTAATAATATGGGAGGGACGTTCCGTTTGAGTCCGTGGGTAATCGAGACAAGATAGAAGAGAAAAGATAAAAGCGTTTTCGAAAATAAGGTCAAAGGCAATATTGAAATATATACCCCAGGATCATAGAGAGCGCAATCCTTTAATGCATGGGTGTCAAAGTCGAGGCCCGGGGGCTCAATCCGGCCCACCAATGAATTATCTTGGCCCCCGGGAAGATATTTGATTAGTATTAGAACCGGCCTATCACAGAGCCAAAAGAAAATATTGGATTATTTATTTAATGTTTAGGACATGTGTTTTCTCTTTGAGGGAACTTTGTTTTTGTCTGAGTCTGTTGAAAGAAAAATCACTTAAAATGACAGACAGAGCCATACAAAAATATTGGATTATTCATGTAATCATTAAATAAAATACAGTACACTGTGTTAGGTCTTTGTTCAATAACTTACATGCATCATCTTATTATGTTTTGATAAATATTGAACCAGTCCGGCCCTGTTTTTTTGCCCTCTGATGTATTTTACTTTGACATCCCTGCTTTAATGGTTTCCCCAACCATTGGTAGATCACCTTTTGAGTCAATATATCTAGTTTAAGCTTGGAACTGAAAGCTACCTCATTGGGGCATCTCACTTGGTTTTTGGAAATTTTACCATCAAACTGCATCTAATCCATTTGGTAAAGCCTATAATTGAATTGGGGTTAAAAAAAAAAAGTAAAAATACATTATTGGTGTTATCAGTGTTCCTACATCTTAGAAAAAACAGGAAAGGGAAAAAAGACATTGCTTTCTTTGAGGAGTAAACATTAAAGGGTTAAACCAGGGATTTTTAAAACCCAAAATGGTGAGTGTGACACAAACGCTTACTGAGCCAGACAAGTTTACTTCTCAGTGTAAGTCTATGGGAGCCAGAACGAGTTGGAGCAAAACTTTGTCCATGAGCACTTCCCTGTTGGGCTTCATTGAACTTGTGGGGTTGCCTTTTAACGTCTAAATACAGTCTATGATGTGAATGCTTTGCGAGACCAAGTAGAAGAGCCTGTAAACTAGATGCTGTTATAAAGAGTGCCCTTTCAAGACAGTCTGTTAGTTAGAATAAAGATAAATGAATAAGCTCCAAGAATCTTGTGTGTAGTGATTAGCATTCAACTGCAAGAGTGACAAATGGGTGCAAAGGCTTGAACGAGCATTGGAGGAGATTGTAACAGATGCCGCATACATACGGCGCAAAACAAACATTGGCACAATCACAAAATGACAAAGTGGAGATGCAATACTCCAGATTACATCCAGCTATATCACGAGACGGGTAGGAGTGGAGCGCGGTCAAAGCAAATGCAGTGGGGATGGATGGAGCCAAGGAAACCACAAACATAGAAAATGGATGCGGCCTCTGCTTGACTAAACACACAACGTAGCATCCCCAGAGGCAGCCAATGGGATGACCGGACTCTTAGCCGCTCAGCCATTCAGGGGCCAGGACCTAGTGACCGTGTTTTGAACAGCCTGAAGGAGTGGGGCAGGGTGGGAGGCGGGCAGTGGCTGCACAACGCCATTGGACACTGCTCATGTCTGAAGGAGAACGACCACAAAATGACTAGAACTTAGTCACAAATTGCTTGAATTAGGTTAAATTATGCCTTAAAGGGACAGCATGTAATATGCAATTTTAGTGGTCTAATAAAGTCATGACTATTTCGATCACACTTTTGTTGCCCATTACACATGTATCTCTTAAGCAGCAATTACAGATGCAATCTGTCTGCTGGGGGCTGGCTAGAACTCTCTGTGCTGCGTATGACTGCTGATGTTTGTGATTGTTTTCATTTAAACAAATATGTTGATATTATTATATTTGTGAATTTTGTCAATATATAAAAGATTGGAGCCATAAACAGCTAAACTCCTCCTGACAAACTGGCAACCCAAATGTGGACCTCATTCTGCTTTCTGATTGCATAATAAATGTCCATAAATATTGTGTAAAAATGTTTTTTCATCCATTGTATTTTTAATTACGAATAACTCCGGTTTAAACTTTTGCTCAGAAAAGGTCACAATATACAAGTTGGAATGAAATGGAATATCTTAAAAATTGTCTCTTGCAAACTGATTTTTGCCAATTGGACAACCAAATCTAACTTATATTTTGAAAGACAAGATCATTTTCACTGTTTTATATATATATATTGTTTTTAATTTCTAATTGTATTGCTTGTTACAGTATATACTTCTTTATGTATCTCTTTTTGGTATATTCTGATTTGACTTGGCTGGCAGACTCAGATCACGATTACTAAGAGATTTTTTTGTGCAGCACATTGAAAATTGTTTGTGAAATGAGCACAAAGGAACATTGCTACTGCACTTGAAACCGTCCCATTGGCAACTCTTGTTTTAAGACACTCACAATGATCTTAAATCAGGAGAAAAATCTCTTCATTTGAGCATTTACTTTCTAATATTTACAGTTTTTGCAGTGACCGGTTGGGGAATACTTTGCATGACAAGCTGTTAGTGCGTCTCAATATGGTGTGATCTCCTCTGCAGTCTGCACATACGCGATTATGGAAAATGTTTTGTATCCATCATCGTCTTATCATTGTTGTCTTCGCATATGCAGAAGCCATCTGTCCACTTCTATCATTTATTTTTTTGTGTTTGCTACATTTTCAATACTTTTGTCTCATGCACTGTTTCTTCTGCTTCCTCCTGTTTCGGCGTCCCAGGTGCAGTGCGGGCCTCCAGTATCTTCCCCATCATGAGCGTGGGGCTGCTCTTCCTCGGGGGGCTCTGCGTGGCGGCCAGTGAGTTCTACCGAAGTCGGCACAACGTCATTCTGAGCGCGGGCATCTTCTTTGTCTCTGCTGGTACGTTTGGACACATGTGCTGAAGTGGGGCTGGTGGTGGTGGTGGTGGCAGTGGTGGAAAGGAGGAGATGGAGAGGATAAGGCGGCTGGTGCAGTGAGAAGAAGTGGAGAAACAAACAGTATTATAGGATCCAGTTTGTGTCTTGATGCCGGAAAAAGCGTCAAAATATTCGCACTATTCATTGTGACTGAAGACAAACGGTAAACATGTGATTGGTGTGAAATCGCTAGTTGAAGTTAAAATGTTGTATTTCTGTCTTCATACAGATTCAGATTAAGAGATCCTTTATTCGTCCCACAGTGGGGTACATTTCAGTGGTTCAGTTACAGAGCAGTAGGAACGAGGGGCTCACAGCACAAGATGAGGCAATATGAAGTATAGCACTCTCTTAGCTTAATTAAGAAGCAAAGTATAAAGGGTATACTATTGTGCAGAAACAGATTAGACTAGATTCAGATTCAGATTCATTTATTTGCCATTTTCAGTAACTATTGAGGGAGTAAGTCATTAGCTCTGAGGGTTCAAAAAATCATCAACATCAGTGGATCATATTTATATAGTTGGATTTTCAAAATGCGTATTTTAAGAGTAATAAAAATCTGTGTTTTGCGTCACCAATGAAAACAAGGATTTTCAGAACAATGCATAAACTTCCCAGACACGTGTAAACATAAGATAGAGAAACAATCAAAACATTATTAAAAGCTGATTATTAAACTTACTACAGTAAAAGTAGAAAAGTAAAACCTTTCGCTTGTACTCAAGTAAAAAAAAAAAGGCTTTTTTGTTCAATAATTGACAAATAGTGTATATTTGAGAGTGGGACACTACTTTGCAGAGCTTTGTCATTTCGTTAAAATAGTTTTGTACAAGTAATGAAATGATGGATTGATTGAAACCGGCAAAGGACTGATAAAAGATGAAATATTCTGTGATTTTGGTGACAAATTTATATGGCCCCCTTTTTATGCAGCAGAATTTCTCCCAAATATTTGAGCAGGAAACGCATGTAGCTCTTTAGCGTTCACAGAATGGCCTGAGGAGTGTAGAGTGTGCAAATCGGATGCAGCCAAATCGATCCTCGGTGAAGTCCTGCGAGGATTTCCTTCTGCACTGTACTAACACCCGGGGGCCTCCTCACTCGTGTCCTGGCCTTTCACACGCACAAAGACCAGTAATTGCTGCTCACTGGGATGTGCAGCGCCCTATCGGGTTCTGTAGTAAAATCTCAACACCAAATTGGTAATTATTTCCCTCAATAATGCAGGGTGATTGTGGGTAATTGCAGTGAGCTAATTGACTGCATTGTGAGCTCTGAGTTTGGGTGTAATGATATAGATATAAAATTGTGGCAGATGTCAAATTATACTCCCCCTTCTTTAAGTCTGTCTTAGAACTTTCACTGGAGTTTGTCATTCTGATGTTATTGATTATTAAACAGGAACATTGTGTATTTTTAGAACGTAGATTGGGTTAATTCTTCATTCTAAAACTGATTATTATTCCTCGACATACTGCTCTACTGTTACCGCTCAAGCTAGGCCTGGGCAATCTAGGAGATTTTTTTTTTAAATGTTCTCCTCCTGCAGATTTATTTTATTGGTTCTTTTATTTTGAACATATGCACAATATCTCATATGCACAATATCTCAATGTGTTTAAAGAAAAGTCAATACAAATAAAATCACGTAAATGTTCAAAATGGGAAACTTAATCCTACCTCCAATCTAGGCACGGCAAGTTTATTGTATGGCACAGTTCATACACAAGGCGCTTAACAAGAACAATCCAATCCACTTTATGCATATAGCACATTTATAAAACAAAGTGCTGCACAGAGATAATAGTGACACATTTAAATATACAGTTTTGGCAGCTTCATGTAAAAAAAAAAAACTAAAACATGTATGCTGTAAAAACAATTCAAAAGTAATAAAAACAATACATTAATTTGAAAATAAAAGTAAAACCAAAAACAATAAAATAAATCAGACAGATTAAATGAAGGACCACACAACTCACGCGGAGCTAAAAGCCAGAGAGTAAAAATGCGTCTTAAGATAGGACTCAAAACTTTCCAACAAGATCATAAATAATCACAGGATATTAAAAAGAGTGAAGGTACAATCCTTTGCTTGTATACGCAGCTAAACAGAAAAGTTTTAACCTGGATTTGAACATCGTCAGAGAAGAAGTCTCATCATTAAAAATAAATAAATGTATTAAATGATGTTATACTTTGTAGTCCCCATAGGGAGATTTGTCCTCTGCATTTGACCCGTGCTGAATGTCTTCCTGACTGTATTTTTACCTAAATAATGCTTTTAATACCTCTTTGAAATTCAAGTCTCAATAATCACGATCTTATAGCAATATTTGGACTTTTGACACAGCCCTCTCTCAAGTCGCTCGAAGCGTTCTTCTTACACGTGTTTGTTGAAAGACAGCCCCATGTTGTGTTTGAGTCTTCCATTTCACAGATGGCTCAGTGCTGTGTGTTTACGTTAGCGGCTGAACAGAAGTGTTACTAATCACAATAATAAGGTAATTTCACTTTGAAAGAGTCACTTTCACACCGCATTTACTCTAATCAAAATCTATAGTATGAAGGGCACACTGACTGCAATCATTCTTTTCGTCTGCTCCTTTTTCAAATCCCTGCTACTTTCTGCTCTGAGCAATGGTATACAATGGCCAGCAATCCCATTTGACATTCATTTAATTTGGACTTTGGACAAATGTACTGTATTATACTTTTTGAGTGCGCTGCTATTTTTAGAAGTGGGCTGTTTGCTGTTTGGTAGTGTAAGCAGATCAGTGAGGACATTCTGTGGATCCAGTACCTCTTAAGGATCACCCTCCCTGTACAGGGAGGATTCAGTTATTTTTCATTTAACAGCATCAGTATTAGAATTCACTTGTGTCAATATAGTCAAGCTATATCTCTTTTGAAAGCTTATTCCCACCTCTAAACGCGTATTATGTTCAAATAAACATTAAATATAACCAAAAGTAAGAATAAGTAGTCAAACTGTATATATGTTTCAAATATATATTGTCCTTTCTTACCTTTTCATGCTAATATTCTGGGGCAAATCACGTTTAATCCACACATGTGTGTATACTTTTTGTCCGTTAGGGTCTAGAGAATAATTATATCCAGTTGTTTTTTTTTTTTAAGTAATCCTTAAAGTAGATATCCACTTGTAACAACATATTTGAGTATTGAAAGTTGCACAAACAAAAACAAAACCTGTTCTCTGCGCACTGTATGAAGAGGACATTTTACTGTTTAGCTAGCGTCACTGGGTATGTTCGTCTTCCCCTAAGCCTCCCCTTCAAAACAAGCCCATTCCCGGACTTTTCAGTGCTATGGTTTGGAAGGTAGAGTAAGTTGAGTAAAACAAGCGCACCTAGCTTTAGCGCTCCAGTCATATAGATATCTGTGCGTCACGACAGCATTGTCTTGACTACCATTGGCCGATTTGGATGTCAATCAAATCATCTTGTAGCCAATAATCTCAGGTTTCAGGCGATGTGTCGGACTTCTAGCTTCCTCCCACTGTTCCCGTCATATTTGAATGCGTAAAGAGGAAGACGGAGCCTTTTTCACGGAGAACACGCGCTATAACTATATAAATAATAGCTTTTCTGCAAACATTTCAATATCTGGAAAAACGCTATTTATAGCAAGAGTAATAGCCAAAAAATATATATACATGGATTTTTGGTGTAAAAACATTGATAATTTGCATGTAAAACACTTTGGCACAGTTGGCACAAAAATGGACCACTTGTGCCGAATGTGCCCATTAGTTACAAAAAAGCCCCCAGCATCAAAATAGTTCCACCTAAAGGTCTAAAATTTCATACAGGTGTTTCCAACACCACAGACATCTGCTCTGGTGAGTTTGAACATCATACCATAAAGTATGTTTTCAGGAGAACCTTTTGAAATTGCCTTTTTTTTTTTTTGACAAAAAAAAACTAACTTTGACTCATGTTTGAGAAGGTGTAGTGCAGACTGTGTCCTTCCTAACAAACTGTAACATACATTTTCAGAAACTAGAAGGTGTTACCTTTCAAATGAGGCATCATAACACAACATCAGACACAAGATGTCCACACAATAAGCATTTTCATTTGGGTATCATAATTCGAGAAGGAGCAGGCGAAATTAGGTGATCCTTAAAGGGTTAAGACTGAAAACGGTTTTTTCGTCTCAAAATCAAGTAAATACATGTGTTTTAAGGTGAAGGAAGTCAAGTATTTAGTAAGTAATTATAGTGACCCAACGATTTATAATAAGGAAGATTGCAGCAGAGGTGGCAAAATATGTCTTGGGGAAAAAAGTGAAGTATAGATGCCAGATTAAAGATAAAGTCTGGTAAAAGTAAAAGTACTGACATAATTCCCTTAACTTCAGTATTAGTATAGAACTACTAGCTTTAGTAATGTGCTCAAATAAAACAGTAAAATATGAATAAAATTTTTGCAAATATAGTAATTATGACATTTCAAGCTTTTGAAACACCAAAAAACCATTGAACAATACTCAAGTAAAAATACTTAGTTACTTGTCATGTTTGGATTTCAGAATCTGAATTGAACATATTAGTTTCAACACATTAGACTTGATTTAAAACATTTTATATCACTGTGAAAATCCACCGTCTTTTCCAGATCCATAGAGACGCCTTTGCCGAACATAGTTATAAATGACAATATTATAACTACTAGTGCTGAGTCACTAGTAACACATTTTGACATCCTGAAAGAAGAATATAAAACACTCAGGCATGCGAGAAAAACTATAAACACAAATTTGAGAGTGTGAATAAGAATGGAAGCAATGATGACACCATTTTTGCCCAATATCTCCATTTTAATCCTGTTTTGTTCCCCTCTCCAGGCCTGAGCAACATTATCGGAATCATAGTGTACATCTCGGCTAACTCGGGCGACCCGGGCCAGAGCGACAGTAAGAAGTCCTACTCGTACGGCTGGTCCTTCTACTTCGGCGCTCTGTCCTTCATCATGGCCGAGATGGTGGGGGTCCTGGCCGTCCACATGTTCATCGAGAAGCACCGCAAACTACGCGCCAAGTCCCGCACGGAGCTCATCAAGAAGTCCGCCTTCAGCCGCATCCCCTCCTACCGCTACCGCTTCCGCCGCCGCTCCAGCGTGCGCTCCTCCGAGGCCCCCAGCCGAGACGCGTCGCCGCTGGGTAAGGGCGGCTACACGGGCCCCGCCGCCTCCGACCTGCCCATGTACACCCTCAACCCACGGGAGCCGGGCAACGCGGGCACCAAAGCGGGCGGGATGGGCGGCTTGCTGAATTCGGAGAGGGAGTTTCTTCAAAGCAGCACGCTCACGAAAGACTACAGCAAAGACCCCAACCGCCGGACCACCCCCGTGTGAGAAATCAGCCAATCAGCGGCGAGGATGATGACGCGTTTATCGTTAAAAAACGGGGAACACAGGGTTTGGAAGGGAGGGAGTTAAAATCGGGGTTTGCGGGGAAAAAACTGTGAACTTGTAGCCTTCGAACTGTGAATTCTGAGCCCTGTGCTATCGTGTAGCAGGGTCTATTGTTTTTTGTTTTGTTGGGAATGGAGAAGTTGTTCCCCACCCGCGGCTACTTCACCACCGTAAGTGACACTGCGAAAAAGCGATGCGTGGCGCGAACCGGGGCGACTTCTCCGGTTTGAATAATGTGAACGAAAGGGACGAGAGGTGAGAGGCAGGAGCGTTTTTTCACTTGCGCTCTTAGATCTTTCTGCTCCTCATTGGGATAGCAGCAGCAGTGGCAGAGTTGTACAAAGCAGCTACGAGAACGGATCGAGTCGTCACGGCAGGAAATGGACAAATTCATTTCAAGCTCAACCCGAAAATAAGAATTGTCCATTTGTGGCACTTATGATAATTTATTACCACATTGTATATATATTCTATACATATTTATTTTGTTAACCACATTAAAGAAGACGCTGAGCTTGAAGTAAATTTCGCCCATTCCCGGCTATCCTCCTTTCTTCTGATTCCAAGTCAGTTCTCAAATGTATAGAATTGTTATAAATGCACTGACTGGAGATTTGCAGTTGAAAGTGGTGGGAAAAACGTGCGACTCCCACGTGAGGATTTCTATTGAGGGTATTGTTAGATCATTGGTGCTTCCTATCACCCCTATCTCATCTTTATACATTCACGACAAAGCGAAAAACTCCACACATCTATATCTTCACCGGCCATCTTCCCTTCCCCATGTCATTCCTCACCTCGCCTCCACAAACATCCTTGGTACCAGTCCACTCCCTTGAGGGACTCCCAGCTACATGTAGGGCCAGTCTTCCTTTATAGCAAGCTTTGGGTAGCTAGTCCGGAGGCCGTGGAGTTGAGGAGACCACTGAGCTGTGATTATATACACCCAATAGGGACAAGCCAAAACATTGTATAGGCAGCAAAGAATTTGTAACTACAATCGGAAGGGATAAGTTAGATATTGGAAGTATTTCGAGTGACGCAAGGCCGCTGCAAGTATTCACTGTGTAACACTATAAGCATTTAAGTTAAGCTTCCTCAGACAAGTCACATGAACTGAACCCAGAAATGTGCTTGTAGTTATGGACCAAATTAAAAGGTGCAAAAGTAGCAATCAGAATATTTTACTAATGAGACATATCAGTTTTTCATTTTGAGACTATAACCAAAAGCTGTGATGTAACTGACTCCCTAGGTTTATGTTTTGGACGAGTGGTTCTCAAAATGTGGTGTGTGTGTGTGTGCGTACCATTGGATTGAACAGACTTCCTTAGTAATGCCTTTTGTTCAGGCGCTGCATAAGATAAAGTTGCAGTTTTGGACGGCGGTTGTTTTAAACTTTTAGGTCATATTTTGTCTTTTTGAGAAATGCGGTTGGGAAGTCAATATTTGATGTGCGGTTGTCTGAGTGGAAAGTTTGAGAACCACTGATCTAGAACATGAGCAATGCCCTAATTTTAAGTAAAGTAGAATAATTTTCAAATACTTCAGTGCCATATCCGATTCCTACACTTTCTGAATTGTAACTGTTATCCCAATCATGTATCGTTATGAAAGCATGGCAAATTTAGACAGCACTCTGAATTACAATTGCTCACTTAACCAAGTGTTAGAGTTCCTTTCCATTCTCTTATGTCATTATGTGATCTATACATATGTAAATGTAATCTTTTCTAAGCCATATTTTGCACACAGCCAGTTTAGTCATGATTCATCACTACCTCTCTCCAGTAAATGTCAGGCGAACATAATGGAGAAACTTATCATTGGTGATCATTAAGAGCTATATATACAGTAAGTCACATACATGCACATATGGACAAAGACATGACATTGTGAAAGATGTTGTAAGAGAAATTGAAGGTTATTTCCTTAAACCACCAATGCACTGTTTTGTATAAAGATGAACCCAGCTGAAACAGGCCAACCACTATTCTTGCCCTGAAAATAAAATAAAAGTTGTTTCAAACCTCACTCACTGTTGACTTTATAACGCTGCTACTTTTTGAACTTTAAAGACACCTTTAAGGTACAGTTGTTCACACCGCCCCCGCTATCCTCCGTGTGTAAATATTAATTTTGCACGATAACTACAACATCAGCAGTTGTCGTGGGGTGTGAAAAGAAAAAAAACAGCGCCTTCTTTTTCTGAGCAAGGGCTTTGAATTTTTTAAGGACAAGAGCACACAAGGGCTTTCTCTGCTCAGCCGCAAACACATCGTGTCGGGGAGAACTGGGAAAAATACATTTGCTCCCAACATCCTTACACCAGCTGAACAACACGACAAGTGCAAATACGACATGCATTGTGTACAAATGTCAACCAGAGGCCAACAAATAGTGTGTACTCTCTACTTTGGTTCAAATAGATCTAACTTTGCCTTAAAGGGTTATTTTGAAGATAATTCTGTAGGATTATATATTATACTTGACTACTACAAGGCACTGGAGTAGTTAGTCTGAAATGATTTGCTCTTCTTTGTGTGTTTGGGCATAGATTAGCAGTGTTAGCCTGCTCAGCTGTAGTCATATGTAGCGAGTGGTCAGCACATAGCAGGCCCACTGCCTAGGGGTCAGAGATCAGAACTGCCATCCATGAGCCATGTCAGCATTGACCTGTTCCAAGCATGCATGCCATATCCATCCGCTCCACGCACACAAGTGTGAGAGGTTCAGACTGCGCCCTAATCTCTGCTCCTGTGGGACACTAGCCTGCGCCTGACGCCTTACAGGCCAGGCTGTGTAATTGATGTTTACTTCAGAGCGGGGGCGCTGTTCCACACTCTCCATCAGCTTTGATATCACCATAAAGCTTTGTTGTTTCTACAACAAAACAATTGTATTATTAGTAAACTATATTCTATTTTAAAGGTGCCACTGTGCAGAGATGACAGCTCTGTCACATACTATAGTTACTAATCTATTATCGGAAGGGAGGGGCAGAGGGGTGGGGGTCTTTAGTCTTTGTAATATGTTATTATTCTAGACTGGTTTTCTACTTAAATGTGCTTTGTGAGATTGTGTTGTTTTAATCACATCCTCTGAGAGGTAATAAGGACACAGTGGAGCAGTGGACACTCTGGACGTAACTAACGCAGCTGAGATCAATATGGGAGCGGGTGGTCAGCACGACTCCGCTAAACCTCCAGTCCTTTCTCAGCAGTATCCACATCCCAGCAGCCTCAAATACAACACACATTACCTACCTGACACGGTTGCTTATTTGTCTGCATCGAACACAAACATCGAAAATGCCATAAGTATACAAAAGCCAGGTAAGAAATAACCTCACAAAAATAATGTATGATAATTGCTTGTAGCTTTACAGTTTTTGTTTGAATAAATTCAGGATAATGTGACCCAAAGTTTAAAATTATTTTGTTAAACCATTCTAGATTAGGCATATCTGCTGACAAAACAAACATCATGTAACAATTCAGCTCTGTCCACTGTATGAAATACAGTCAACCTCTCCAGAGAATCTCCTTTGTCTGTAACATTCTGTTTCTATGTCTCTTTTTGGACGTGTGGGGGTATAGAGCAGACGTGCATGTGTGTGTGGCCCTGCTCCAGTGCCTGCCTCCTGCCTTCAGCTCTAACACACATGGGGCCTCACTGTACCCTCTGCAGAGCTAACCCTGACCGGGCACATGCAGCCATTTAACTCTATGGACTGTTCCCATTCAGCTATAGGAGAAAACACACGTGTACTGACTAGACTGTTGGCCTTTTCCCTTCACTTTAGTTTGTGATGCTATTTTAGGATCAGCAGAGGGGGCTCCAGGATGCAGCCATGTTGAGTCCCTTATGACAGCTGAGGCTCCACATAGGGTTCCCGAGGGCAGAGCCAAGTCTGTTCTCCAATAGAAATGTCTCAAGTAGGGCAAATAGTCAAGGGAAATGTTAATGTAACCCAATCTACTCCTATAATACTTTGTACTATTGCACAAATGATTAGCAGGAAACTAGCTGTTCAGGATTGAACTTTAGTCTTAGTGGAACCTACTTAGCATCAAATTATTTATTTATACTAATCTAAATATGAAACACTTCTGCGTAATCTTATCCTATCTGTCGAGGTAGGGTGTAATTACTTCACATTTAATTGGTGCATCTAATTCATTGGACACAGCCAGTATATAGTTGCACAAGAGTGGAACCACACAGAGATAGTATAGTTTAAAGGCGTCTGGATCTGGGTTGCCAGAGCTTTTACTTGCAGTTTGCTTTGATGCCTTTCTCCAAGAATGACTGAAGCACTCGAAGAATTGGTGCTGGGGTTTCGGTAATATTTTCATTCAGGCGGGAGAGAGGCTACAACTGGCAACCCACATGACAGACTTGTGTGAGGTTCGTCTTGCTTTCTGATTAGATAATCTTTTTGAGAATAAAATGAAATGCCGCTTTCAAGCAACCTCAGAAATTCAGAAGTTCCGTCTTCCCACTCGGAAAAATGGGCATAAACACTGCTTAAGTTGGAAATTCTTCTCGGAAACTCGGGCTGAAACTCGGGATGAAACTCAGGCTGGGTCAATAGTTCTCGAGTTCTTGAGTTTGCGTCACTGTGACATGTGTCAGATTGTGATTGGATGAAAACTGAAATATCTAAGCTTGTACATGTATTAAGAACCTTTTATTATGAGGAACTACATATTTTCTCCTTTATTTCTTATATCACAACAGTGAAGGTTGTTGTGCCTTTCTCATGAACGAGCAGAACAAAAGAATCCAGTTACATTTCTGCACATTTCTGTTGTTGTCACCAACTTTTGGGACGTCGGAACATTACATACATATATTTTCGAGTTTCTGAGATCACCTGAAAGCGGTAAAAGCACCCCAACAAACTTATCCATCATGTACGACAATTTTGTAGTCAGAATAAACTCAAATAGTTTTAGTGGAAGCAATATTAGTTTTTGCAAAACAGAAATTCAAAAATCATTACATACTGTATCTTTAAATCCCTTGCTTTGTACTAATCATTGTGTTATTCCCTAAAATATGACATTATGTTTATTACCAGCATAGTAGATTTTTAAAAAAGAGTGATTTTAAAGCAGCTTTTAATGGAGGAAGAAATGTTTACATGCAGAACATATCCCGGCTGTTTGAGCGAGAGTTGCAGGTACACATTACTGATTGGTCCAAGCTAAGCCATGCCACAAACCGATTCTGATCACTCTCCAATGAGCCATGATGAAATCTTTGGGGAAGGTCCGGTTTTTACTGAAAAGCCGGATCGTATCCACACCAACCGGAGGACTGTTAAACTCAACAAACTCAGGAGAACTAATGGAAAACACCTTTGAGACCTTTGAGCTTCAAAGATTACCTTTTGATTTTTCTGTCAACATGAGAAAACTCTACTGTTAATCTTATTGTGATTGAGATGATAGAAAAAGAACAATTAGTACAAAATAGATATAAAGTTTTGGGTTTTTTTGCGTTCATCATTTACGGCGCCATACTAAAATGTCAACCAGAAATGTCTTTAAGCCTGTCACAATAAATACATTCAGATGGACGATGTATCGCTTCAGAAAAACATTTGCGATGACGTTTTAATTGATTTTACGCCACTCAAATATGTATACAATAGCAGCCTAATTCCAGTCAAATAATTCTTTGATTTTTCTCCATTTAGTCAAAAGAACTGGCTGAGAAAACAAACAAATGGAGCTATATAGATGTATGAATTGTGGGCGTGATTTGACATGATAGAGCGGTTTTGATTTCTCCATTTTGTTATAAGAACTGGCTACAAAAATAATCAGTAAACGTGGATTATTTTAACGCTATACAGCTATGGCATGAATGCATAACAAAGAAAATGGCCAAGATCTAACATAGAGAATTGAGGGCTTGGAACAGGAGGAGCATAAGTGGCATTCGGCTCAGTACAGGAATCAACTGTATTTATCTACCTGCAACCACACACATATTTATATGAGTTAGTATTTAAGTTAAATAGTGTGGCATATTAAAACAAATATATTCTAAAACCTAAAAAATATATATATATATATTTCTGTATTTCTGTTGGTCCTATACCTCATAATCCAAAAACTATATTTGACAATGTTTGAATAAAAAATCTGGCATATTATTCCTATATCCTTTATATTGGCCGATATCATGAATATGTTTTTACAGGGGCATAAGTGGACACACCCTCTGGCTCCAACCACTGCCATGAGAGGTTTGTTGTTGTTTTGTTGCTTTTGAATACAGGTTGATCCATGATGCGACTTTTCGGCACCGCTATCAAGACCTTTCATTTGATATCCATAACAAATGTCTGCCTAAAATGCCACTTTCCCCCCTCTCTGGTTCCAAGTCCTCAATTTATACCATTGTTAAAAATTTAAAAACTGAGCACCAAAATGTTTTGTCTTTTTCATCAGTAAATTAATGATGAACAAATAGCAGTTATTGTGACAGGCCTAATTTTGTGGGTTTTTTCTTTTTCCTATTGTGCGTGCTTTGAATTGATTGAGTGGTTTTGGGATGATCAGTGGGCAGCTTTCTCCCCCCCCTCCCCCCACACCCACGAGTGCATGCACCCACACACATCCTGTACACAACTGCCAGCCACTCCACTGTATACAGTATTTCTAATGTAAAACCTCTCGTGACAGCGGCCGCTCCTCTGCAGCTGCTGTGAAGAAAAGCACACTTTTACTTACATGATATCAATATGATGACCTATATCTAGAGACAAAGAATATTATATACCTACGACATATTAATGAAAAAATAAACAGACACCTTTTCAAAGTTTCTCACGTGTCTCTGAGTTTTTACTTGTTCTGTGCTGATCACAAATGTTGTAATGTTGATATATGAACTTGCTTTATCCACGTCATGTTCACATACAGGTAAGATACGGGAGTCGTTTTTCCAAAAAACACAATTTGCAGCGTGCACTTGATCCAATAAGAACCTCTTCCTTCATGTGAGTACCATAATTGCTGGATATAACCCTCTACAGTGGAATGCAGAAATCATTTTGTATCATTGTCCTTTATAAATCATTGGTTGTTTTGATAACAAATGGCCGTTAAATAAATCATATAGGAGACAAACATGAATGTGCATGAATTATTTTAACCAAATTTGGCATGTGCAATGTATTTAAAAGAAAAATGAACTCAATATTTTGCACATTCTGCTTTTGCAGATAGAACAGCCCCTAATTGCTTCCTATAAGTTCCAATTAAATGATATAAACTTTATTTCACTCTTAAATATTACTGCGTTGATATATGATATATTTATCTGAAATTTCTTATCCAAACAACCAATGATTTATGAAGGAAAATCCTAAAAATTGAGATACCACTTTTTTCAAGTCCTTTGAACTTTGCAGCTTACATAGCGATGGCGTCAATGTATGTACTTTTTGTTCCCCTGAGTGTAAGAAAGAATTCGCACAATGTTTAAACTGCGACTTATGTTTATGTGAACAGCAGCAATCCAACATGTAGAAGAATACACTGCACTTGATTTTGTGTGATTAGGGCTCCTGTCAAAGCAGAGTTTATGGACTTATTGATATTTTAATACATACATGACACATGTTTATTGTCAAAATGAGTCCTGAGTTTATGGTGTTATTTACCAGGTTTTGTCCTTCAAAAGTTATTTGACAAAAATAACAAATACATAGGAGCTTCCTATGGACCAATGGCTCCTATGTGTTTGTTTATATAGTATTTGTTGTGTTCAAACTGTTTGAGTCCCTGATCAACTTTGTAAAGTCCTCCAAGATGACTGCTGTTGTGATTTAGGGCCACACAAAAATAAATTGAACTGAATTAAATTGAAGTCAACAGTGCATTAAAAAACCTTATAATTAAATGATGTTGTGTCCAGTCAAAACAGACATCAAGCTTTGTTTTACGACATAAAAAACCTGCAGCTTATATTCAAGTGCAGTCAATATATGGACAGAATGCACTGTTCAAATATATACTGTCTATACAGGTGTACTAAAGGTCCCATAGTAGGCTTTTTAACTTTTTTATGCTTTAAACATTATTAAAACTACTTTGGTAGGCCCAAAGTAGATTTTTCATTTATTCCCTCAAGCTTTAGTTAGAGAGCGATCTTTCTCTTTCATTCTTGAGAGGCAGCAAAACGCCTCAGTTCAATTCATGATGTGGCATCAATTTGTGATGTGACATCAAGCTACAAAAGCCCGCCTCCAGGAGGCACTCAGCAGTGATTGACAAGAGGAGAAACCAAGACAGACACGCCTACGAACGTGCCCGAACATGCATGCACAGGCTTTCTCCCGAGTCCTGCGAGTACCACAGTCATGGATGTATTACTACAGTCTGTTCACTTCACATCGAGCTCTGTTGTTTTACTACAAGTCTTATAAGTGTTAGTGTCGGATGTGGGAAAAAGAGATTCTGGACCCGCGTTTAAAAAGACCGCTGGTTTAAAAAGACCGCTGGATTAAAAACACCGCTGGATTAAAAAGCCAGTTATGCCGAGGTGCTCCGGGTGGTGCACTTCAATAGAATAATAAAAACACAAAACATGCGTAAAAATGTATTAAAACCCACCTCCCCTTTTGCCTCCACCGGTATCAGCATTCCCTGATCCCTGAGGTGTGTTTTTGAGTGTATATATGTGACAATACTATTTGGCCCAAAGATGAAACAATGCAATGATTGTGGCAGGATGTGTTTACTCTCGCTTCTCAGCAAGAAGATCCTGGGGTTGAATCCCGGTCTGCACAGCATAGGTTTCCTCCGGGTGCTCCAGTTTCCCACACCACAAATAAAAAAATGCAGGTATGATTGTAATGAGTGAGTGAATGAATGGTGTTTGGTCAGAGGCTTGGTCCGGCCCTTTGTTCTGAAGAGAGTAAGGAGGTTGGAGGATCAGTGGAGGCGGGAGGGTCAGTGAGATATGAGGTGGCCAGGTTATGAAGGGATGAGGAGGACCTTGTATTGAATGGGGAAGGGACAAGCAGCCTGTGGAGTTGTTTGAGGATGGGGGTGATGTGGTGTCTGGAAGAAGTGAGCAGGAGGGCAGCAGAGTTCTGGATATATTGCAGTTTTTGGAGACGAGTGCAAGGGAGACCATGGGCTAATATCTTGAGGTGAAACATGCAAATCCATCCAGAGAGTTCCAGGAAAAAATAGTACTGCGATTTACAACGTCACCGCTGTCATCTGTATCAATTATCAACGTCATTCGTTTGGAAAACTCAGCTTTTAATACGTCGGCTGGCTATAATCAGGGCCTTATTTTCCTCTTTTGAACTGCATGGGAGCACGAAGACGAGCAGCGAGGGGAGAGATTTGAGAAGGAGGATTGAGTCTGATGAATATGTAAATTCTGTGACGTCACCGTGGAGATGTGCCTGTATAGATTCGAGTGGGTGAGTGGATTATCATGGCGGATTGGTCCCCACTTGGCTTTGTTACTTTCACATCTATGTTTGCCGTGCGTATACAGTCGGAATGACAGTGGCCCGCCCCGCCCGCGCCTTCCACTGTAGTAATTGGTTTCTTCAGCTCCATTGGCCCAATAAGAGAAAATGGCTCTTTGTGGTAATAGCCCATAAAAGAGTGAGCAGTTCCCAGCATGGGCTCCAGCAGACATGTCGTACCTATGCAATGAGCGTGCGGGGCTAAAAATAAAAAAGCCTGTTTGTAAAGAAGACGTCACAAGTCTGAGTCAGAGAGAGAGAATAAGATCGGTCTTGAAGTGGAGCGAAAATGAGTAGTATAAATAGAATGCAAACATCTGATTTTATTTAACGGATATTTGGTCTCTGCTGCAAATGGAACCATGGTATCATAGCAAATCAGCGACAGCGGTTCAACACTGCACTATAGGCTGTTAAAGCTGGGGTACCTGAAAGTAAAACACATGAATAGAATAGGTGGGAAGTAAATTCAATAAAGAATATAGATTATAAATGTTAATTAAAAGCTAATCTAAAATGATAAATAACATGATTACAGCCTCAGTCCTCGACTCATTGATTTTTTTTTTTTTTTTGATATGCATGGATTATAATTTGGTAATTGAACAAAATTTCGGAAAAGTATTCATTGTTCGATTTGTAAACCAAGAGTAATAAAACTTCTTATCTGCAAAACCAATCTCAATCTGAGGGTGGGACTGGCGTGAGTCTGTGGTTGGTGGTTAACTGTTAGAGATGCAGTCCCTCTCTGCTTACAGCTTTGGTGCGCCTTCTGTGAACCAGAGTGGGCCGATAGCCAGGTTAGGCCTACTCTGCAGTAGTTGCACTGACTCGCTGCAAATGACCCATTCAAATGAGATTATGTTTTGAACAACAAATTGCTGTGGTAATTCCATCCATTTTCTTCCTCTTAATCCATTTCTGTGTCGGGGTGGCAGTCAGAGCTGCACCCAAGTCACAGAGCACCAGCCCCTCACTGATCCTCCTGCAGGTGGTGAGTCCACAGAAGGACGGCTGCTCTGTCAGTAACATCACAGCTTTGATCTTTCAGCGGGGGCTTCAGGCATAGTGGGGTTAAGTGTCTTGCCCAAGGACACAACAACAATCAGTGGGAGTTGGTGGAGAAGGTCTCGTGGTGGGGTTGAACCCACGACCTTCAGGCTCAAAGGCCAAATTAAAAATCAAGATTTGCTCTTTCCCATTCAAATGAGATGTGCTCAAATTGCTGCGGTAATGATCCTGACATTTCATTACTATATATGAAATCCATCACAACATGTCGGCTTATCTTTCCTTATCTGTGAAAGCACTGTTCAGAAACATAGGATATTTTGTGTTAGAATCCCTCTGTCTGCTGCCTCTGACACATGCACACAGATATGAAAAGGTGTCAGATGTAACAGCTGTTTGCGACTGAATGAGGCTCCGAGGGACTAGACCTGCTGTTACTATCTCTACCTCGCTGTGCCTGCAAGAACATGGCTTCTTTACGGATGCACAAAAATCACCCCTTTCCCCCCATCTTCCATTTGAACTCACACAAAGACTGATCATCAAACAGTTTTTCAACACAGGGCCTGGACCACAAGACAAAAACCTAATTTGAATGTTTTTTATGTTATTTTATGTTTTTGTAGAAGGGCAAACACGTTGAATAGCACTACAAAGGGAGCAGCCAGTCGCACATGTGCCCGAGTGTGCGAGCCTGCATGTGTGTCAGTGAGCGCAACATCTTGAGAGGAGAGCTACTACTACGGCCATCTGTAGTGTGAAGAAAAAAGGAAGAAAAAAACATGCCCGGGAGCTGTGAGCGCTGCTGGAGCAGAAAGATGAGAGGAGAGAGAGAGGGGAGCGCAGGATTAGAGCAGCAGAAGAGGCTGTCACTAAAACTCTCTCAGAGCACTGTGTTGCATGACAAGAGGCCATTCATTAATAAGCAAATATAAGCAATCAGCCATCTTTGAATGTAGAACATGCAGGAGTGCGGCTGACATTTAGAACGGGAGGAATGCAAAAGCTTTGGGGGGGAATTCTTTTATAAAAGTAATCATCGAGGATGGGATCCTGCTGAGGCATCAAGATGCTTTTAAATGTCATTGAGGATTTGGTAGGTCTAATAACAGTTGAATAGTGATTAGAGTCGATGCAATACTGTATTTACATATTGTATTGTCCTGCAGTAAAAAAAAGCTATTTTGCATTTTCAGGCACACAAAAATATACAAAAATGACCATTTTGGTTTTTTTCATTGCTTATAAGACATATATATATTATAATAACCGGATTTGGGAACTAGAAAATGCAATAAGCTTTTTTAATATGTATTTCATACATTTCGGCGTCAATCCGGAAGGGAAACAAGTTTGTTTACTTCAGCCCTATTCGCTCTAATTTAGTATAATTTAATACGCAAATGACCTCCTGTATTGGTCCAAACATAGACGTCCTCTGATAATACTAATCCCGTGCGAATCTGCATGTCAGTGATTGTGATCGCTATTGCCGCTTTCTCTTTACTTTCTGCGTTGTTTTTTGTCAGTGAGCAGAGGAGTGGCTGTGAACACCTGCAGAGTCGCTGCTGCTGCTGTCTCGGTGAGGTCTATGTAGAGGACAGTGTAATGTGTTCACTGACACTAAATGATCAGACTGATGGGTTTACTTTGCACTCTGTCATAAAACAGTACAGACGTGTTGCAGCAGCTGTTAATATTTGTCGGCTCGCACGTGTCCTAGCAGAGCATGTGGTGCGTTCACGAATTGTCCATACAAACTATTATTAAACATTACAGACCATATGGGCCAGAGAACTATAGAGCAGTACAATGTTTGTCCTCATGGTCTCTGTGGCTGCTGTGGTCCATAGACTGTATATATTTACTGTGGTCAGACGCGACTCTCTGGACTGGGTGAAGCGGGGAGACCCGCGCACGTGCGGCCATTATGTGAGATGTCAGTGAAATTCTAGTATTTTACAGATATTGCTTATCCCGTGTGAATGCACTGCCAAATCTCATACGCCCTCCACAATTATCACAAATTATTAGGGGTCCACAGCATTATTATAGATCCATGGTCCACAGGTCCCATGCTAGCAAAGAAACTCGTTTCACTTTCAGGTAATCGATTGACGCCGAAATGTAGTAAATACATATTAAAAAAGGTTAATTATAGCATTTTCTAGTTCCCAAATCCGTTCATTATAATATATATATATATATGTCTTATAAGCAATGAAAAAAAACAAAATGGTCATTTTTGTATATTGCTGTGTGCCTGAAAATGCAAAATAGCCTTTTTTCGATTTTCCATTTCCCTTCAAAAATAGAAAATGTATTGAACGCAAAAGTACACGGACCCATATGGCCTAAATTCATGGCAATAGGTCTAAATACAAGCTCTAAAGCAGTATCTTACATGATAACACCTGGACGCTACAAATATGACCAAGTGGACAAGATATCTTCCTGTTTCATCCAAAAATATGTTGTCTTTTGTTATAATCACTACATACAATCCTCAATTTTCCTTATTCTGAAACCATGAGTGTTTTTCATGGGTTCCAGAATGATCAGAAAGGCTGACAGTTGCATAATTATTTTCAACTAAATAATATATATATTGAAAGGCAAAAAATAATGAAGTGTTGGCTATTACTGGCAGAAAATGTGCGTATTACAATGTGTGAAAAAATGTGTGGGAGACATATCAAATGCTTCGTTCTCTCTGCGTCTTGAGGCCTCAGACGCCCTGTGGTTTGATGAAAGTTATGTTCCCATAACTTGAAGCATAAGAATTATATTTATTGGTGTGAACACATTGTATGATCAGACAATCAAGGCCCAGCAGACCCATGATGTGGTATTTTGGAATTTTGGTATTTGGACATAAAAGGTTCAATGAGGTTTCAGGTGATATTGAATCATTTCCAGAAGCTCACCAAACAACATCTTGTCACAGTAACTTGACGAGGCAGAACAAAGACTAATATAAGTTTTAACCATATAGATGCGTCCCCTTAACAAAGGATGTGTCATGCTTTTGCACTTGCAAAACTTATGGTTATGGTGATGTTATGGTGCAAACCCATGGTTCCAGGATGGTGAAAAACAGTACCATTGCCACAGTGATTGACAATAGAAGCAATGTATCCAAAATATGCGTAAATAGGAAAACTATCCTCAACATTTTGCTTCAAACCTGTCAAATTTGTGATTTGACTGAAATACAAGACTCAGAAACCTTCTCAATTTACTTTTCTTGTTCAATCAATCAATCAATAAATTTTTATTTATAAAGCGCTTTTCATACAAAAGATGCAACACAAAGTGCTTTACAGTTTGGTTGAAAACAATCCCGCCAGCCCATGACCCCTCCCCCAGACCACCCAACAGACCCACCCACATACGCAGACAAACACACAGACGAACTCATGCCTTCTCACACACCCACACACACATGAACACTCTCACACACACACACACGCTCTCATGAACACTCTCACACACACACACACGCTCTCATGAACACTCTCACACACCCACACACACGCTCTCATGAACACTCTCACACACACACACACACGCTCTCATGAACACTCTCACACACACACACACACGCTCTCATGAACACTCTCACACACACACACACACCAGTGAAACAGTAAAACAATGAAGAGAGACTTGGCAGGGTTCAGATGCAACCAGCTGAAAAAGCGCCATTCAAGGAGCCGTCTGCACCAGAGCAGAGAGCCGCCTTTAGCCACAGAGGACAAAACAGGACCCAGAATCAGAATCAGAATCAGAATCATTTTTATTGCCAACGTAAGTAACGGGAGGTCACAGACTTGGAAATTGCTTTGGCTCAGTGCAACAGTCAAAAAGAGATAATAAAAATAAGAATAAAAAACACTTCTAAAGAATAAATTTAAATTTAAAATAGAGTTACAGTTACTATTTACAATATACAAGTGCACATGGTGCACACAATGTAAGGTGACAGCAGTACAGTGAAGTAAAGTGACGTATGATGGGCAGTAAAGTGACTTTATAAAGGGCGGGGGGACAGGTTAAGAAGTGTTCAAGAGTCCAACAGCAGAGGGGAAGAAACTGTTCTTGTGGCGGGAGGTTCTAGTCCTGATGGACCGCAGCCTCCTGCCTGAGGGGAGTGGTTGGAATAGTCCATGTGCAGGGTGAGAGGGGTCGGCTGTGATACGACCAGCCCGGCCTCGAGCTCGGGCGACGTACAGGTCCTGCAACGATGGAAGGCTGCGGCCGATCACTTCCTCTGCAGAGCGCACAATGCGCTGTAGTCTCTGTTTGTCCCTGACTGTGGCTCCAGCGAACCACACGGTGATGGAGGAGGTGAGGATGGACTCGATGATGGCCGTGTAGAACTGCACCAACATCTGTGCAGGCAGCTTGGCTTTCCTGAGCTGCCGCAGGAAGTACATCCTCTGCTGGGCCTTCTTGATGAGGGAGCTGATGGTCGGCTCCCACTTGAGGTCCTGGGTGATGGTGGTGCCCAGGAAACGGAAGGACTCCACAGAGGTGATGGGGGAGTCCATCACGGAGGGTGGGGGCGGGGGGACAGTGCTCTTCCTGAAGTCCACAATCATCTCCACTGTCTTCTGGGCGTTCAGCTCCAGGTTGTTACCACTGCACCAGGACACCAGCCGGTCCACCTCCCTCCTGTAGGCGGACTCATCGTTGTTGGAGATGAGTCCAATGAGGGTGGTGTCGTCCGCGAACTTGATCAGCTTCACGGAGTCGTGGCTGGAGGTGCAGTGGTTGGTGTACAGGGAGAAGAGCAGGGGAGAAAGAACACAGCCCTGTGGGGCTCCTGTATTTATAATCCGAGAGTCCGAGACATTCTTCCCCAGACGCACTCGCTGCTTCCTGTCCGTCAGGAAGTCAGTGATCCACCTGCAGGTGGAATCGGGCACGTTGAGCTGGGAGAGCTTGTCCTGGAGCAGGGATGGCAGGATTGTGTTGAAGGCAGAGCTGAAGTCCACGAACAGGACCCTGGCGTAGGTCCCCGGGGAGTCCAGGTGCTGTAGGATGTGGTGGAGGGCCAGGTTAATGGCGTCGTCTACAGATCTGTTGGCTCTGTAGGCGAACTGCAGGGGGTCCAGGAGGGGGGAGGTGAGGGACTTGAGATGGGAGAGAACCAGGCGTTCAAATGACTTCATGACGACAGACGTAAGTGCTACAGGTCTGTAGTCATTGAGTCCTGTGATCCTGGGCTTCTTCGGGACGGGGACAATGATGGAGGATTTGAAGCAGGCCGGGACATGGCAGGACTGCAGAGAGGAGTTGAAAATGTCCGTGAACACAGGAGTAAGCTCACTGGCGCAGTGTCTCAGAGTGGCCGGAGACACGTGGTCCGGGCCAGGAGCTTTGCGGGGGTGCAGCCTCAGGAAGAGTTGTTTAATCTCTTTAGCGGCTATTGTTAGGCTGGGGGCAGGGCTGATGGGTGGGTCGTTAGAGTAGTGGGGGGTGGGGGAGGGAGAGGTGTCAGGGGCAGCATCAAAGCGACTGAAAAATAAGTTCAGATCGTCAGCTAGCTTGTGGTCATCAGCACAGGGGGGGGCTTTGGGTTTGTAGTTGGTGATCTCCCGTAGGCCCCTCCAGACAGAAGCAGTATCGTTGTTACCAAACTGCTCCTGTAGTCGTTCTCTGTGCCGGGACTTGGCTGCTTTCAGTTCTTTCCTGAACTGATATTTAGCTGCTTTGTAGCCGCTGCGGTCCCCCTCCCTGAAAGCAGAGTCCTTTGCTTTCCTGAGCTGCCGGAGTTTAGCAGTGAACCAGGGTTTGTCGTTGTTATAGATGACCCTGGTCCTTGTTGGAATGATGCTATCCTCACAGAAGTGGATGTATGACGTCACAGTGTCCGTATATTCATCCAAGCTGTCTGTGGCAGCTCTGAAAAGGTCCCAGTCTGTAGATTCCATGCATGCGCGCAGCTCTTCCACAGCTTCATCAGACCACACTTTGGAGCTCCTCACTGCAGGTTTCGAGAGCTTTAGTCTCTGTCTGTAAGCAGGAACCAGATGTATCATGGAGTGATCTGAGAAGCCGAGGGCTGGCTTGGGAACAGCGCGAAAAGCTCCGCGAACGGTGGTGTAACAGTGATCCAGAGTGTTCTCCTCTCTGGTCGGGCATTTGATAAACTGTCTGTATTTGGGTAATTCCTGGCTCAAGTTTCCCTTATTAAAATCCCCCAGGATAATAATCAGAGAGTCCGGGTATAAGCGTTCCATACACAGTACTTGCTCTGCGAGTGCGCGCTGAGCCTCGCGCGCGTCCGCGCATGGCGGTATGTAAACAGAGGCAAGAATGAATGAAACAATTTCCCGCGGGGAGTAATATGGTTTACAATGAATGAAAAGATATTCCAGAGCAGGAGAGCAGTGCTTGGAGATCACTGTCACATCGTTACACCAGTTTGTATTGACGTAGAAACAGAGCCCTCCGCCTCTGCTCTTCCCTGAGAGCGCACAATGGCGATCCGCGCGAAACAGCCCAAAGCCCTGCAGCTCCAGAGCGCAGTCCGGGATCCGCTCATTTAGCCAGGTCTCAGTGAAGCAGAGGACACAGGATGTGGCGAAGTCCTTGTTTCTTCTCATGAGCAGGCTGAGTTCGTCCATCTTATTGCCCATTGAGCGTACGTTGGAGAGAAAAATGCCGGGGAGAGCCGTGCGTGCTCCTCTCCTCCTAAGACGCACGAGCAGGCCTCCTCGCTTTCCCCTTTTACGGGCCCACACTTGGGCGCGTAAGCCGAGGCCCACCAGGCCCAAGAGCCAGACCCCCGCAGCCACAGCCGACCACCGCTCCCAGTGCAGTAGGCTCCTCCAGAGGAAACACTGGGTATACTAAATATACAATACAATAAAAACACTAAAATGTGAGACTAAAAGGAACTATCACACAATGCATGAATAATATAATAATAATAAAATAAATACTAAAAGATAAATAGAATTTATAAAATGGAATAATAAACACTAATCAAAAGCTAATCTAAAAAGGTGTGGCCTGAGGCTGCGTTTAAAAATATGAATGTTCTCTGCGGCCCTGAGCTCCTCCGGCAGACTGTTCCAGAGACGGGGGCCATAGTGCTGGAAAGATGCCTCACCGTGAGTGTGTGTCCTGACTTTGGGGATGGTTAGGAGTCTGCTGCCGGAGGAGCGCAGGGGCCGGGAAGGTTCATAGGATAAAAGCAAATCTGAAAGATAAGAAGGCCCAAGACCATTAAGACATTTAAAAACCATTAAAAAAAAATTAAAATTCATCCTGAAACACACGGGGAGCAAATGAATCTGAATCTGCAGCAATTTTAAAACCGGTGTAATGTGGTCCCGCCCCCTGGTCTTAGTCAGGACACGTGCTGCCGAGTTTTGGAGTAATCCTGAAATGTTCTTTTTGGGAAGACCAGAGAGCAGGGCATTACAATAGTCAATGCGACTGGTGATAAAAGCATCAGCGTCTCCGTGTTGGCCCGAGAGAGAATGGGGCGGACTCTGGCGATGTTCTTCAAATGATAAAAACCTATTTTTGTGATGTTCTTGATGTGAGGAATAAAAGTCAGTGTGAGGAAAAAATTACGCCCAGGTTTTTTCACTTGTGATGATGGATTAAAAGAGTGTGATTGGAGTTTTGATAAAAGTTTTTCTCTCTGGGCCTCAGGACCGATGACTAAAAGCTCAGTTTTGTCCTGGTTAAAGAAGCTATACCCGATTTTTTTTCTAAGTAGTTCATAAAAATGCTTTTTACTACATACAAGTTGTATCATAATACATCATTTAATTGAAAACTTGAGGTAATTGATTCAGCTGTGTAAGAATTACAAGCAGTGAAAAGTGCTGAGTAGAGTCTGAGCGGGCCGCTCTTTCTCCTCCACTCACAGAACGAGCAGCGAGCAGCCTGCGTCCTCTAGTCTCTACAGCGCTGCGGAACACCAGGACTTCAAAATTCGAATATAATTCTAAAATAAAAAAAGATGAACAAAATAATTGAATAAAAAAATGTGAACAAATATTAGACAACCCTTGTAATTCGAAATGTATTTAATGACTGCAAATAAAATAGTTAGCTCCCAAAGGTTTCACCGGGACGTGCTAGGCAGGTAACAGCTAAGCTAGCTAGCTGTTTCATGGTTACTTCCGGGTTGTTCGCAATCGCTTTTTGTCACATTGAAACAGTATTTTTGTCATGAAAACCTTAACAGCAAATTCTGAAATCATCCGTGCATGTGTGTTAAGGATGTATATGTGTACTGTATTGTCCGATTGACGTTTAATGGTGTTGATTGATAGATATGTAGTTGTTTATTGAGCGTGGCTAGCTCCGCTAGCTCAGTTGGCTTCTCTACACAGACAAGTGTGTAGTGACAGGCGCTGATAGCTTGTTCTTGCAAAGTAATGGCAGTATTTTACACACCTGAATTACAAACAGAGGTTGCATTGGGGCTTCGGTCATTATTAGTTTGAGAGTTCTGTTATCAAGAAAAATGATCGGAAGAATTGCTGCTGCTGCTTTGAGGAGCTCTATAACACATAATTATAATTAAATATTAGACTATATTCTAAGGTTTTAAATTAATACATTCGGACGCGAAACTAGTGGTATTCTTTTACTTATATATTGTGTTAGCAGTGCGTTGCTTTAGTGCCATTTCATCAGTGATCGTTGCACAGCTTACAAGAAGTTGCGCTAATGCTAATGTTAGCATATGTATCAGATCGCAAATAAAACTAGGTGGCTCTGTGTTATGAGAGCGTAGGGGAAATGAGAAGCCTGTGAGCGAGTTGGGGGGCGGTGCTAAACATTCAAACATTGCAGAAACGGGTATAGCGCCTTTAAGCTGGAGAAAGTTTTCTGCCATCCAGGATTTCAGATCTGAAATGCACTTAAAAAGGGCATCCATTGGCCTGGTGTCATCAGGAGACATGGAGATGTACAATGAATGAATTAATGTCTCATCCATGTCTCATCCATGGATGAGACATGGATGAGACATTAGTGTGAGTGACAACAATGAGACATTAGTGTGAGTGACAACAATGAGACATTAGTGTGACAACAAATTAGTGTGACAACAAAGTAGCTAACGCTACTAGTGTAAACAATCAGCGGCAGTTACATTATGGGTCCAAAAAAAGTAGCGGAGGTCGTCGGAGATGTGGACGATATTAAAATATCTCTAGACTACCTTGGAAAGGAGATCGCAGATGTGAAGAAAGGGCAGGAGAGCATTCTGGAGCTGGTGAAGGAGGTAAAGCTCCTTCGTGCTCATAATGAAGAGAAAGACAAGAAAATTGCGCACCTTGAGAGTCGGGTCGCGGATCTAGAACAATACACGAGAATGAATGACTTAATTATCACTGGATTGCAAGTTACGCCACGCACGTATGCTCGGGCTGTGGGGCCCAGCGGTGGTGGGGAGACTGCAGCGGAGGAAATCAACCCCGCAGAACAACAAGTGGCTGCCTTTCTACAATCAAAAGGTATCGACTTTAACTGCAATAATATTGAAGCTTGCCATGTGCTGCCAAGAAGGAACGGGGGAGAGAAACCTCCCATTATTATCAGATTTATAAATCGAAAACATAAGATTGCACTACTTAAAGAAGGAAGAAAGCTCAAGGGTACGAACGTCTATCTCAATGAACACTTGACAAAGCAGAACGCCGATATTGCCAAACAAGCTAGATACCTCAAGAAGATGAAGAAAATACAGCATACATGGACTGCAAGCTGCAAAGTGTTCATAAAGCTAAATGGACCACCTGAAGAAGCAAAGGTACTTGTGGTGAGGAGTGCGGAGGAGTTGGTCAAATATCAATAGATAATCAAGAATGGACATGTGAGATGAACTCAGTGATAAAAATGGCAAACACAAGGACAAATAACTTTACATTGGTAGGGAGTTCCATAAACAATGGCCTTGACCTCTCGGACACTCGAACATTTAAATTTTCAGATCACATTGAGCGGGACATTGATCGGGATTGTGATCCGGGAAACGACTTTTTCGCTGGCATAGACAATGATACCTGTGGATATTACACTGATGATATGCTGAATCGAATCAATAAGGACGGAAAAATATCGGTAATACATGTAAACAGTCGTAGTATGTATGCTAATTTTGATCATATAAAGAACTACTTACATAATCTTGTGCAGCCGTTTGATATAATTGCAATATCAGAGACGTGGATTAGTGTGGAAAAGGAAAGCAACTTTGAATTGGTTGGGTATGATTTTGTACACATGGATAGGAAAAACAAAAGTGGTGGGGGAGTTGCATTATTTGTAAACTCAAATTTGGATTTTCATGTGGTGGATAAAATGACTATTGCAGTGGACAATGTGCTAGAATGCATAACAATAGAGATCCAGAGAGAAAAGTTAAAAAATGTTATTATTAGTTGTATATATCGAATGCCTAGTTGCTGTATAGATCAGTTCAGCGAGAAAATGGAGGAACTATTTAATGGAAAGGCCGAAAAATGTGTAATTGTGTGCGGGGATTTTAATATTGATTTACTAAATCCAAAAAAGCAGAGAATGGTTGAAGATTTTATTCACACAATCTATAGAATCAATTTATATCCCAAAATCACAAGACCCACTCGAATAACTTCTCACAGTGCTACACTAATTGATAATATCCTAAAAAATGTCCTGAATGATGCTATTAGTGGACTGATAGTGAGTGATATAAGTGACCATTTGCCTGTATTTGTAGTATTGGATTGTAGCTGTATACCCAAAAAACGGGAAAAAATAGTTAGATACACAAGAGTAAGAACAGAAGAAGCCCTAAATGCCTTCAAAACAGACTTAGCAGCATATAACTGGGAGGAAATGTACGGGCAGAGAAATGTAAATGATGCGTATAACACATTTCTTCAAATATTCCAATTGCTTTATGATAAAAATTGTCCATTAAGGGAAACAAGGGATAAGCTAGAACAGAAAGGACAACCCTGGTTTACACGGGGACTACATAATGCCTGTAAAAAGAAGAATATGTTTTACAAAAGATTCATTAAAGTAAGAACTGTGGAGGCTGAGCAAAAGTACAAAAGATACAAAAACAAGCTAACAAGCATAATAAGAACTGCAAAGAAGGACTATTACTATAAACTACTGGAAAAGAACAAAAACAACGTTAGAGAATTGTGGAACATATTAAATGGTGTCATTAATAAGTCCAACAAGAAGACAGACTACCCTAAATGGTTCAATGTAAATGATAAAGAAAATGATAATATGCTAGAGGTTGCAAATGGTTTCAATGAGTTCTTTGTAAATATTGGTTCTGAATTGGCACACAACATTCCCAATACAGGAAACGATCCAGTTAGCCATATAAAAAGAAACCTTGGGTCAATGTTTTTCGATCACGTTGAAGAGGCGGAGGTAATAAGAACGGTCTGTGAATGTAAAAATAAGACATCTGGTGACTGTCATGACATTGACATGAAGCTTGTTAAAACTGTTATTGAGGGCATAGCAAAGCCAATCACATTCATCTGTAATTTGTCGTTTCAGTCTGGTACATTCCCTCACCAAATGAAAATTGCTAAAGTGATTCCACTGTTTAAGTCTGGGGACAAGCACAATTTCACAAACTATAGACCGGTCTCATTGCTTCCACAATTTTCAAAAATTATAGAAAAGCTCTTTGTGGTACGCCTGGACAAATTTCTGGACAAAAACAATATACTTAGTGAAAGCCAATACGGGTTCCAATCACAGAGGTCTACAGTTTTAGCACTGTTGGATTCCATTGAAGATGTAACAAATTCACTCGATGAGAGACTGCATTCAATAGGAATATTCCTTGACCTTCAAAAGGCATTTGACACAATTAACCATGACATTTTAATTTCTAAACTGGAAAGATATGGGATTAGGGGTAAAGTATTGGAATGGGTAAAGAGTTACTTGACAAACAGAAAACAATTTGTAAAAATTGGAAACATATGCTCCTCATATCTAAACGTTTCCTGTGGTGTCCCACAGGGGGCAGTGTTAGGTCCTAAATTATTTATTCTATACATAAATGACTTGACTCAGGTGTCAAAAACTCTCAGAATGGTTCTCTTTGCGGATGACACAAGTGTTTTCTGTTCAGGGAGTAATCTCAAGTCACTAGTCCAAGAAATAAATACAGAATTGGATGCACTTAAGTCATGGTTTGATGGAAACAAGTTATCACTAAATTTGGCAAAAACAAAGTTCATACTGTTTGGGAGTGTAACAAATGATGACGTTGAAATAAAACTGGATGGCAAAACTATTGAAAGAGTAAATGAAATAAAGTTTTTAGGAGTTTTAATAGATGAAAAAATAAACTGGAAAGCTCACATTAGTTACGTGAAGGGAAAAATATCTCGGAGTATATCAGTGATAAATCAGGCAAAACAGTTTGTAAATAAAAAGTCCCTGGTTACACTTTACTCTTCACTAGTTTTGCCATATTTCACTTACTGTGTTGAGGTGTGGGGTAATAATTATCAATCGGCACTTCAACCTCTGGTTGTGTTGCAAAAGAGGGTAGTGCGCATAATACACGGTGCAGGTTTTAGGGACCACACCAACTCACTCTTTGCACAATCAAAATTGCTAAAGCTATTGGATATTGTTGAATATGCAACAACACAAATTGTATTCAAGGCAAAAAAGAGTATGTTGCCAAAGAATATCCAAAAACTATTCATAGAACGAGAGAGAAAATATAACTTACGGGGGATGATCAACTTTAGGGTTAAAAGGGTAAAGAGCAAGCGTAAAAGTTTTTGTGTTTCTGTGCGAGGTGTACAAATGTGGAATAAGTTGAGAGTGCAGCTTAAAGAATGTCCAAATTTAGCAATATTTAAAAAAGGCTTTAAGGAAATGATATTTGTAAAATATCAAGAGGAAAATATGTCATAAAAATCTAGTATTGTTATTATTACTGTAGGGGTTGACTAAAATACCAGCTTGGGCTTTGGGATAGATGTGTTTTAGGGGCTGATGTTGCAGTGGTGGGTGTAGGTGCTGTCTCTCTGGCTGGGCCTTTGGCGTGGTAGGTGAGTACTATGGTGGGACTTGAGGTGTGGAGGAGACTGGCCGGCTTCACGGTAGCGTTCTTTGACGGTCTGGTGAGAGTGCTTTCTCTCATTCTGAATTGCAATTAAAACAAAAACAAAACTAAAAGCTCCCTTTGTCTAAAGGTAGAGTGAGGCAGTCACACGGGTGATAATCTGCTCTACTTAAAGTCAAGGAGTGAGACTGCTAATCTAATAAATTAAGAAAATCAAAATTGAATAAATGAAAATAAATTGAAAAGGAAATCAATACAATTTATTTTGCGCTCTCTACTAAAGGAGATATTGTGAAAATATGTTGTATTGTATTGAGGTAAAACAAAACTGTTGATTGTGGCTCATGAAGCTGCTGGAAGGCTGTAGTGAGTGTTGGCCTCTCTCTCTCCTGTGCGGATGGTCTGCTGCTGTGGGTTTGCTTGGTGCGCCTGGGCCTGGTGGGAGATGGCAGTGTCGAACTTACCGGTGCGCGTTGGCCACTGTGACACATTTGTTTCAAAGAAACATATATAATGTGTGTATGTATGTATATGTATGTGTATGTGTATGTGTATGTATATGTATATGTGTATATGTGTATATGTATGTGTGGATATAAGTATATGTATGTATATGTATGTGTATGTGTATGTGTATGTATATGTGTATATGTGTATATGTATGTGTGGATATAAGTATGTATATATATGTGTGTATGTGTATGTGTGTATATGTATATATATATATATATTTGTGTATTTGTGTGTGTGTGTATGGTTACATATTTATACATGACAAGAACAACTATAATATGTGTGTATGAATATTGTATATGTATGGCTATGTCTGTATGTATGTGTGGGCGGGAAGGTGCAACCGTATAAAGTGAATATAGGTATAGGGGGTGGGAGCCTATAAGTTTGACTTCTTCCCACTCCTTTTTGAGCTTTAACAGGAGTGAAAATAAATTAAAAGTGAAAATAAATAAAAATAATAAAAATAAAAATGTATATATACATTAATGTATGTATGTATGTATGTAAATTTCTATCATGTATTGTATGTAATTTGCTTTTAAATCTATAAATTGATTCCTGTTTATAAGCTTGAAATAAAATCAATCAATCAATCAAAATCAATCAATGAATATTTTATTTAAGTGTCATACACATACAGTATGTGCCCAGCCCTCATGGGCTTATATGACACTATCAACAAAAAGGAAGATATAGCCACACCTGTGGACAAAGATATTACTGTCTCTCTGGTTATAAAGTCCTTTGTCTCAGTGTCCAGGCCTTTTCAACAAAGTTTGCCACTGCAAAAAATTCATTTTCAAATATCCAACACAGTCTATCACAATCAGAAAGCCAAAACAAATCAGGATTTTTACATTGAATCTTTGTGAACAATACCATTCTTAGGTCATTGTACGTAGGACAGTAAAACAAAAAATGAAATTCATCCTCCACTACTCCCAGCTCACACAGCGCACACAGTCGACCATCCAGTGGAACCCCCTTGTAACGCCCCACCTCAACCTCAAGGGGCAGCACTCCTGCTCTGAGCTGAGCACATAGAGACCTCTGCCCTTTTCTCAGATTAGATTTTAAATACATTTCTGTGGAAAAACAGTTCTTAAACTGGACATAAATTCTGAGCTTGGTTTTCTTCAAAACTTTAACTTTCCATTCTTTCTCATATATATCATTTAACATTTTCCTTAGAGTTACCAATTTACATTGTAAATTATTTTGAAATAAGTATCCGAATTCAACTTTTGACAATATTTGCAGCACCTCTTTGGACCAGGGATGTCTGTGACTTCTGTCCCAGTTAAAAATCTTCCGTGTAATTCTGTCTTCTGGTAGACAAACAAGGCAGTTCCACAGTCGGATCATCTCTACCTTTTGTTTTACAACACAAGGTTCCCAACCCATATCACCCTCTATCGCCGCTCTGGGTGTAAACCTATGAACTCCTAGGAAATATCTCATGGCCCTGCCTTGTATATTATTACACTCTGGAGCTACCTCAAAGCCCCAAACGCCTGCACTATAGAGGAGTATAGATCCCACCATTGAATCGAACAGTTGTGTAAAAATATTAAAACTTAAATCAGCACAACTGTGTGTCATCTGCATAACTGTGGAAGTTAATTCCATGTCTCCTGATGACACCGCCAAGAGGGAGCATCCATCCATCCGTCCATCCATTTTCTTCCGCTTTATCCGTTGCCGGGTCGCGGGGGCAGCAGTCTAAGCAGAGACGCCCAGACTTCCCTATCCACACACACTTCCTCCAGCTCGTCCGGGGGGACCCCAAGGCGTTCCCAGGCCAGCTGAGAGACATAGTCCCTCCAGCGTGTCCTAGGTCTTCCCCGGGGCCTCCTCCCGGTGGGACGTGCCCGGAACACCTCCCCAGGGAGGCGTCCAGGAGGCATCCGGAACAGATGCCCGAGCCACCTCAAGTGGTTCCTCTCGACGTGGAGAAGCAGCGGCTCTACTCCGAGCTCCTCCCGTGTGACTGAGCTCCTCACCCTATCTCTAAGGGAGCGCCCAGCCACTCTGGGGAGGAAGCTCATTTCGACCGCTTGTATCCGCGATCTCGTTCTTTCGGTCATTACCCAAAGCTCATGACCATAGGTGAGGGAGGGAACGAAGATTGACCGGCTCCCCCCTGGACAGCCACTCCCCCCTGGACTGCCACCTTAACGTGGTGGGGGAGTTTGAGTACTCGGATGCTCCTGGGAGCTATGCTGTCTGGGGCTTCATGCCCCTGGTAGGGCCTCCCATGGCAGACAGGTTTCAGGTGACGAGTCAGACGAAGAGCGGTCCAAAAACCACCATGGACAGCACAATAAATACACCCGTGACGTCGCCCGGCATGGCGCAGCCGGGGCCCCACCCTGGAGCCTGGCCTGGGGTCGGGGCTCGTATGCGAGCACCTGGTGGCCGGGCCTTAGCCCACGGGGCCCGGCCGGGCTCAGCCCGAAGGGATGACGTGGGCAGTCCCTCCTGTGGGCCCACCACCTGCAGAGGGGTCCGTGGTGGCGCGGTGCTGAGAGGACTGGGCGGCAGTTGAAGGCGGAGTCCTCGGCGACCCAGTCCGCACACACAACACAGACCACACTCTGTCTGTTAAATAAGAGGTTATAGAGCAAAGGCAAAGAATACAGATTTGGTATATGTAGCATTCAATGATACAAAAACACATTGGTAAACTTGAATAGTAACACAACAAACTGCTTTAATATACAGTAACTGCAGATGCATCCCAAAACAAGCAGAGGACCGATGTTGTAAAAACACTTCTTAACACATCTTGAAGAAAGCATCTAGTGCCTCCTCGGAGCGGGTGAGAAGTGCTGGTCCTGTTGGGTTGGGGCTTAAATGAAGGTGAAGGCCCTCCTCAGTCTGGAGAAGAGCCGTGACAGCGCAGACTTGGGGTGCTTCTGAACGGCACTCAGCTCAGCGTTTATGTTTCACCGCAGCCACTTCAAATGCAGCCGAGTCCTCTTCGCGAGCTGCCCTCAGGAGTGCGTCTGCGTCTGCTCAGTCATACTCCACCAGGAGACATTTTGTGGCTGCTTTACAAACTTTTTCCAAGTCGTGCACCTTTATATGGCAGTTTTCATCTAACTATATCTGCTCCTTTTTGTTGTTAAGCAAACACCATTAGTTATGGTGGTCTTTAGATCCAGACAGTTTGAACAGTTTGTGGGTGAGTGCATTGGTGACAAAGACGGAGCCTTTAAATCCCACATAGTGCAGTAGAAGTGTCAAGTTGTCGTGAAGTCACACTATCCATAGATAGATAGATACTTTATTGATCCCTATAGGAGAAATTCAAATGTCCAGTAGCAGCAAAAATAAAAAATAAAATTGATCATTCTAAAAAATTTAAAATAGTAATAATCAGCAACAGCCCTTCAGGTCACTGCAGAAGAGGTGGAGCAGGACGAGTGACAGCAGCAGAGATGGAGTAGTCTCTGGGTGGAGCAGGACGGGTCACAGCAGCAGAGATGGAGTAGTCTCTGGGTGGAGCAGGACGGGTCACAGCAGCAAAGATAGAGTAGTCTCTGGGTGGAGAAGGACGGGTCACAGCAGCAGAGGTGGAGTAACCGCTGTGTGGAAAAGGACAGGTCACCAGGCGGAGTAGCCGCTTGGTTCAGACCATTTTCTCTGCTCTACTCCAAAGTAAAATGCTATATGCTTCATTAGCATTTTTCAAAAAGTTAGCATTCCTCCAGTGGATTTCACTTGATTCACTTGGTTCGGACCATGAATTCTCTCCGTTATGGTCTGGACCAGTGCAAAACTATCAACACTGTACTGCACCAACATCTCAGGTAGAAAAAAGCAATAAAAATTCAAAAGCACAAAACAACTGTTTCAACTGTTTTCCAGCGCATTCAAAAGTCTAAGGATGTAAAAAAGGACATGACCACTGACTGTCTGGAGCCTTGAGTCTTCTAGAGAACATGTCAAGCTATTTTCATCTGTAGTCCCATCATCTGGGCTTCCAACACTATCTTCTAACTTTTTGGTCTGACCTTCTTGAGGGCAATTCTCAGACTACTCAATGCGGATCCGAGTGAAAAACATTGTTTCCAGGACATTAAGGTTAGGGTTAGGGCTTTTCAAGATGCTGGATCTACTCATCCATTTCAGATCTGATGTCCTGGGTTACATCAAGGACATTGCAAACAGATACTTCCTTGTTTTCAGTCTGGGTGAGTTCTGGCGACTTCTCCTGGTGACTCGGGAGTGCTGCCCGTTCAACACCGCCAGTAGCGGTGCCTTCACAGGTTTCTAGAGACACAAAGTCCTTGGAAAGTTTCTGAATCTCCTCCTCAATGATGTCCAGGGAAACAGCTGCTGTTTTGTCTTGGGAATAATTTTATTCCCAAGGCAAAACAGCTCTGGCTCCCTAATAAAGTTGTATCCAAACAAATGGAGTACTTTGTGATCCGTGTTTCTTTTGGCGGCATTCTTGTCTATGCCAAGCCTCACCCCGATCACCTCCGCTGCTGTGAGCTGGACGTAAAAGATCCAAGGATATGATTGTTTGTCGACATCCAGACCAGTGTATTTAGAAGGAATCCTTGTCATGTTTACCACTATTGTATGAAGGCAAGATTTGGGGGTTTCATCCTGTCGGAAGGTAGGACGTTCTCTCCCGCAGACAACTATTTTGTCAAGGAATGAGGAAGACTCTGGTTGAATTTGTTGGGCACAGAGGTGTTTAGTTATGTAAGTACTGGGTCCTTTAGCTTATGCAATATGTAAAAACAAAATAAGTGGGACATTTCACACATACAGGACAGTAGTATATGAGCACACAAAATATACAATATAAGTAGCTGCTATGCTTCTGAGCTAGCTATAAATACTTCTATATCTATCTATCTATCTCTTTATCTGTCTATATAGATGTATTTATATATGTACATACAGTATATACAGAATTGGACAGTCCACATGCAGCATACAATGCTAAGTAGTAATATTGGGAAGTGTTATATCCTTTGTAGTCTAATATTATTTTATTGAATTTCACTTACTTTTGTAAATCAAAGCATGGCTAAAATGCAGTACTATTAACTGCAAATCCTCCATCGTAATGTCTCGACCCAAACTGCTCCATGGTGAGGTGGGTGCACAGTATTGAACAGCTGTAATCCAATCATTTTAACCTAAAATCTAAAACACAATTAGTTAATTTCAAACTATTTTCAGCAGTTCAGACGTATACCAAAACTTACTCCTTACATTGTAGTCATTATTTTTTCTGACTGCAATTTTGCAGATCGCACAATTTTAGAGATGATCAGGAGTCATTAACATAGATAGATTTAGCCTGTGTTTGCACAAACGCTGACATATCCATTGCCGAAAGTAAAAAAACAGAGGTAAAAAATAGACTCATTCCTAAGAATTTCCTACATCCAAACAATGATTGAGGTCATACAGGACACAACCAGGGTTTTTTCTGCTGTACAAGTACCAGGCCCTGCTTTTCTCATTTGATTTGACAAGGAGTTCCAGCCTTTGGATATAAATTAGTCATCACTTTTGGAAAAAAAAAGACAAACATGCACTCCCAAATATATATGACAAATACCATCATTTTCAGACACTGACCCTGCTATATGTTATACCCTTTTCCAGCACACCTTTCCCACACATGCCCCCGCACAGCCCAGAGATCATTGTTTCCACACGGGTCTTTGATGGCTGAGTCACAGGCCATGTCCTGTATCATATCAGCATCAGGAGAAGAACACCAGTTTAAAGGCACCAGCTGGTTCCCTTTCATCCTCTCATCCTCCTCCTCTCTCCTCCCGCATCCCTCCATCCTCCCACTGCTTTCACAATGGTGAGCTAAGCCAGGGAAGATAGGGCAAATCCCTCCTCTGAGCATAGCAAACCAGAGAGAGAAACACTTCCTCAAAAATTCTATAATTTTCTCTTCTTGTTTTGTATTAGCTTGTGTTCTCCTTGAACACATTTAGGCACGACCAAGAAATAACACAAATATTGGTGTTACACATATACATATACAAATTTGTATATGTCATTTATATAAATTATATAAATATACATTTCCAATTGGTTCATTGAAATAGAGTCTCGTGAAATAAAGAATTGTGATTTGACTTTGCCTATAAATTGTTTCTATGTAGTATGTAGCCTACTAATTAAACTTACCTCAATTAAAATGTTTTCATAAATGGTGTTCAAACTCCCTCTAGTGGATAAACGCGGCAGTGCACTAATTGCTATTGCGATATATTGGCTTCTAAAATGAAACTGACTTTTTATTTATTTATTTATTGAGACAGATGAAGCTCTACATTATATATCTTGATACCTGATAAACGGAAATCTGAATACCACAGATGTATTAAATGGCTCAAAGATAACTACAAAATAGGAATATGTCTTATACTAAAGTATGCTTTTCTGCTGATCTATATCCATGCTATACACTCCATACTCTGAATATGACAGGACTATCCCCTAAGCGCGTGCCCCAAACAGGTGTGCAAAACTCGAAAGATGTTACCTTCAATTACTTTGGGAATTGCATAAGGATAGAAAGACTTGTTATTATTACAGTTACTGTTCACATACAATTACGGTTTGTTTTTTAATATTGACATCTTGATAAATGTGACAGGATATAGAGCTATGTATAATTCGTTTTTGTTTGATAAATGCTTGGTTGATCAGGGTGATGGTGTAAAGTCTGACCGTGTAGCGGACTCTTAAACGCCACACGCGCTGGTGCGTGCTCTGTGCTGACGAGCCGTTGCTTTAGGAAACAGCTGGTGGTTTCTGTCAGGCAACAATTCGCATTTACAGCAACCTTTTGAACAAATTAAGCTTAGATCAGGGTCGGCATACACTTTAAGGCTCTGTTTGAAGTGTCTGGAACACTTCGGGGTGGTACTGGGGGATGTCATGCCCGGCTTGTTACTTTAAAATACAGCTGTTCATGAAGGACTGGCCTTAGCGGCTCGTGCGGCTCGACTCAGCTAACGCTAACTTTAGACGCTATAGCAACGAGCAGAAAGACTGTCACCTGCCGACTCACCCCGGGACACCGAGGAAGAGGTTTGACTTGTGGAAAATGGCACATGTTCACTATAAATTCTCTTCAAAACTCGACTACAACACAGTGGTATTTGACAACTTGAACGTCACGCTGATCGATCTGAAAAGGCTGATAATGACCCGAGAGAAGCTCCGAGCCTCGGACTGTGACCTGCAAATAACCAACGCACAAACCAAAGAAGGTAACAGCCAACCGTAAAGCTAGTGTTTTAGTTAGTTATGTCGGTCTTATTGAAGCATTTCAGCCTCGTCTGTGGAGTACACACGTGTTTCAGGCTGACAGCTGTCTGGTCCAGGAGCAGTATCATCTTTTTAAATTGGTATGTTTATGTGAATGGTGGCAAAGCAGAAAGCAGCTTATTCTAATGAAAAGGGTTCATTGAACACCTCTTGCACTTAAGGGCACCCTTTGGGCCGTGTGAGTGTGTGTGTCTCAGTGTAGTGATGGTTAAGTGTGGATAAAAATAGCATGCTGTTCTGATTAAAGAAGCCAGCAGCTGCTGTACAAGGTTTTTGGGAAATGGCCCTGATTATGTATCTGAATTATGAATATATAACATTATTGTGTTATTATTATGATTGCACCCCAGAGTACACAGAAGATGCCAGCTCAATTCCCAAAGGCTCCTCGGTCATTGTTCGCAGAGTCCCCTCACGTGCAAGAAAGTCTGGCTCAAGTGTCAATAACAGGTGGGTTTCAAATGTAAATACAAGGCCTATTTGACCTTTCACGTCTCTCCACAAATTACAAAAAGAACTATAATGTTAATTTGGTGGAACTGCAGGTGGCTGAATCTTTTGGACGAATTGATGAAATAAATTGTACATGAAGGGAGTGATGGCAAAGACGGGAGTGAACAAAGGCACTAGGCTTAGACCTGAAACCAGCAGGGCTATTGTCATTATGTGGACTGGTGCTCAGACCTCACTGGAACAAACTATGGGTCATGTGACATGCCTTGTCAGCACCATGCAGTGTGGCCTTTATGCCTGCTTATCAAAATACTTTAGTACCATGGTCTACTAAATTAGATTTAAACAAACGACTACTTTGTGATACAATCTGCTCACCTATTCGTAACTATGCTGCCCTTAACACTCCTTACTGCGCCATTGTGCCTAATACAGGTACATCTAATTCAACTTATTTCTCTATTAATTGATAAAATATAACAATTACACTCCATCAGATAATAAAAGTAAGATGGATCTTCTCTAGAGTCAAATCAAACATTCTGGGATGGACCGGTTTGAACTCAAAACTGACACATAAAGTATAATTCAAAAATTATCTTAAACGTTCATATGAATGTGTTTCACCTGGAGCTCTTTGCTTTATTTCAAGATCTTTTTAATCACATTTCCAGTGAAATTTGCTTAATCTTTGGTCATTCTACAGTCAAATACACCCTCTCTCCAGACACCAGTGAGACCATAGAAAATGTAGGCAGACTTTGGAGTTTGATTTTTCCCTGTTCAAATCCTACTTATTAATAGAGTAAATTAGTAGTCATAGGCTGAAACTACAGGGCCTTTGCTTCACAAAGAGTCTAGCCACTAGTGTGTGCTCCCAAGCACACGGTGGCTGAGTGGATAGCACTCTCGCCTCTCAGCAAGAAGGTCCTGGGTTCAAATCCCGGCCGGACCAGGGCCTTTCTGAGTGGAGTTTGCATGTTCTCCCCGTGTCTGCGTAGGTTTCCTCCGGGTGCTCCGGTTTCCCCTACCACTAAAAATATGTACAATAGGTCTGGCATGTGCCTCCTGTTCTGGCACCCCCACTCCCAAAAAAAAATAACAATTGTAAACCGCTTTGAGACTCCGATGTGCAGTGAAAAGGCGGTATATAAATAAAGATTACTTACTTACTTACCCAAGGTGTTCTCGGACAGATTTTAGATTCTTAAATTGTAGAGAAATGGTCTGTGTTGTTGGGGTTTAATATAATTATGTTTTCCTTTCAGTAAGCGTTCTGAAGCCGTCAGATCCCCCTATGGACTCTACAGATCAGTACGTAATCCAAGCTTGCACAAAACACTAGTAAATAAAGTCAGAATACAGTCAATTAGATTTTTTACTACATATATATTTTAAATAATAATACTTCAAAAAAGGGCCAGATAAATAAGACAGTTCCACTATCTGTGGGATGACACTTGGGTGGGTTAGCTTTATCGGGCAGTTCCTCTCTTCAAAGCTGATAAAAGATGCAGAACCACTGGTATCTACAGACAACACAAGCCTTGTTTAAAGCTTTCTGGGGCGGAGCCCTGTTTAATGAATCTCTGGGGCGGTTTTACATGTTTAATGGATCTCTAGTGTAGCCATGTGCATGCGTCTGTATAAGTGTCCATAACTTGACTATCTCTGATTTCTCAGCAGGCCTGTCTCAGTCCATCTGGACTGTTCATACATATGTTTTGCTTGTTTATTTATCAATAAAGTTGCTTATATAAAGCTGCTTAAGACATTTGTTGTATGTGTTTTCTGTCAATTAATCTTGAATTGAATATTCACTGTACATGGTCATGCCAGAAGACATCACTGCAAGATTAACAGGGTCAAGGCATTAGTGCACCATACATGCTACACTTTTAGAAACATATATTATTATAAGTATATTCAATCAGTCAAGTGTGTAATGAATAAAGGTCTGTTGTAAAATAAGTTTACACACAACTGCAGCTTTTCTCCAAACTTGTTTACAATGTTTAGTGCTTTCAATAATAATTATGTTCAATTCTAGCAAGTGGAAGCTAAGAAAACTACAGGCATTTCTCCCATTTTCTTAAAGGTAAGGTTTACTCTAGTTGATAAACGTGCCTTTGTTATAACGCAGCCTTTTTACACATCTATGTGTTGTGCAGATGGCTGCCATCTCTAGTTTAGATGGCACGGAAGATGATAAGATCAAAACCGTATCGAATCAGTGCTTCTATGACAGCTCAACGTGAGTTGTTTCTCATTCTTGTATGAGGGGTTTTCTTCATCTCCTGCATTCTGACACATATTAATATTTATCTTTTTTACTTTTTCTATTTCTTAATCTTGTATTAATGTATGCATAATTATTCTTTTTAAAGCTACAAGTATGGTGCCCCACTTCCTGCAAACTACACTTGTTATCGCTGCGGATCCAGTGAGCATCACATCAGAGACTGTCCTCTGGCTTTGGTATGACCAAAGCAGCTTAACCTTCAGATGAATTACGTTGACTATATTTCCATCATGTCTTTGTGTAATGGCAGGATAATAACACAGAACCTGCAGTCAAAATTAAGAAGAGCACAGGCATCCCTCGTTCTTTCATGGTTAAAGTTGACGATCCCAGTATTAAAGGTGCCATGCTTACCAACACCGGAGACTTTGCAGTTCCAGCCCTTGATGCGTGAGAACTTTGAAAAGGTCCTTCTATATATACCCAATCTTCAACTTTACTTTCATGCGTGTGCTTTTGTTCAATAGTGAAGTCTATGCAGCTTCGAAAAAGAAGACTCCCGCTCAAGAGCTGCCAGTGCAGGTTCCCCCTGACACTTCTATCCCAGATGAACTTATGTGCCTCATCTGCAAAGACCTGCTCACCGATGCTGTGGTCATTCCATGTTGTGGAAACAGCTACTGTGACGACTGTAAGTGACCAATGTGCATTTAAGACTGTATTCCACTGTTTATATCTCCAATGAATCTCCCAGGTATCCGCACTGCTCTGCTGGACTCCGATGACCACGTTTGCCCGACCTGTGACCAAGCCGAAGTCTCCCCAGATACACTCATAGCCAATAAATTCTTGCGACAGGTGACATGATTTTTTTTTCCCCCTTTTTAAGGAAGTGTATTTTTACTTCAACATGTCTTAGTTACATGTACTAACCTTTGTACCCAGGCTGTGAATAACTTTACAAATGAAGTGTCCACCCAGAACCTTAAGAATACATGCAGCACTCCCCGGTCTCAGGATTGTACTCAAAGACCAAGTCCAGCCCCGACTCCACCGCCTCAGATCCAACCTGAAAAGATGCCGGTGCGTTAATAGGACCATAATTAAAGCTTTGAAACTTCACAAAATGAATCTAGTCTTGTAAAATCCATGTCACGAGTTCAATGTATTTATGAAGCAAAACTTGTTTTTAATTTTATAAAAAAATATTCCATACTTTTCCATACAGTAGACGTCATGCACTCATGTTTTTCTTCCCCAGGTAGCAGACATGCAATCAGTTTCAAGTACTGACTCACCCACCAGTTCCGCAAACACCTCCCCTGTTGTGAAAACCGTTGATGAAACAGCTGAAGAGTAAGTGATTAAGAAAACTCCAAACATGTCTCATTTTAACTTGACAATCCCCATTTGATGCAATATTGCGTTGTTTACTCAGGAAAGAAGATCCAACAAAAGCCTGCTCTTCACCAGAAAATCCTTCTGTGTCGGTTTCAGAAGCAGACGGTGGTGATAATTTGTCTCGGTCTATACCACTTGTGAGGACAAATATTTAACAAATCATCAAAGTTGAAATGTGTGGAGTTAAATAATCTAATCGCTAATCGCTTTTCAGGTTACCTCAGTTAGAAAGTCGGTAGAGACAGAATCCACTACCGGTAAGAAACAAATAAGTCAATGTTAAGCTGTATTTCAAACTATGCTCTCAATGTTTCCTATCATTCAAAAGCCTCCATCTCTCAGTCTGAGCCGTCACACTGGAACAGGTCAGTCTTGGTTTGTTTATATGTCTGACAATAACATCTACACACTCTTTAGACTTGTTTATTTCCTCAGATCGACTTCATCCAGCCCCAGTGAAGGCTGGACTGCAATAAACACGGTTCATCCTCCCTCCACCAGCTCCTTTCCAAGCTCTCACCCCCTTAACATCATCCCAGCTCCTGTGCAAACATACCTCATACAACAGCAGCCGCCCCTGAATACGTACCCGCCTGTTTTCATCCCTTCCACACCCCCATGGACTTCTGTGCCCATCCCCCAGGGGGCTCCCGTTCCGACTTTTACTTCCTCCTCCTCCACCACCTCTATCCCTCCACTGATCCCCAAAGAGATGATGTTGCAACACAGAAGGAAAACAGAAAGGTAACGGTTTCAAGAGCACCTTCTCGTTTTGATTTGCTTTCAGTCTCTGCACAGATCTAGATGTGTGTGTGTTTATCATACATATCATATCAAACTGTAGAGCAGAAGCAAGTGGATGCACAAATGAATAGTTGGAAATAAGATATGTTTTTTTTTTATTTATCCTCTTAGAACCCCCCCTCGAGGATCAGTGTACAGCCCTTCATATCACCGTTCAAAGTCCCATAAGTGTTCTCGCTCCACCAGCAGATCACCCTCACAGTCCCATTCCCACAAAAGATCACGGTATGCATTATTATTGGACCATCAATTTCATATTCTTGTGTCGTTTTAACTCTGGTTTCTTATTTCCTTCAGGCCTTATTCCCCTAAATCAAGTCACAGAGCCACGTCCAGTCGGTCCCACCCCTCTTCGCGCAAACACTCACCGACCACGACCTCAACCCCACGGCCGTACTCTATGCGCAGATCCGAATCTCCAACCGACCACAACAAGAGCCGCCGCCGCCACGACCAGCGCTCCACAAAGACTTCCACTCCCAGCAGAGGCAGCGGCTCATCCAGACGGGAGAACTCTCATAGTTCCAGAGAAGGCACGGACTGGAGTTTAGAATCTTACCTGCGCTGGAAACAAGACTACAAAGAGTGGTACGACAAGTATCTGAGCAGCTTCTACAGCCACTTCCACCATATGCCCCCTCCACCTCTAATGCCTCCCCCACAGCCAGACTGGCCCCCTTTCTCCCCGTACCACAGCAAAGCCCGATCACCTCCCTCTAGCGACAGCGTCACTTCCCAGTCCCGCTCGGAAACGTCTTCGTCATCGTACAGCGACAGACACTCGACTCCCACACAGTCGTTCAGTGACAGCAATTCCCCTCTGAGCGATAACTGCTCGTCCCTGGAGCCTCCAAAAGTGCCTCGTCGCAGGGATGAGAACCAAAGCGAGGTGAGGGAAAGTAGGAAAGACCACACCCGTCTGAAGTCACCCCAGAGAAAGAGTAAAGGTGAAAGTAAAAGGAAAGATAAGAAAGCGGTGAATAAAGAAAAAGATAGTAAGAGGCGTGAGGGTAAGGAGGATAGAAGCAGACAAACTGGACGCAGCCGAACACCAGACTCGAGGTCTGACAAGAAGAGGAAGAGGAGTGAAGAAACTTGCATTAATCAAAGCAGAAATATCCTCAAAGAGTCCTCAAGTTCTGACCCGATCCCAAAAGTGTTTGAAAGGGAAAAGCACAAGAAATCCACGTGGAAGGCCCAGCCGCTGACAGCAGAGAACGCTTGGGAAGGCAACGTGAGTGTGAAAACCCCTCAAAAGATCAACATCAACCTCAACCTGGACGTCAGAAGGAACGGGAGCGATGTAGACGAGGCCAAGAAAGCGATTAAAAAAGTGGAAGGCCGCACAGGTTCAGACGAGGTAGTTGTTGGCCCCATAATACCACATGAAGAAATGCGGGATGAGAAAAATGACTCGTGGGAGATATTTCCTGAAGACGAAGCCATTGGAGAAGATTCAGACCTGTGGCACTGCGCCCTGACGCCAGTTGAGGACGAAGAGGGAATAGAGGAGGAGGAGGAGGAGAGTGCAGGAAAAGCTCTAGTACAGCAGAATATTCCAGACTCTGAGCGGAGCAGAGAACTTATTGGAAGTACAAGCACAGACCGCAGCAGGTAAGGGTTTTGTTTAGTTCTGTGGTTTCTGTTGTGTTTTTGGTTATTATTTTTGTGTTTTTTTATTTGTTAATGCAGTTTGGCAATGGCTCCATCTGGAGCCGTGATCATCAGTGAGGAACCACAAAACGCAGCGGTGATTCATTTGGAGAAATACATGGAAAACAGAACATTAGAGAAGCCTAGAGATCATGTAAAGGTGTGCCTCGCTCTCATGTACACTGGACAGTTGCAGGTGGAATAACAGACTGAGATGAGATGGAAGTATCCTATTGAGACAGTGCTCAGACGATAATGATAATTGATAGGTTGAGTAATACCTACACACAGGGTTTTCCAAACCTTTTGAAAAATGCCTTCATCATTCAGAGATACCCAACCAGTCATAAACTATTGACCTGCAAAAACAGAGGTATTTAGAGTAATGTAGTGTATGCATGTATTTCAAAATATGAAGAAGGGCTGAATTGTCATTGCATTTGAAGTACTCACATTTAGATAATGCAGGAGAACTGTTGAGTAAAACATCACAAATTGATTTACTCAACAATGTTCAGGCAGAATTACTTAAGTACAGTCATTGTTGATTAACTCTACTTTAGTAATTATGAATTGCATTATTGCTCTTTTTTTATTATTATTAAAATGAGCACACCACAGTCAGTTATTTTTTCCCTTTTCCTAAATGTTTAGGTTGGCAATCCCAGACGGGAAAAGAGGGGATCTGACAAAGAACTGCAGTCAAAGGTTTCCTCAAATCACAGGGAAGTAAAGGAGAGGACAAAAAGGTTAGTAGAAGCAGTAGGCATGAACTCCAGTTCTAGTTTAAATGGCACCACTGTGCCCTCTAGTGGCCGAGCCGTAACTGACAACAGCTTTGATTTTGACAGAAAGTCAAAGCAAAGATCAGAGAAAGACAGTGAAGGCAGAGAGAGAGAAGAACACAGCCATCACAGAGAAAGGAAAAGCAGTGGCAGGTCTCATAGCAAATCTTCAAATGCTTCAAGCCAAGAATTTACATCAATTTTAGTTGAAGATCGATCCAGTAAATATCGAGAATCAGGTGAAAACAGGAACAGGGCCGGCCTCCCAAACAAATTCATTATTGAGTGGAAAGGTAACAGTGATAAATTTCTTTCTTCTCCACGAGACCGTGAGACCACGTCACACTCTCACAGCAGTGAGAGGCGGCAGCTCCCCTCCAAGACGGCTCCAGAAGACTGTTTAGGACAGAACTGGACATGCATAAGCCAGTGCTCTACCCCACCCTCCGCTCACTCAAGTCTAGGCATAGCCACAAGCATGAGGAAAAAGACTGAAGGAATGAATAATGATAGAACAGAGCCGAGGGAAAGTCGCCATGAGGAGCATGTATCTACAGACCGCTCATTCTACAGATCAAATGAACATGACGCCAAGAATGAGCAGAAAGACGAGAAGAAACACAAATCTCATAAAAAGGTCAAGAGACATGCCAGTTCTGATGAAGAGAAGAAACCAAAGAAGAAAAGTAAAGTTTGAGGTCATAAAAAGCATTTCTGACTAAAATACTTGAATTGTGTGATCTTTGAAAATGCCTTAATTTTGTGCTGCCTTAATTTAGCCTTTGCTGCATCACACTGAGAAAAAGCACTTTTAACTTGATGAAAATGTGACTGCAATGGAATAAGAAAACTGTTTGCACATGATTCCAACCTGCTAAAAGGTTTGTCCAGGACGAGTCTGACCAGAAGACTGTGATTCTTTGCCTCAGGGGCATTGATTGCAACGACTTGAAGCGTGAATATTCAAATTAAGAATATCAATCTTTTGTTTGTACATTTCAATTTTGTAAATGTAAAAAAAAAAAAAAAAGTGTATTTGAAGCTTTGTTGGGTAGATATAATTTGCCAAGAATTTTCTTTCCTGTTTTGACGGAAATAAAACCCACTGCAAGAATTTTGACTCCTGTTTCATTCTTTCATTTTCAAAAACAGACATCTTAGTTTTGAAAATATCCTTTGGTTTGTCTTCATGTTTTTATAAATGGCAGTATATTTGAAAGAAATTACTTAAAGGGTAAAACTGTTTTTGTGTAGCAGCAAAAAACTTGGTCAAAGGCAAACTTGTAAACCTTTTCAAATATGTTTTTCTCTCACTGCACTTCAATCTGTTTTTTTGAAAATTAACTTTTCTGGTGTATTACTTCACACACAACAAGTTTGCTGCCTCGGTTTTCATGCTCTTTCACAGCACACATTCGTCGACCATTTCCTCTGCAGTGTCCTCATCTTCAGGTAAGGACCACACTTCTCCACAAGTAAAGTTTTTGTTTTGCCTGCATGCAGCGCGGCCAAACTGGGCTTTTCTTGCCTCATTAACTCAGAGTTGGAATCCTGCCATGTCTTTCTCTCTGTATTCTGTTTTGGTCTTGTGACTAGAGTCAATTGTTGTGGCGCCAAAGTATGATGGCATCCCAATCCGGTGGCATCGGGACTTGGACTGCTGGCACGGACTCTGGATCAGGACCAATGGTCAGTTTGAGTTTTGATATTGTAAAGGCTCTTCATTAGCTTCAACCAGTTTGTAAAAACCATGGCTGCAATTATTGATGGTTTGAGTTATGGCCGCAAGATGACGCAATTTGTGGTCTCAATTAGAAAATGGTGGAGAGGAAGAAAATAAAAGATGACTAAGATTGCGTGATGGAGCAGCCTCAGTGGAAAAAACAAGATACATTTTTCATCTTGTCAGAATCTGAGTTATTTATTTTTACCCTTTTAAGTAACGGAAAAGTCAGATTAAGAGATTCTTTATTCGTCCCACAGTGGGGAAATTTCAGTGTTGCATCACCGGTTACAGAACAGTATGAAGCACAAGATTGATGAATGATAACTTTAATAAAATGAAATACAAATCTCTAACTCTAGCATCAAAAAGAAACAAGTATACAATCTTAAGCATAATGACTAAAAGTATGGTGTATTTAAGAAATGTGAGAATTTTGTTTTTGCTCATTGCTTCATATGTTTTTGTATTTTTCCTTTTGTGTTATATCTTTTGTTATCATAGTTTGAACAAAAATAGATCTTAAATCCAAAAGCTAATGTCCACTGTAGTATTGGTCAGACCATTGGCCATTATTAGCAGTTTTAAAATAAATCTGAGAAATTTCACTTGTTTTCTCCTCACTTCAAATAGATCAATTGGCTTGTGTTTTTGTAGTCTATGTTGTCTACTTCACGGAACAAAAAATACAGTTTTCAGCCATATAAACGTGTGTGTGTATATTATTGTCCATATACACAGACAGTAGACGGGGAAATGTCTGGGATATCTTACATTTATATAATCCAAACATCTTCAAAATGGGTTGAATTTATTGTTTGTTTATTTTTGTTTTTTTATGTAGTTACCAATATAACACTTAATATTACTTTGTTTTCTTTCTTTTATGATTTAAGCAGTAATTAGTACAAACAGTCCAATTTGCTGGAAAAACTGCAAAGTAACCTTTTTTTCCAAACACAACACCAATGACTGACAACTAGACAGCAGACACACACACACACATACACACGTCTGGACCAGCACACAAGCAGGAGAATTCCAAATCGAGGTATTCTTTCCCCCCATCATTATAATCGTCTAACAGTCTCGCCAGTCCCTTTTTGTCTGCGTCACCCCAGTCCTGTCCTTTTTTAAATATAATTATTTAATTTTTGCATTGTCCTTTTATCGGTGTGGGGGGTTTTCCTCGCCTTCTTTGTGCCTGCCGACGTCTGAGGGCACCGTGCCAGCCCAGCTTGAAGAAGACCCAGGCTGCGTGTAGACGGAGGGCTCTGGTGAGGGGGCTGTGGAAGAGGGTTTGGAGCTGGCAGCTGCAGGCACTTGTGTGGTTGTTGTGTGGTGCTGTTGTCAGACTGCGGGACCTGCTGCGTGCAAGCATGTCGTAGAGTAGTAGTAACACGTGTCCCATAGAGCCGGAGCAGAGGGCGCACTGGGAACTTATGCAAACATTCAATTGGGGGCTTTGTGTGTGTGTGTGTGTGTTGGGAATGTTATGACATAGAGGAGCGTGATGAGTGTTATCTTTTTGTTCAGTTTATTGGACAAAATTATGGCAACTCAATTCATATTGCATTTCAATTCAATTCAACTTATTCTTGTATAACCCTAAATCACAACAGTAGTTATCTCAGAGGACTTAGTTGAAACCGTTGAATTTGTCAACACAGATCAGAGACTCAAACACAAGAAATGCAATGATTTAAAACACATGGAGCCATTGGTCCATGAGGGGCAAATGACTATTGTCCGTAAGTGTTGATAAATGTCCATAGATATTTATTTTAATTTTGTACATGAGTTACAAAACCTAACGAATACAAGTTACCCACACATTGTCTGAGTATCTAATACATAACAACGGCACCAAAATAAATGAATACTGTTGAATTGAACATGGATAAGAAGTGTACATAAGCAAAATTATAATAATTATAGTGAATTGTGTCATGTACGGAGAAGTAGGAACCAACCCTTTTTCAGGTATTTTCATTTTTAAATATATCAGACAGATAATTTATCCTGCATCATCGAGAAATTGCTTCTGTAAAATGTCCCTAGATGTACGCTAGTCATGTGATCTTGTGTGTTTTGATTGCTGACCAAATTCCCTACAGTGGGGCGATGCAGTTTAGTCAGCCACCAATTGTCTAAGTCCTCCCACTTAAAAAGATGAAGTATATCTATGATGAAAATTATAGAAAGACGAGATGAGAAAATAAATAAAATCCAATCCCATCGCCTGTACATGATGTGGTTTCTAAATTAAGTCTAGAGTTTTGCAGCTAACTATGATTTTAGTAACGCAGAATTCTATGGATTATTACCCTTTTTGAGTAACCAATTATTCATATTGAAAAGGAAATACCCCTGAAATGTTTTTTGCGTTTGTGTCAAGAGTCAAAGCTGGTTCTGTGGTGTGGGGTGCAACTGTTTCTCACAGTTCAATTAACCATTTCATCAACATTTGGAAACATGTTTGTTATGTATTGATGTGTTTAAGCGGTTCAGCCCTGGAAGACAAATGAAGTATTAATTTACAAAAACATATCTGTTTTGAAAATGTGTCAAAAAGTTGTATTCCCTTGGCTACAATCTTCGCCATGTTTTGTTATTGGCAGTAAATTAGAAAGAATTTCCTCCAAAAATTGATTATTTTTGAATATGGCACTAGAATAGATCTGGCTTTTAAAAAAACTGCTTTGCAAATTGTAATTCTTTCAAATATGTTTCTAACAGCATCATCTGTTTTTGCAAATGAACTATTCAAATTATTACCATAGAATCCACAGTCAGTAAAGTGAGTTAAACCGTTAAATAGATTTGAAGTGACTCTATGAACTCTGAATTTTATGGTAATCATTTGCATCAAAGTTGCTGTGGTGGTGGGGGTGTATTTGAAAATGTTGTTCCTCATAGAGATCCTATTGTACTCGACCTCTAAAACATCAAAACATTCAGCTTTTATGTCTTTAAATTTAGGATGATTACAGTGACTACTAGTGGTGATGCAGTTGAACACAAGACCGTAAACATTATGCTAGAAACTCTGCCAAGTGCCACTCATAAACCCAGGCCGGAGAAAGCACAGACTTGTAATGAGTGCGCTGATCGTAAGTGAGATGTCTTGCCCGTGTCTGATGACATGGAGTACAGAGAGGGGCACCAGTCAAGTCAGTCCTACACTCCAGAGCTTTTGTTTTGTGCTGTGCCAGGAGGAGATCTTGGTTACTCACTTTGAAAAGAGTGGTGGCAGATGTGGGTTTGGCACTGAAGGAATGTGCTGTTTTACTCCGGTCTGGCAGCTGCACTTGTGATTGTGTCCATGCAAATCACAGCCCCTTTTGTATTTCTTAATCTCGTATGGTATTTAGCATTTGTAATGTGTCAGTGGCCTACAACATCACAAGCAGTGTGTGTCTGTGTGTGTTTCTTTGTGTGTGTGTGTGTGTATGCGTGCTTCTGCCCAGTCCTGTCTGTGACCACAAGTGTGCACAGAATAACAATGAGCATCTCTGTCTGCCCACTGCCCGTGTATGAGGCGGAGAGACAGCGGAGGTCTTTGCCAAGGGCTAATGTTGCCTTATTGGGTTTAAGAGCAGATTTAGATACAATCTCCTTTCATCTCGCTTCTGCCGCTTTCATCCCTTTCCACACACTCGCTTTACACCTGCATTTAATGACAAACTTTTGTGGCTGTCACATGTTAGATATTAAGCATTGCCATCAGAACAGTTGCTTTCAGTTACTTTGTTATGAGTTTTTCTTGTGTGTAGTTTGTGGGTATAAGGCTCTACATGGCTTCACTTTGCAATATGAAAAACATGATTACTATTTTATAATGTAGTAAGATATTTGAGCCTTACTCACTGGTTTGCTGCCTTGGTAACTTGCTAACTGGTTCTTGTTCTGTTTGGTCATCGTCTTCAGCAGGGAAAGGTCCTCAGGGGGTATCTGAGCTCATGTAATTCAAATCGTGTGGGACCTCATTCCACGGTTTGACGCAGATTCAACAAATGCTCTTTGTACTAAACTGGTGTCTAGGAGTATGTTTTTGTACGGTTGTGGGAGATGTATGCACTTGTATGGGGGTTTCCCTGCTGTATGTTTATTTTAGCCTTTTTTGTGTGAGAAGGAGGTTTGGATTACTGGATAAGACCGACGTTTGAAATACATTAATATGCTACGTCAATGTCCATGTGAATCATCCACGAGATCAGTTACAGTTTACAATCAGTGTTTTTGAATTGGGCTTGTTTTGACCAAAGAACTTTGGTGTCTGGTCTGCAGCAATTTTGGTCATTTGAGGTCAGTGACAAAACCACAAACTAAAGGAAGCAGGAAGGAAACTTTCATGGAGATAATAATGAAACCACAACATGTACACATAAAGATGCAGTCATGTACTACTCTCGTTTGGACTGAACTGCATTGAACAAGGCTTCCCTGAGACACAGAGCTGCAGTGTGTTGTTGTGTTGTGTGCATGTGGCCGCTCACTGGGCCCAGTGCTGATGTGTGCATGGCACAGATGAATCAGAGCTCGCTCCAGGGTTACAGGCTGTGCACATCGCTCATTTGTATGATCAACACACACACAGAGCCAGAGGGTACGCCGACGACTGCACTGGGCTCTTCCCCACTGTGTGTGTGTGTGTGTGTATGTGTGTTCACCTCGCTGTGTAGAATAATCTGACCTTAAGTTCTAGACATTATTTCAGGTTAATGGGCAAGATATCTTTTGGTGCAAGAGATGGTTAGTTCAGCAAGAAAATGTATTCAGGTTTATTTTATAGCACATTTCAAAGACTAATGTTGCCTAAAGTGCTTTGTTTTTGGAGTACTGATTCCAGAACACTCCATTCTTCACTCACCCATTCAATTCAGACCTATTGCTGATGTTTTTAGTGGTGGGGTAAATCAGAGGAAACCTATTCAGACATGGGGAGAACATGCAGGAACTCCACACAGAAATGCCCTGACTGGAGGCGGATTTGAACCCAGGATCTTCTTGCTAATCACTGCACTACTGTGCCAAATTATTACTTGAATTATTACTTTGACCTTATGCTCATCACTAGTGCTGTCCAAAAAATGATTTTACTTAAGTTAGAAATATAGTGTTCTCTTTAATTGCGAAAGAAATTCAAATAAAGTGTTTGTTCTGTAGAGATGGTATGCCTGTGTATCTAAGTATGTGCCTAAGTATCAAGTAATTGTACTTGAGTAAATATAAATGAGTACTAGCCAACTCAATATTGTCTTTCCACAATGACAATGAATGGCATTCTTCATGGAAATGGATCAGTTGTGTTCCTTGTGATAGAATAAGTTAATCATTTTTTAAGGGCAGTAAAAATAAATTCATTTTAAAAAGTCACGCTCATTCCCTCTCGCATTAGTCACCAAACCGGGCATCTCTTCTACTGCAACGATTCTTGTTAAGTAGATTGGACTTACAGCCACAACATTTACACCCAATAACAAAATAATGAAAAAAACCTCTGCTGATATTTCTTTCAAAACCAGTGACTCACTCTCTGAGCTGTAGCCACCTATTATTAGCATCTCTGCTGCAGCTGGGAGAGTTATGGGAACCATGCAAACTGTTGTGCTGTCTGTCATTCACATAAACATTGTGACACACATCCTTCATACTTATACTGTAGTTCATTGTGCTGCGGATGACAATCTTCGTCAAAATGACTGGCCCAGAGTCTTATTGACAAGGAGCATGGCATATTCAGTCAAAGCACGCATCAGGTGACTTAATAATACATGGGCATACGGGTCGAGGTGAAGGCGGGTGTCACTCGAGGTTGTGACAGACTCTAATGACACCGGAGGCTAAAGTTAGAACGTGACCCGGGCACTGACACAGGAATGTTGACATTTCAAGACGTCCTCGTTTTAAAGCTACAACACACCATGACCTACCAACACGTACTTTAAGGAAGGAAAAAGACACTAATACCAGTATGTTACTTAATCGTTGCATTACATTTGGGATTCTGTTGTTGTAAATTAAAGCTGGGGTACCCAACTTTCCAACCACACAAAAAGGAACTTTTTAAAACCCACTTGTTCAATACTACCTTCATTTAACTATTTATTTTATTAGCATGTATGTCTTAATAACCTGTCCATTTATCTAGTGTACAAAAAGCTTTATACGTTTTTTTTTTTTTTTTATTGGAAAAAATGCGATTTATGGAAATAAACTGTTTTGGAGCAAGGAACTCTGTAAAATGGATGTGTTTTTGGCCTCAGTAACTATAACAAATTTCTCGTTTAAAAAATATATTATGTTCATTTTTGTTAGTTTTCTTAATTTAAAAAAATCCATCATATACATTAATTTAACGCCTACATGTAATTCTTTGTTATCGCACACTTTTATATCCCTTCCTGCACCGCCTGCTAAAAATTTGTCCACGTTTTCATAAAGAACCAATGGCATTCTTGTACTATATCCTGTGATTGTGTTCCCATAATAGCTTTGGCACCAGCAATCCCAACATCTCGAGGAGGAGGAGGAGAGGGCTGCAGGAGCTGTGAATGTGTGTGTGAACCACAGCTTTGCCATTCATATGGAGATGGAGGCCAGCAAAAAGAAGGCTTTGTGCGTCTGTGGGTGAGTGCGGACGCCAGCCACAAAAGAACAAGAGTGAAACTACTGTAGGACACGGGGAGGGCTGGTTCTACGGGCTGGGGCTGCAGCGAAGGGAAATCAAACGTCGAGTTGTGTTGGGCCAAATGTATGTCTGACACGTCAAACCAGTGGGTTTAACAATGCACATAATAACAATAGCATTTTTTATTATTCTTGGCAGGGCAAGTTTATTTGTATAGCACAGTTCATACACACAGCAACAAAGTGAACAAAACAAGATGGAAACTATCATAAATAATCACTTTTTAAAAGAGTGAAGATGTAGTCCTTCAGTTGTATTCACAGCTAAACATAACTGTTTTTAAAATGGATTTGAACATTGTCAGAGTAGAAGCCTGTCTCACATTTTCTGGAAAACTTTCAGATTTTTGCTGCATAAATGTCCTGACTCTGGGCACCAGCAGGAGGCCAGTCCCTGTGTTCCTCTGCCTGAGTTGGTTCATATACACATACTTGTACACAAGCAGAGCTGCTGTAATGTATATTCTCTGAGTGACAGAAGGACAGTTCTTCTCTCATTAAAAAACAAGAAACACATTGCCTCCAAAATGTGACTATTTTACTGACCAAAAGATTTGGGCTGAAGTTTGTAACTTATGTTTTATTTTCCCACCACCAAAATCAAAAGTCACACAAGATGTGGCAATTACTAAAGCTAGGGTACCTAACTTTGTCCCCTGAAGTCTTGCAAAAGGAACATGTGAAGATCCTGCCGTTTTCATCTTTTTAGAAAACAAGTTATCTTTTGCTTGTATGAAAGTAAGCAAGTCACTATTTGATGCTTGAGGAGTTGGTAATAGTAATGTTTATTTACATACATCGCATTTTACAGACCAAGGTATGAGATTTCATAACACTTTGAAGCAACTTTTGTTAAAGTTAAACTCATCATTCTATCAATGTGCAGAAGCCAGTACTCTTCCCTTGTTTTGTCTATCTGAAGGCCAAGCTACAAGCACACCGTGGCAGCTGCTGATTGGAGGTCTCCATGCCTCCGCTCTGTATAATACACTTGCATTCTATTGTATCTGTGATCGTGTGCTTTGTTCGTGCTGTCTCTACCATCGACAATAAAACATGTCTTCTGTCTGAATGTAAGACGCGATCCCAGACTATGTCATCTTCTTCAGGTGGTGGAAGGATGCGGGCCTTGTCTGCAACATCTAGAGAACAGAAGACTTTTTTTTTTACACAAAAAGTGTTTTTTTTTTAAGCCAAAACTGAGAAACCTCAATAGAATGCATCTGGATCAGCACATGGACAATCTGCACAGCCCCTGATTCCAGTCAGGCTGTGAGCTGCTGAGACATGGACAACACCAGCGTCCTCTTTTGCATTTGGAACAATTGGATTTCTGAATTTGGACATAATTTGGAACAATTGGATTGCTGAATCTGGACACTAAAGCTGAAACGTGTGATTGAAAGACACGTCACAGAAGAATTCATGGCTCGACACAAATGCAGCCTGAAGAAAACTAAAACGGAGAAGTGGGAGAGACTGTTTTCAAAGCAATATCTGGAACCATCGACTGATGAAGTTTGGTATTTTACTGAAGATTGTTGACAAGTTTTATGAAAGATCTGAACATGTTTTATGAGTTTTCTGAGTTTTTGAAGTATTCCGAGTTCTGAGTTTTTTGAAGTACCGAGTTTATGAGTTTTTGAAGTATTGAGTTATGATGTTATGTTGCTGTTTATCGATCCTGATGGTCACACGTGAATGTATGACCAGAGGGGGGAATATGAGATTTCATAACACTTTGAAGCAACTTTTGTTAAAGTTAAACTCATCATTCTATCAATGTGCAGAAGCCAGTACTCTTCCCTTGTTTTGTCTATCTGAAGGCCAAGCTACAAGCACACCGTGGCAGCTGCTGATTGGAGGTCTCCATGCCTCCGCTCTGTATAATACACTTGCATTCTATTGTATCTGTGATCGTGTGCTTTGTTCGTGCTGTCTCTACCATCGACAATAAAACATGTCTTCTGTCTGAATGTAAGACGCGATCCCAGACTATGTCATCTTCTTCAAAGGTCACCCAAAGCGCTTTACAATGTTCAGAGTTCAGATATTGATGACGAAACCGACTCGCCGAACACACTGGACCATCAGCTCCCAATCAACACCATCCATTCACTCTCTCATTTACATTCATACCTATTGTGCATGTTTTTAGTGGTAGGGGAAACCGGAGCACCCGGAGGAAACCTACGCAGACACGGGGAGAACATGCAAACTCACTCAGAAAGGCCCTGTTCCGACCAGGATTCAAACCCAGGACCTTCTTGCTGAGAGGCTATCCACTCAGCCACCGTGCTGCCCACGAGTTAAGGTGCTCTTTCTTTTCTTTCTAAAAAGCAGATCTATAGATGTGACAGAGGCCACACTGATAGAACCAAACTGTTTTGAGAGAGAGGAACTATAATTTGTTTTACAGTTAATTATTGTGGTTTGAAAATAAGGTACTGCAGCTTTATGTTGAAATTGACGCTGTGCTTTTCCTGTTATTACTTCAACTATTTGGCTTGTTTTAGATTCTACAATGTGATGTTTTGTTTGTATTCACAACTATTTAAGTTTTTCGAATTTTGCGTTTAACAACCCTAGAATGCAACCCTACCCTCGCAGTAAATTCCTCCACTAATAATGAAACTGAAAGTAGTCTTGAGCACAATCACATTTCCTACGGAGGACTATAAACACAAGGTCACAGACACCAGTCCTATAAGGTACCAGCTGGAGAGCACTATTGTAGCAGGTATTAAGTTACTGCTACAACTAATGAGACTGTATAATGGGGTTCTCTTCTAGTTCAATGAGAGCAGCATTTAGTGTAAGTGAATCAAACCGAGCGCCAACCGGTCCCTCAAGCGTCCATTACTTCTCCAAATTCAAATTACAACCTCAAAATGTAAAACTCATCACCTTTCTGCGTTTCCCTGCTTCTCAGTTTCCGCCGTGGTTCTAATCTGTTCCCATTTCTCTCTGCACAGCCACACGTTAAATTCTCCTCAAGTCCTTCCTGCATGCATTCTTTGCTCTCTCACTTTTTCCCCTGGTCTGCTTCTCGTTCTTGCCCTGAGCCCTGTATACGCCCAGACTGTCACCGCAGTGCCTTTTGTTCTGGTGAGAATAGAAAGCCATCGCTGTTTGGCACCAGGCCATCAAGTCTCCACATTTTTAAACATTTGCACCATCTGATCTCCCCGTCTGTGGCAAACGTAGTACGAACTTGCCAGGGTTAAAAATAATCTGTGTTTTCTGATGCACTACACTGTTACTGCTTGTTTAGTCTGGGCAGTTTTTTTTTTTTTTTCAATCCGTCCTTGAAATTCCTTTTGTATTTTTTTATTTTGGAACAGTAAACTCAGTGGTGCAGTCTCCTGTTTCCAAGCAACTACTGACAAGTGGTTTGTTCCAAGCCAGGTGCATTCACAATTGTTTTCCAAAACCAAATGCCCCAAGGAGGATGGCTAAACAAACAGTTGTGCCAAGATTTTACAAAAGCGCCTTCCCTTCTGTTGATATTACAGACTGGAATAAGAAGACATGCAAAGGTCTATGTGATGTGTGCTTTGAAATGTAGTTATTTTTATTTAATATTGATTATTTGATAGGGATAAGTATGTTTCATGAGCACATGTTACACACATTACCGTATTTTTCGGATTATAAGTAACAGTTTTTGTCATACTTAATCTTTAGTTTTTCAGAAGTGACACCGAGGAAGATTTCTTCATTGCATTTAGTTATTTGGCACTTTTAGCATGTTCTATATTCTAAAGCAGGTGTCTCCAACCTTTTTCACCCAGAGAGCTTTCCCGGGAGGATTAAGGCTGAGAACTACTCCTTAAAACGGCCCTGAGAAAAAAGTTGTGATAAATTGATGCGAACAAGCCTGATATTAGGAACAGTCATTATTTATCATCACATATTTGTTACTAGTGACAAAATAAAATGCTTTTTCAGTAATAGTATTGATCCTTTTTCATTATCTATCTGAAATATTGCATTATTGTTTGATTTGTTCATTTCTAAGTCCTTTGGCAAGCTACCTAGAAGGGGGTGGCGAGCTATTGGTGGCTCCCGAGCTACAGGTTGGGGACCCCTGTGCTAAAGTTATTTGAATGACTCCTACCATGATACGTTAGTTTAAACCAGGCACGTTCTCTGTTCGTATTTTAAAATGCCTTTCAAGATGAGATGTCTATTCTCGGTGTTGGATTGAGGGGCGACAGTAGCTCAATTGGTAGAGCATTGGCCTTAAGGCCAGAAGGTCGTGGGTTCAATTCCCACCTCTGCACCTTCTCCACCGACTCCCAGTGATGACTGTTGTCGTTGTGTCCTTGGGCAAGACACTTAACCCCATTTTGCCCAAAGCCCCCACTGAAATATCAAGGCTATGCTCACACTCAGAGAGCAGCCGTCCTCCTGTGGACTCACCACCTGCAGAGGGTCAGTGAGGGGCTGGTGCTATGAGACTTGGGTGGCATCTCTGACTGTCACCCCCCTGACCCAGAAATGGATTAAAAGGGTAGAAAATGGATGGATGGATGGACATTCTCTGTTCGTATTTTAAAATGCCTTTCAAGATGAGATGTCTATTCTCGGTGTTGGATTGAATCAAATATATTTCCCCCAAAAATGCGTATTTTTTTCCTTTTTTATTAGGGATTTTTGGCTGGTGCGATTTATACTCCGAAGCGATTTATAATCCGCAAAAATACATTACTGAACATTTTATCCAGGGCTGATCCTCAAGGTCTGTTCATAGTTGGGCCTTTACAAGCGATAAAACAATCTCAAACAAAAAAAACGGGGCAGAAAACGCAGCACATAATAAATATTTTGATCAGAGGTGGTCACATGTCTGACCTCATTATAGGGTGTCTTTAAGTTTGTGTTTGATGGTTTTATTCTCTTGCATATGTGGCTATTTTTCATCATCAGAATTGTAAAGATATTCAAGTAGCATTGACGTTGGTCTGATATTACTTTGTGGTTTTGGTGGGGAGTGTTCCATTCCCTTATGACAAGTGAGTGTCATGTTTAATTTCAGATTTTCCTCATCAATCCTTATTGTAGACTTAATCCAGCGGTACTCCCTGTCCATGCACCTCGCAGGACATTTCCCAGCGTGTATTTGAACTCCACCAGTGTAGGTTTAATACTTCCTACAGCGTTTTTATACATCTTTTTCTGTGTGCTTTGGTCAGTTTGTTTCTTTTGGTTTAGTCCATGCAAATCCTTCCAACAAACATTTCCATTGCTGTAACCCGACGCTGGTATGAATAAGTCATGCAGGAAGAAACTGTACTCGAACACATGCCAAAGGAGTCTGCTTAGTCTCATTCATGCACTGATCTGCTTGTGTTTAAAAAGCCTTGTATTTTATCATTATCACGCGCTCTGCTCTATTGTCAAAACATTTGGATGGTCTATTTCAATCGCTTGTTAGATTAATTCAACTTGGATTCTTGCACTTTGCAGCTGCCACAATATCTGTAGTGTTTTCACTCCATTCTCAGTATAATCAGATATATTTTTTGACAATCACTGGATTTCACTTCATGTAAGATGAACAATCATGACATTATATATAGAGGAATAACATCCGGGTCGATACTAAAACGCATTTACAGCTATTTATCTTTGTGTCCTCTTTATTCCTACCTACTGTCACTGAAATCTCCACTGTGGCACGAATTGAAATTATCTGTATTTTAGTCAAGTTATAATTGCTTGTTTATATATGTAATAATTGTTCACTAGTCTTGTTTATTGCATTTCAAAGCCTTGGCCGAGTGAATAGCACTCTCACCTCTCAGCAAGAAGGTCTTGGGTTCGAATCCCGGTCGGATCAGGGCCTTTTGTGAGTGGAGTTTGCATGTTCTCCTTGTGTCTGCGCAGGTTTTCTCCAGGTACTCTGGTTTCCCCTACCACTAAAAACATGTAAAGTACAATGGGTCTGGCATGCGGCTCCTGTACTGGTGACCCCGCTACCATCCGAATGCCCAAAAATAACCTTTTTAAACCGCTTTGTGACTCTGGTCTGTGAAACGCGGTATATAGATATAGATTACTTACTACTATACAATTCTGCAAATCCACCAACTTACTCTTTTGTCATTTTTCCCATCATTATAATCAGCAAACAGGTGTAAATTAGCACTGCTGCCACAACTTGGTATAATGCATCTCTCCTTTTGGCTAATGCTTATTGTACACTGTCCCTGTAAAAAAAATATAACAGAACAACACATGGATTTTTGCACAATATAAGTGCATGGTATCAGAATTTTCTGGGATCATGGCGAGTGCTTTAGTCTCCGTGTGTGTCCAGGGTGATTGCACGGTCGGGACAATCCTTCTTCCATTTCCCCCCCGACGTCGAATCAGAGTCAGAATGAATATTTAAATGCGAGTTTCTCCATCAGGACAAAAAGTAATCTGCACAGCTCACTAAAGGTCTCCTGCCAATTTGCCCCAGTGAGTGTGTGTGTGTTTGTGTGAGTAAGGGTATGTGTGCCCAATGTCCTGTAGAAATATGATGCATGTGGAACTGGCCTCTGGTGTTACCATGGCAACCCCCGTCACGAAGGCAAGTCCCCAGCTCCGGCACACACACACACACATACACGGACACACACATGCGCGCACACACTCAGACTTGCACAGAGGTAATGAGAGACGAAAGAGGTTGGCGGCGTGCCAGGACCATCACCCCCATGCGCCTCCCTTTCCCTCCCCCCCTCACATCCAAAACGACATGGGCAGGGGGTTGGGGTTGGGGTACAGACACAATTGGACATTTCTTTTGAATTACCACAGAAAGAAAAGAACAGTAGCATATATCTAAAAATAAATGGAACTGAATAATGGACTTAAGAGTGAAATTGGACCCCATTAACCTTCTGGAGGCACAAAGGCACACTTCAGCCACTGCACCATTCAGTTACATGTGGACTGTTTAATCTGTTATTTTTGCTCTCCTCTCTCGGGTCTCTGCCGGTATCTCCCCCTCCCATCATGTCGTTCTCCTCTTTGTCATTCGCACTTTTGAATTGCAGTTGCACGCTCCGACTCGGTGAGGGGTCTGCGGTCCTGCCCAGGTGCTGACAAAAGGCCAGCAGCCCCCTTGTACTTGAACAGGGGGTGGATGTGTCGTGGGACCGTATTAAGTGGACTGGAAGTAGTTTTGGGGGTTTTGAGCACCATTATTAACTTTGGGGTTATCAAATCAATCAATCAATCAACGTTTATTTGTAGAGCGCCTTTCCTACACAAGGCAACGCAAAGCGCTTCACATCCCCTATCACATCATGCATAAATCAAACACATTAAGAGCACAAGATATATTAAAAACATTAAAAATAAAATCACAAAAATTAAAAACCTTTAAACATTAAAATCACAGATGGGACTAAAATCATAAATAGTCACAGTGCATTAAAAAGATTAAAGATAAAAACAAAGATGAAAAGATAAAATCATTCAGTTGTATATGCGCAGCTAAACAGAATTGTTTTGAGCCTAGATTTAAAAGATGCCAGAGTAGACGCCTGTCTCACATTCTCAGGAAGACTGTTCCAGACTCTAGCCGCATGAATCTGAAATGCAGTTTGCCCATGTCTAGTACCGACTCTGGGCACTAACAGGAGTCCAGTCCCTGTGCTCCTCAGAGTCCGGGTCGGTTCATATGGCACAAACATGTCATGGATGTACCTTGGCGCGAGACCATGGAGAGACTTGTACACAAGTAAAGCTGCTTTGAAGTCTATTCTCTGAGGAACAGGAAGCCAGTGCAGAGACCTGAGAACTGGACTAATGTGGTCGTACTTCCTAGTTCTGGTCAGGACTCGAGCTGCTGCATGTTGAATGTACTGCAGCTGTTTTACAGCCTGTTTGGAGAGACCTGTGAACAAGCCATTGCAATAGTCTAACCGACTGGAGACAAAAGCGTGTATAAGAGTCTCCAAGTCTGCCTTAGACACTATGTTTTTAATTTTAGCAATGTTTTTTAGGTGGTAATAAGCTGCTGATGTTACAGATTTTATGTGGCTTTTGAAATTTAAGTCTGAGTCCATTATCACTCCTAGATTTCTGACCTGATTTGAGGGTTGTAGAGAGAGAGCCTGGAGGTGACAAATAACGCTCTCTCTTTGTTTCTGGGGTCCGAAAACAATTATTTCAGTTTTGTCGGTGTTTAGTTGGAGAAAGTTATTTTGCATCCAATCACCGATTTGCTGGACACAGTGAAGGAGCGAGTCCACTGGTTCATGCTCTCCTGCTGTCAGGGACACATAGACCTGAGTATCGTCAGCGTAATTGTGATAAGAGACATTATTACTGTGAATCAACTGACCTAGAGGCAACATGTAAATATTAAACAGAAGAGGACCCAGGATTGACCCCTGTGGCACTCCGCAGGCCAGGGCCAAGTGGTCTGAGGTACAGTTTTCGATCTCCACAAAAAACTTTCTGTCTTGTAAATAGGACCTAAACCAGCTTAGGGCGGTGCCAGCAACACCAACCCAGTCCTCAAGTCTCTGAATGAGGATGCCATGATCAATAGTGTCAAAAGCAGCACTTAAATCTAACAGAAAAAGGACTGAGACTTTTCCTGCGTCAGTGTTTAGTTTGATGTCATTTGTTACCTTTATTAGCGCGGTCTCAGTGCTGTGGTGGGGTCTAAACCCTGACTGGAACATATCATAAGCGTTATTGATTATTAAAAATTCTGTAAGTTGTTTATAGGCAACTTTTTCTAGAATTTTTCCCATGAAAGGCAGATTTGAAATGGGCCGATAATTTTTGAGTGCCAGGGCTTCCAGACTCCTCTTTTTTAGGAGGGGCCTGATGACCGCCGTTTTCAAGGCCATTGGGAATGTTCCAGATTCAAGAGACATATTAACTATTTGTGTAAGTGAAGGTAAAAGACTGCTCAGAACTGACTTGAGAAATCTAGGAGGTAATACATCCAGGCTGCATGTGGAGGAACTCAGACTAGTGATTATCTCCTGGACAGTTTCGATTTGTACTGGTGTAAAGTGCGTCAGCCCAAAAAGCCTCACTGGCGGTTGGATTATTATTTCTATCGTGGAGGTGATGGCGTTTTTGATACCTTGGACTTTGTCATTAAAGAACTGAGCAAACTCATTACATTTAGATTTGGAAGTAAGTTCTGATGGCATCTTAACAGGGGGATTCGTCAATCTATTTACTGTTGAAAACAGAACACGTAGATTGTTGCTACAGCCTTCAATAGTTTCAGAAAAGTACATTTCCCTCGTTCTACGTAGTTCCCTGTTAAAATTGCACAACGCATCTTTGAAGATCTCATGGTCAACTTTGAGATTTGACTTTCGCCACTTCCGCTCGGCCTTCCGGCACTCTCTCTTCTGTGCCCTGACCGAGTCTGCTTTAGTCCATGGCGCTTTTTGCTTGTTTGTAACTATTTTAACCTTTACAGGAGCAATTGTATCCAGAACATTCAAAACAGTGGTGGTGACAGAATCAAGTAATTCATCTACAGTAACACACAACGTGTTCTCAAAGTTTACCCTCCCCATGAACAGTTCGCCTGTATTATCATTTATGTGTCTTGGGACAAATCAGGTAAATGTGGTGATCAATTATTGACAAAACCAAAGACTATTCTAGTGGGAAGAGTAATTGAAGCATTTACTGATTATTGTTTGTGCGATCTCTGAAAATTACTACCACTTTTATTTTGTGGACTGGTGTCAACAGAACCACCTCCTCATCAACGCGGGAAAGACCAAGGAGATGTTGGTGGATTTCTGCAGATGTCACTCTGCTGCTCCAGCCCCAGTGAACACCCAGGGAAAGGACATTGCGAGAGTGGACTCCTACAAGTACCTGGGTGTTCATCTGAACCACAAACTGGACTGGACACTGGATAACACAAATGCCCTCTTCAAGAAGGGCCAGAGCTCTACCTGCTGAGGAGGCTCGAGTCTTTTGGAGTGCAGGGGCCACTCCTGAAGACTTTCTATGAATCATTGGTTGTATCAGACCATGTTGCGCAGAGTGGTCTTCTGGAGCCGCAGCATCACAGAGGGGGACCGGAAGAAGCTGGACAAGGTCATCAGGAAGTCCAGGTGGGGGACAGGAGTGTCCAAACTAACATCTATGCTGGACCAGGACTGACACCCCCTGCAGGACACTGTCTACTCTGGAGAGCAGCTTCAGTGACAGACTGATCCAGACCCTGTGTGAAGGAGAGGTTCTGCACTACTTTTCTTTCTGCTGTCAGGGTGTAAAATGAATAATGGCCCTGTACATGGCATTAATCTGCAGTGATACTGTGCAATACTGTAGTAATGCAAGACTGAGGAATATTGTACCGTGCCACTGACATTTTACTTATTCCTTTTATCTATTCCACATCCTTCTAATTTACACAATGAACTTGCTTGTGATTTCCAAGACATTCTGTCCATATCCTCATACTACTCATTCACTTTAGGTTTCAATATAACCACACCCACAAATGCTGCTCATATTACAGGCACACATGTCCACTAACCCCTGGTGAAAAGTATTAACAAGATTCTGCACCACATTTATAGATACAGCCTGTTTAAGTGAGCAATGTTGCTTGTCGCAATATTGCGACTTTGGCGCTTAAAGGGTTAATATACCTTTAAGCTAAAGTGTATTAAACATTTTAAATCTATAAATATTTGTTGTTTTGTCTGCTCTTTATTTCCTACTGTCCTGTATGTTCGTTGCAACACAGAATTATCTGCACCTTCGGACTTATTAAGGTTGTTCTAACTTCTCACATATTTTACACACCTTTTCATCAAACATATGTTGACAGTAATGATGCACCGTTGGTCATAATGCTCTGCTTATGGCAGCAACAATGCAGCCAGGTAATCTTGATAATGACTTCTTAGTGCATGAACAATGCTACACGAAGGATTTGGCATGGGGCTCCAAGTCCAAAGAGTCAATAAAGAAGTGTGTAAATCTGCTCTCACTTTTGTGTGCTTGAGACTTGAGTTATGTGGCCCGCAGTACAAAATTGTCATCTATACCTAGATAAACTTGGCAAGCCGTCACATTTTCCAAAGAGGGAGAGCGCTTCATGTAAACAGCTGAGTTGCTCTATTTAGGGTTATGAGTGAAACAAAGCCAAGTTTGACCTGGCAACAAGTCAGAACAGAATTCTCTGCAAACATGCCTCTCTCAGATACTTCAGCTCCTCTGCGAGAGAAATTCCCCGGCAAACACTGACAATTTCTCACAATTTGATCCTTGCTGTCCTCACAGTTAGGTCAGTTCGACGTGTAAAGGAATTTCTATTGGGCTTAATGGATTAGGAGTTGGTTTCCCATAAGTCCTATGGTCAGTGTTTCCCAGATCTATTCAACAGTCTGAGTATGTGCGACCGCTGGTGATAGAGGAAATATGTTATCTGTGGCTTCTCCAGCGTGATACACATATTTGTATTTTTTGTACCTCAACATTTTGTCTCCCTAGGCCTTGAATTTAAAGTGTTCCATTAGCCTTTTGTGTTGTTAAGGATATTCTTACTTTATATTTGTTATAAAAATACAAAGACATTTTCTCTTTTATGTTATGTCTGAATGGGAAAAACCTCATTCTAAATTTTCTTCATCTTTTTCATTTTGCAATTTTCTTAACTTCTAAATGTCAGTGATGTTAGTTCTAGTCCGGTCCATCCAGTCTAACCTAGAGTCCACTCATGCTACAATATGTAACTGATGATTAACTACTGACTATAAATCTATAATAAACTCTTCTCTCGTATACCAACGCCTATTGCACAGAAAAAAAAAAAAAGATTACATAAAATTTGCAAATGGAAATGAATGTTTCCTTATTTTGAAAAAGTCATGCTCATAAAATGTATCAGGACTATAAATGAACACTGACTGTTGGGTGTAACTCATCTTCACGTGCAGCGATTATCTCCTGTTTGCTCCATTGTAAATTTCAGCCAGTTAAAATGTTTTAATAATTAAACATGATTCATTCAAATTATACGTATGTTACGTCTAAAGTAATCCCAAAGTTACTTTCTTGCTGCAGTGACAAAGTTGTTATATATTATATGTTTAGGAATCAATTAGTGATGCATAACTTACTTTGAATAAAACTATGGTCTCATAAAACAATTACATTTGTGTTAAGGGAGGTTGAATATGTTCTCTAGCTAAACCGCTAACATTGGACTGTAACGATATAGTTTGTTTCCATTAAATGGGACATAACACTGTTCTGTTCTGATATAATAATCTATGATAATCTATGTTCATATGAAATGTTTAGATTGAGCTAAACAATGTGACAAGGAAAGAGTCACGTTTCTCCTTCTTAAGTCCTCTTGTGCCACATAGCCCCGCCTCTGTCAGCACGTCAGTGAAAGGGAAACACATCTCCGCAATGAGATTTTTTTTCACATCGTTTGGAAAAAAAAGACAAGGGAATGAAAAAAAAAGCCTACAGAAATCACTTTCTGTTGGCTTTTCTTTTTTTAAATGGCGGAAACGGGCTTCCATATAAAAGAACATTGAAGATGTAAAACCTGAGAGAGGGGACCGGTTCTGGTAGTCTGAGGACTGACTGGAGAGCAATAGCGGCGCATATGAGGATTTATTAACGTTTATAAAGAGGAAGAGCCCCTTGAGATGAATCATCTTGTTTCCGAAGGGGTCCTCAGAGTTAAAGAACTTGTCTGAAGAAGGGTGCTCTCATGGAGTGTGCAGCGCAGGTGAAGCCGGTCGTGCCCCCAGCCACACAAGCCCTGCATAACAGAAGAGGGAGCACAGGCATTGATCAGGCATGCCCAAACTATGGCCCGAGGGCCAATTGCAGCATTTCATTTTTTCATTTCATTTCATTTCAAATGAAATGAAAAAAAAAAAATGAGTTGCTAACCTTAAGTAGAGTTTGATAACATTAATATAAGTTCAGTGTCATCCAGCCAACTTCAGCTCGGCCAATATATGCAATGACATGCAATACCTTGTTACAAAAACTCTGAACCTCTGGAATTCATATTTGTATATGCTGTTTTGTTTGGTTGATTATATCATAAAATTCTATTAACGGCATTAATGTAGCTGGTGAGATGGTAATATGTCATTAAGCCAACTTAAGCTTCGTCATACCTAGTTATAAAGCTCAGAACAGCCCAAATCCAGGAAAAGTTGTTGGACCAGCCTGGTTGTTAAAAAGTAACATGTAATCCATTTTTGATTCATTGCCACCTATTATGTATCCATCTCCCATTTATCACAGAACTATAGTTTGCTGCTCTTGTGGGAAAATCTTTCTGTACCGTTCTGTCCTCCTACTCCATAGACTGCAGTGACACGGCCAGTGTGTTGGATGTGTGTTCATTTACCAGTTCTGTGTCACTTTTGTGTAGAAAGAAGTACATACAGCAGCAAATGAAAGGCATTAGAAGCAGCCAATCATGCTGACCTGTGACCACAGATCTGCATGAGCTCCCTGGGTAATAAAGGACCGGGGCCTGAGGCGGGAGGCTGGGATGAATATAAATGGGTGTGAATTTGAATAAAGAGCCTACATCTGAATTTGTTAGACTGGGGACGTATCACAATGTCTGCATATTCAAAGCTTTGTGATGGATGGTGTGGCCAAAATGAAAAGATCAGAGGCAACACAATCTTTGCCAGCCACTACCGCAGTGCTGAGAATCATGGTCGGAAAGTGGGATATAAGTGAAAGGGGAAAACTAGAGTGTTGTTTAAAAAGTGCATGCTGCGTCTAAATACAGTTACATTTTACATTTTGGTTTGGTTTCTTACTTTCTTACTTACTTAATGCAGGTTTAACATGTGTAGAGATCGATAGATTATGCTTTGAACTTCATTTGTCTTTGTCTCCAAACTGGTCAGACTATTGACTTAAAAAAATCCATACTCCAGTATAGTATATTCCCCAGACTTCAAGCTGGTCAAATAGGTGAAACTAGTACGATTATCGTTCAAAAGTCTGTTTACTTTTGTAGTTCAACTTACAATGTGAAACTAACATACAACACTCATTACCCGCAAAGTGAGATATACAGTATCAGGCCTGTATTTGTCATAATGTTGATGATTGCCTGAGAGCTTGTAAAAAACTCAAATAACACTTCCCAGAAAAGATTGTGAAAGCCACAATCATCAACATACAAAGACTTGGCATATGTCACTTACAGCATGTAATGAGTCTATATCATGTGTTGGTTTCATATTTTAGGTTGACTTACAGAAATAGATTATCTTTTAAACAATATTCTAATTTTACAAGTTTGCCCTCTACGTACTAACGACACTAGTTTAAAGTGTAATAGCCAATAAAACCAAAAATCCTGTATAAACGCACAGAAGAGAATAAACTGATTTCATGCTGGAGCGCCGTCTCAGCAATAAACTGTTTCTCGAGTTAAGTTAATTTTTTACACTAAAGAATAATGATTTTGGTAAATTGCTGATCATGTGCCGTTTAAGTGAGACTATAGGACCTTTTTTCCTGCTGTTGATACACGACAACACGTTCAACAACACTTTCAACAACACCAATCTGCTAGGCTAAAGAGCTACAGACAGACAACTGCATGCATGTTCTCCCACATAAAATACCTGAAATAAATGCAAGCAAGTTTACTGACTTTGTGTAACATTCAATGCAATGTATTGAAGAAGATGACAAAGTCTGGGATCGTGTCTTTCATTCAGACAGAAGACATGTTTTATTGTCAATGGTAGAGACAGCACGAACACGACAGAATGCAAGTGTATTATACAGCATGGAGGAATGCAGTCCTCCAATCAGCAGCTTCCACGGTGCCATGTAGCTTGGCCTTCAGAAGTCAAAACAAGGGAAAAGTACTGGCTCGTGCAGATGTAATAAGGATGAGTTTGAACTTTAACAAAAGTTGCTTAAAAGTGTTATGAAATCTCACATTCCCCCTCTGGTCACACATCCACGTGTGACCGTCAGGATCGATAAACAGCAACATAACATCATAACTCAATACTTAAACTCGGTACTTCACTCTGCACTTCAAAAAACTCAGAACTCGGAATACTTAAAAAACTCAGAAAACTCATAAAACATGTTCAGATCTTTCATAAAACTTGTCAACAATCTTCAGTAAAATACCAAACTTCATCAGTCGATGGTGGTTCCAGATATTGCTTTGAAAACAGTCTCTCCCACTTCTCTGTGTTGATTCTTTCAGGCTGCATTTGTGTCAAGCCATGAATTCTTCTGTGACGTGTCTTTCAATCACACGTTTCAGCTTTAGTGTCCAGATTCAGCAATTCAATTCAGTCCAAATTATGTCCACATTCAGAAATCCAATTGTTCCAAATGATGTCCATGCGAAAGAGGACGATGGTGTTGTCCATGTCTCAGCAGCTCACAGCCTGACTGGAATCAGGGGCTGTGCAGATTGTCCAAGTGTGCTGGTCCAGATGCATGGGTTCTCTTGAGCTTTCTCAGTTTTGGCTTGAAAAAAAACCAACACATTTTTGTGTAAAAAAAAAGTCTTCTGTTGTGTAGATGTTACAGACAATGCCCGCATCCTCCACCACCTGAAGAAGATGACAAAGTCTGGGATCGTGTCTATACAGCATGGAGGAATGCAGTCCTCCAATCAGCAGCTTCCACGGTGCCATGTAGCTTGGCCTTCAGAAGTCAAAACAAGGGAAAAATACTGGCTCATGCAGATGTATTAAGGATGAGTTTGAACTTTAACAATAGTTGCTTATAAGTGTTATGAAATCTCACAGTATTTTTGTACAGCCCTGTTTATTTTGTGTTTTGTTGTATTTTATCTGCATATTGTTGATTGTTTATATTGTTTTTTTTGCATAACATTTGAAATAAATTCTTACTACTACTACTACTACTAAATCACAAGAACAGTTGTCTTGGAGGACTTAACCAAAGTTGTCGATTCACGTACAACAGATGAGAGAATCAACCAGTTCCAAATGCACTTATAGCGAACACATAGGAGCTATTGGTCTAACTGTGCATAAATGTCCCGTATCATCACTGTGACAAGGAACACCTCAATATGTGACGACCAAGACCATAACCAGAAGCATGTGGCATCCTACGGTTACGCACCTTTATAAGAGTACATTTCCAGATCCAAGAGAGTTGCACCATTAAAGATAGAATCAGACATTTTAATGTTTTTTTGGTTTAAAGGAACAGTATGTAGGTTACTGGACTAATAATGTCATTACAATTACAATCCAAACCCTTTGTCCCTGAATGTCCATCTCTCACTTCTCATGTACTTCAGCTGATCAGGTTCAGAGGCTAAACCCAGCAGTATCTTACCAGGAAAATGGCAACTCAGATGAGAGACCTGTGTGATGTTAATTCTGCTTTCTGATTGGATACCTCGATACGAAATAAGAATGCACTTAAGCATTATAAAATCCCTTCAATGCTCCTTACGCTCCTTTCCAATTATGTCTAAAAATGAAAACTGATTCTGCTTCATTCCATAATGTTTGATTTGAATATTGTTTTTATGTTTATACCACCTTTAAAAACAGGATTACAAAGTGCTTCACATAATGACGTGGCAATTATTTTGATCCTTCACGTTTCCTGGACTTTATATTTTATCAATTGGCTGACCTATAAGAGTAACAGGTAAATACATGTTACATAAATTAGGCCAACCACCTCAAAAATACTCACCCCCCCAACTTCCCTGACTGTTCAAGTACCACCAGCTCTATAAATAAGTATTTCTGGCTCTAAACAGGGTTGTATTAGGACTACGCTGTGGTATAGCAGTATTAATGAAGATTAGCCCTAACTTAATTGAATAACTGTGAGCAGAGGGTTAAGTGACAGTAAGTTGTTATGTAACTATATCCCCTGTTTTTTAAAAGAACAGATATTTTGCAGGGATGCCAATGTGTATTTTGCTTTTTTTGGTTGTCAAATGCTTTCGAATTAATTCCCAGTGCTTGCATGCATTGTGTTGTTGGACAAATGGATTGCTCTAGCAGAGGCTAAGCTAACAGTTAAAATGAAGAGAAAGGGAGATAAAAGTGCATGATAAATTGAAGGCCTGCCATACTAATGATTGTCTATAGATTTGATAGAAGAGCTGGCGAGTGGCATGTTACACACACAGGCAGCTTAGCGTTAGTGCGTGTTTGTACTCTGGACAAGCCTATTACTACTTGACATGCAAATCTCCACCCTGACCTTCTTCTGTCTGTCAGTCTCACATTTATTCTCAACTAAACCTTATCAGTGCTCCTCCTCACCAAGTTTGGAGTACCAGCTTTTGCCTTTTCATTCACTCCTGCCCTCTCTACACGTTAGACATTTCAGAGCAATTTATTTCCAGTCTTGATTTGCTCTGGTGCTGCATTTCAGGAGCCCTTTACTCATGGAGCCCAAAATAGCCCAGCAGACTTCGCAATAGGTTTTCTTGGACTAAGAGAAAAAAAGATTACTCTATTAGGGAAAACACACTGAGATTGGGGGGAGTTAAATGATTCAGTGGGAGTGAATATTTATGAAATTCTAAAAGCTTTTTACTTAACACAATAATTCTAATGAAACTTTGTGAAATAACCCAAAACCTCATTCAAATACGCAACTCATGGATTTCTCATGGCTGTAGCATGTTGTGACACCTCAAGTTATTCCCACTTTAATATACAGCAAGGATAGTGGCTTAATTTCATGCATATTTCCCCGGCTAAAGTTTTGGAGAACCGATTAACTTATTATTATGAATGATTTGTTAAATGTCTGTTTTTATTGCTGAAATATGTCGTGCAGAAGATGTGTTTAATTACTTGGCAACAATATGCTGTTATTCACATAAATATCATGTTATCGCAGTTTGTGCTTTGTCAGTATGTTCCAATGTGTGCATCTGTGTGAATGATTAAACTGTAGCACGGCCTGGCAAAGTGACTGTTGCACTGCTCGGAGCAAACTTCAACACTCCTCTTTTTTCCCCATGTCGATTACATATTTACCAAACTAAGACGCTTAACTATTCCACTAAAGAATTAAATGTTTGTAGGCCCATAAGCAACGATTGGATTTGTTTGAGACTTTCGTAATGGACTGAGTAATGCATGGCCTACTGTATGTGTTGTTGTGATTTGTGTCCTTTGAGTAATGTTACAAAATATCCTATGAGCAATCGTATAATATGTGCATTTTAGAATATTTGACTTCTGTATGTCCGGTACAGTGTCTTTTGTTGTGGCTCAGGCTGTAGACTGCACTGTTGTTGCTTTACCATGTTACCTCTGCCTCATTGTCAAACACACACATAGATAACAGGGGCAATTTGAGCATGTGGCGGAGCTGTTTTTGCCAGTAGCCACTGGTCAATGGTCATTGCAACAGAGGTGTCCACCCACACACAGTGCAGGCCTCCTTTGTCACAGTGAAGCACTGGCAGATTCCACAATATTTCATTCCTTCTTCCTCTACCACTAAAAACATGTACAATAGGTAAATCCTCCAACTCCGGTAGTCCTGACCAAGACGAGCATCAACATCTGGATATGCTGCTCATCACTGCTCCTGATAGATGCCCTGGTGACATCAGGATGGGTCAAATGCATAGGATGAATTGCCCATATGGGGATACATAAAGTGTACCTTTTTACCTTTATCTTTAATTTGCTCTCTGCTCAAAGTGGCTAATAGTATCTCACAAGGCTGATTCTTAAAAGAATGCAAAAGATAACTTATTTTACAAGACATTTTTTGGGGAAAAATACCTTTATTATGGATGAAGAAAAAGTTAAGTACCTTAGGTTTAGGGCAATGTTTTTGCTGTACAGTGTCCAAGTCACTTCCCTCGTGAATCAATAGTTTGTCGTAAGGCGTAATAGAAATAGGTGGCCTGTTATCACTGCCTTACTTGGTATTGGTAGGTCTAATTAAAAAGGCATGGAAAGTGTTCAGTACACCACTCAGCAGGTAGACTACAGTACATACTCTACTAGACTAGATAAACAAGGTTGCATAGTTAGTCTGTGGTTTTAACCAGATGCCTGCAGTAGCCTGTTTGACAGCTGAATACTCTGCATAACTGCACATGTAAATTAATCCTACTGTGTGATTTATATGTCACTGAGTATGAAGTGTGATCGTTTGTCAGTCACAAGAGGAAGTGGTGAATGTGTTTCCTGCTCAGTCTCCCGTCACCTTTTCAAACACAGACCCTGGTGGTGAGAATGCAGTTGCAGTGAGAGGAGGGGAAAGCAGCAGCAGCAGAACTCCAGTCTGGCCAAATGCGAATGAAGAAAATGGCGATCATGCAGGACGAATGCCTCCCTTAGTTCGTAGATGCTGCAAACGCGTTTTAAAGTATTTTAGCCTTACAGCCAGCTTTCGATTCCACTCTATTGCACTTTATACTTCAAAGAGGTGAGTCTGCTGTGCGTGGATTGATTCCATTCTATGCTTTATTGTTGTCGAGTTTTGTGTGCGGGCGTCTCGGAGCAGGAGACCCGGGGACGACCAGCTCCAGCTCCGGATGAACTCTCCAAAACCGCGGTGCAAAAGTGTCGTCCTTCATGAAGCAGTGTTTTTATGCTCGTATAGATATCGCTACGACACCACTCTCAGTAGACTGGAGCAAAAGCACTCCCAGTGGAAATGTGTTTATTGGTGTCTAATCTTGTGCTAACGCCGACTGCAACAACACCAGGTTAACTAGTTAGCTGCGAATAACCCCAGCTATCAGCGACGGCGGCTTTTTGTTGTTCATGGGTACTTACCTCGCTTTTCATATTTATTTTAAAGTTACATTTTGTTATGCATGGCCTGTCTATATCAGATATTTAATTGCTTTCGATTTGTAGTTCCAAATCTGTAGTTTTGTAACCTAACGCTAGCCCGGTCGTGCTAGCTTGGAGCGACTATTAGCATTCATGCTAATGTGACTGCGCAGGTTGAACGACGATCATCCTTTTGTATTGTGCACGTTTTCATTTGTGGAAGTTTTTGGTTCCAAAATGTGCAAAAGATTAATACTGGGTCTTAAAAAGTATAGCTGACTTGCGTTAGTGGTATGGCGTCGATACTGTAAACTGGAGTTAAAATGGAGAATGACGCCCTCTGTCGGCTACGGGTGGTACTCCTGTTTTCTACTCTTCACCAAGTCGTGTCCTCGAAGTTTACGATAACGGGAAATATCTGGTGGTTTTTAGTTGGCTTTGTTCTCAAATGTATCACCCCTGGGTGTATTTGGATTGCCCCCGTAGAAAAGGCCCGAGAGTAAATGCAAGACATGGAGAAGCCATGTTGGTTAAGCTGCCAGCGGGACAACAGCTGAGACAATGGCCGATCAGGAGTGAGCCTCTTGCGGCTCTGACCTCAGCCTGGAGGCTTTATCGCACTTTCTCACATCAACACTTTCTCAATGAACTTCAGGGGCTGATAATGCACGTCACACCGTACTGCATGCACTGGTCCAAATTCCTTTCATACAACTCTTGATGGAAGCTTCTTAGTTTTGAGAAATTAATGCTTTGCTTTTGAGATGAAAAAGATGAAAAGCTGAATATTGATATAATTATTCACTATCCAGTAATTTACCATGCAACCCAGAAGGTCCTGGGTTCGAATCCCGGTCGGACTAAGGCCTCTCTGAGTGGAGTTTGCATGTTCTCCCCTTGTCTGCGTAGGTTTCCTCCGTGTACTCCGGTTTCCCCTACCACTAAAAACATGTCCAATAGGTCTGGCATGCGCCTCCTGTACTGGCGACCCTGCTCCCATGGAGTGAGAGACAAATACCCAAAAATAACAATTGTAAACCGCTTTGTGACTCTGGTCTGTGAAGGGCGGTATATAAATAAAGATTACTTACTTACTTACAATGGGTTAACCAGTTAATGTCCATATACACATCCGATTATATATGAACAAAGTTCCCACAAAAGGAAATAAGTTAAAATATATGTATGTACTTGGTATGTTTTGTACATTTGCCAGTGTGTCAACTTTGAGTTATTATTGGATTAATAATTCTTGAATTATTGTTGTTATTATTATTATTATTCAAGATGTGCATACATGAAACCCTGGGGCGCGTTGTTCATTACTACCACTTACAATACTACAGATAAGACAACCTTGAAATATTTGTGTTGCACTGCTAGAAGGAATAGAAGAAATCACTAACTAGTTTAACAGCCAGAGACATGTGTAAAGTATATACACACAAACCTAACAATTATTTAGATTGTTTTAAGACACAACTTCTATCATATTTTGGCACCATGTATTATGATCTTTTCCTGATGCTTATTTTTCTTTTGTAGAGATTCGGAATTGAAAGTTGTTGCCACCAAAGAAACTAAAGCATCTTACAGGTATGTCTTTACAAACACACCCCAGCATTTCTTTTAAATACATAAACCACTGATGGCTGTTTTATTAAAGTTATTTAAAACATTGTTTTTAGTTCATGCCTTGCTGTCGGCGTACATGGCACAGATTGTTATCAAACTTGGAGAAGTGTATGCATGACCTGGGCTGTTGTGGTTTGTTGTGTGGGTCAGGCAGACACAGGACGGGCCACTGTTTGTGCTAGCACATGCAGTTCCGTTTGAAGTGAATTGGAGGGTCTGTCAGGCTCGTTGTGCTGAGTAAGCGGTGCTGTTCTAAAATCACTAAATGAGACGATGGTGTCCTCATGTTTTGTGTGTGCAGAGTGTTTGTGCAGCTCATTGTCTCCCATACAGTGGCTCCACATTCTACATGCACAGGCACAATGACGTGGTTCAGTACTGCAACAGCACTGCACAGGGGAATCTCTGGGTCACATGTTTTCCATGTTTAGGCTTTACACATAATTTACCCCTGGTTCTCTAAATGTTTGGCATTTGGAGATTTAAGGTGATGAGCCATTTCGTTTTTTGTGGTGGTACTTGGGGTTCAAAGTTCAACTGCTGGTTATATTTAGGATAAAAGTATAAACGGATATTTACTGGATTTGAACATTATCTGTGGATTATGTACAATTTTGTGACCAGAAAGTAGTTATAGTTTTATGTAATGTGATTATATTACATATTATATACCAGTAATTTACTGGTATATAGTCATTTGAGGGATGCACAGATCATGAAATTTTGGGCCGATACCAACGTGTAGCATAACAACTTGTCCAGTGTTATTTCTTTTTGTTATTTATATCTTCATGGATGAGAATTTTACAGCTATTGGCGGAATTTTCTCGCTGAAATTGTATTTATTTTTTTGTTCAAAAGTAAATTATTATGAATGTCAAATTTTTGACCAAAAGCAATTTGTAAACAGGTGCAGGTGCAAGGGTGGCTATGTGTGCGGCAGGTTCTTTTAGAGCCTTTACGGAACTGTCAAATAACTTAGCTGTGTCTAAATCTGAGTGAATCAGACGGGAGTGATTCACTGTATGGAGAGGGAGAGATGGAAGCACACGTTCACCTGCTCATACTGTGCAAGACGAGAGCACGTTCTGTCTGATATACGGCGGAGGAGCAGACAAGTGTGTGCTGATATTGCCACAGTGAACTAGAATTCATCGACATCACCATTACTTAGTGCATTTTATTTGCATCTATGCTGAAAGAGGGCGCTTTGCGTGCATTGGCTGACATCTCAAACTTTTTTTAAATGTCCAATCGCCATCTCTGTACATTTCTTGCCGGCTTCAGTTTTCCGTTTTTATTCAGCTTAACATCTTTCTGGAACACATATTGAAAACTGCATAACACTGATCTCTCCCTAATTATTGTAAAATATTGCCACACGGCCGCCGCCATCTTTGTTTCTTCTTCTGAAAAAAGTGCGAGGACACACACTACCGGTATCTCTTGGCACGCATGGTAGATAACAAGGCAAACTTGAGCCGATATCGATGCGTCCCTAGATAATTTTGTAATATAATCACATTACTTATTCATTTGGCAGCTCATGGGTCTTTTTTTTTTCAAAATATTTGTTTCTAGTATAGTAAAGCACAAAGTTATGATATTGTTTTATGAAATTGGTGTAATATTGAATTGTAACACGATGCATTGTAATGCACAATTGATTTGCCCCGTAGCAGGCTTCACAATTCATATTCAAGCTGTTCGAAAACATGACCAAATGGTTCAATTTGTGTAGTAAGATAAAACTTTTTTTAACTCACAAAAGAGAAATTGTGTCTCCTTCGTGCCAGATTTGGACCAGCGACCTACAGATTTCAGCTCTGTGCTCTAACCACTACAGTCCTCCGCTCCCTGTCCTCCTGTATTCAAATCACTATTATGCAAAATAACAACCTTCATTGGAATTCCAGAAATGTTGAAAATACTTGACTTGTCAGATGTTGGGGTTGTATTTGTTTATTTGTTGTTATTTTTTATGTGACTGTTAATTGTCGGGTTTATTGTAATGTATCTGTGATACAAAACAAAAACATCATTTGCTTCCATTTAATGTCCTTTGAGTTTCAATTGTGCTTATTTGTCTTTCTGGCCGAGTAGACCCTTGTGCCCAGGTGATGAGCCATTGAACTATACTTTGATGTTGCATTTGAAGCTGGTTGTGGCTCTGTTGGAGACCCCTCCCTCTGTCAGCTGTAGCTGTCGGGGGATGGGTGAATGAGTGTTGACCCATTCATAAACAGATGCTGTCCTCTGTGGATGTGTGCTCTCCAGGAGGCCCCACTCTCAGCAGAGCCATCTGCTGAAGTACTTGATGGAGGATGGTTGAGTGGTAAAAGTGTGAGGCCACCTCACTGGTGGTACTGACACTTCCCTTAACACTCAGTGCTCCTCTCTCCTATTGTATAAATCATTGCATTGCATTCATGTGCTGCTTACACAAGGACGCTGCGACAATAAAACAAGTTGGGTATCGGATTGGCCTTTCGTTTACATTAAGATGGTGTTTCAGGGGGGTGGGGGGTTGATTTACAGCAGTGTGAAGAAAAAGGCAAGAATTCTGTGGCTGCAATGACCTCACCATCGCCCCGCACATACATTTGGACATACGCCGTAGCCGAGAACAAACGTAAACGTAATGCTTTGAACGTTAGAGAATTCTACTCCTTTGTAGGAGTGTACATCACCCACTCCGATGTAGTGGGTGATGTATTTATCGCGCAACACAACAAATCCATAATGAAATTTGTTGTAATAATATTTTAATAATCTGTTTATTGATTCGTTGTCGCAGCCCTAATCATTTTATGTCCCGCCCTCCACCGTCTTACCAAAGTTTGTGATCCGGGTTGCCAGAACTCACCGCATCTAGCTAATCTCACTGCGGCCGCAGTACTGAAAAGATCTTGTTTTGATTCTCAAACATGGAATAAAAAGAGTTCTATCGGGGCCTTTGTGAAAAAGTAATTGGTTATAGATTTGTTGTTGACAAAACTCTATTCAGATTTTTTTGGTCCCACCTGGATTAGTCTGCATATCTGGCAACCTGAGTCAGTGAGAGGTTGCAGTACCACTGTTAGGAATCAGGCAAAGTCTGGGATCGTGTCTTTAATTTATTGTTGATGGTAGACGCACGAACAAGAGCACACGAACAAGGGATGTTCTACTGCAAGTGATAATATACTCAGGAGAAACAGAGACCTCCAATCAGCAGCTGCCACGGCGTGCTTGTAGCTTGGCCTTCAGAAATCAAAACATCGAGTGGAAAAGTACAGGCTTCTGCATATGTAAGAATGAAGTTAGAACTTTAACCAGAGTTGCTTCAAAGTGTTATGAAATCCCTGCACCACTTTTGGCCATTTTTACATTCTGCTCCTTTAAATGCACATTTAAAGTCACATTCTTTCATGTATTTGCTGTGGCCTGAGAAGGATGGTGGATAAGTGGATAGCACTCTTGCCTCTCAGCAAGAAGGTTCTAGGTTCGAATCCCGGTCGGAACAGGGCCTTTCTGAGTGGAGTTTGCATGTTCTCAGCGTGTCTGCATAGATTTCCTCCGGGTACTGAGTGTGTGTTTTGTCAGTGCGAATGTGGGACAACGGATGAAAATTAGCCCATGGCTACGATCCGGAGTGATGTGTTCATTAACATGTACTGTCCCAACCAAATAAACCCCATCCAATACTGAATGAATGGGAGTTTGGGTGTCGTTGCATAGTTCTACTGCCCCCTACTGCTCGGGTGCTGGAACTACATAGTTTTCTGTCGTTGTTTAGACGCTGTACACTTCGAGTAAGGAGTCTGGTCGTTTTTGCTAATTGCTCGGTAGCGTTGTCAGGGATGAAGCAGACAGAGACGGATTGTGGTGTGCTAAACTCTGGAAGTTTATTTAAGTTTCTCTCAAGTTCCACTGGTTTACTTTGTTTCCTTCCCTCAGACAGAATAAAGGCAGTACACAGTTTATATAGTCATTGTCACGTCACACATCGAAAGACATACGTGTCACAAAGAGACAGTCACATCATAGTCAAAATAATCAGAGTCCTTGTACAGTCCTGCACGTAGGCCATATTGCTATCTAATACTAACACCCTCCCCTTTGATCACATAATCACATGTGATCACTCAATTTGATCAATCGATAAAGTGAAAAAAAAAAAAAAAAAAAAAACTTTTAAAAAAAATTATTAAAAAACAAAGAAAATGTATGCATTAAACTCATAATCATCAAAATCAATATCAGTGGATTTTATCCTCTATCCTGGGAAAAAAAATAAATAAATAAAGTAAATAAACAAAAAAATAAATAAAAACAAACAAACACTATTGGACACACAAGAACTCAGCAGATTCAGTCAAAACACAGACAAAAACGAGCTGAGTCTCAAATTAGAAGCTAATTTCACTTTTATTACTCTATACTTTTATTCTAATGATAATTGTTTACACTACACTCCACTTATTTCACTGTATTATTTTCACTTTTTAATCTTAGACTGTATACTTTACTTTTACTATTCACTATAGTTTAAAACTATTCTAATCTATTCACAAATATGTGTTGCATATTTGCTTCTATTGAGCCATATTCTTAAACATACATTTTAATCTAATAAATCTCTCTGTTCTGTGGTTTACACTCTAATTATCAGTGGCATATTATCAGTGGGATTTTGCTCTATGTCTACTCTACATTCTCAGGAATAAAACTGAACACAGAAAGACAAATGGTTAATATGAACATTATTATGGCGGTCAGTTTTCCAAATACATTTGTTGAACCAGGAAGTGATGTCACTTCCTCCTCTCAGGCAGTTTGGGATGAATGTAAATCATTAATCAAATTAGTATTATCCTTACAAGAGCTAATCTATTTTAGCAGGTTTGGGGTTGGGGTCAGTTATTCTACAATGGTATTTGTGCTGGAAACTTCTCAATATCTAAATATCTACTATTGTGTTTTTGTGCTATACACAAATACATCAAAATGCTTTTGAATCTCTGTTGGTTCTAATCTATCTCATTGATCTAGGCATTAATCTCGGCTATACTCATTAACTTTTTGCATTGTCAACATTCACTCATGTGTGAACACAAGTGAATTTGGCAAGTATCTAATAAAACTGTACATAAAACTGTAAGTAACTTTATCTACTTCTGAAGTAAATGTTTGTGAAATGGTCCCTTTACCATTTGATATTAGCACTGGCTACAAATCTCTATTTTTGAAAGAATCTATGGTTGATGTCTCTATTTCTACACTATTGTGGCTCTAAAGCTCGGTTGCAGCTTGAGCCAAGGCATATTTCTAGTTTGTGACTTCTGTCACTTTTAATGGCTGTAACATAATTCTGATTCTAATATTTTAGCTGCTCTATCAAAAGGATAACATTGTATGGTACTATTTTAACTCTTACGTGGAAATATGTTTATGAACAACAAAGGAAGTCAAATTCTACTCTTTTACTACTATTTAACATCTACTAAAACGCTACAATACTCATACTTTATCATTTTAAAACATTTTAACAGTTGCTCAGTCTCCCAGACTAAAAAGTCAAAGTTTTTGTCAGATGTCTGAATACTTAGCATGTATATTGCATTTGGTCACAGGTTCTGGTTGTAGCAAGAGCATCAGCAATAGACGTTTTTTATTGGCTGGTTCTTGTTCTGCAAATGGCTGTGTCCAATAGATCATCAGATGTCCAGAAGCTAGGGACAAACAAAAACAAAAGAAAGAATCATGAGTATCTCTCTCATTTAACACTCATCAATGTATGATTTTAGAAATATAAACATCACTCCCCAGTTTTCTCTCTCAGGTCCTCAGGTCCTCAGGGTCCTCAGGTCCTCAGGGTCCTCAGGTCCTCAGGGTCCCCTGAGGGTGAGTCTCAGTCGTCATCAGGTCAGGTCATATTTCGAGAGATGTCATCTTGGACATCGGAAGGGTCCAAGCCATGGTTTTGGTCTCTCCAGATGCACATCAGGATCTCCAGATACAGTCTTTTCACTTGAAGCACATCAGGTCATTTGCGATGCACTTCTGGTCAATGGTGCAGTGTCACAGTTCCTGTACACAGCTTGTTATGCAATAGTTACTCTCTATGGTTAGTCACTTTGATTCTACTTTAACACAATTTCTATTCATGCTGTTGCTTCTGTCCCTCAGACAAAAGCAAGCGCAATGATTCAGTTTACTTCTCTAATTTGTGTTTTTATCATATCTAATTCTAATCAATGTAATTACTTCACACAGTACAAAATCTACAAATCAAAAGTGTCAGGACAGAGGTCAATTAGTCCATGACAATATAGAATTCAAATGAACATTTCTGGTCTCAAAAAATACTGATTCAACTAAAGATTCAAGTGATAGACAATTAAAAATGTGTTTACATTGGAGTAAACTTTTAAAATGCTTTTTTCTCATGTTCTGCTTTTTCATGTATCTATATGTAAATGTGAATGTGTGAGTGTATGAATGTATGTGTGTGTGTGTGTGTGTGTGTAGGGTGTGAATTTTGGGGTTGTGTCTCCAGACTCCTCGAACCACCTGTAGGTCTCAAAGGTCACACTGTGGTGATGCAAACCAACTGGACACACTCTCAACTCTCATTCAGGTCTCTCCCTGACGCTCCACCCATCACGTCTCCAGATACCTCTCTTTCATGGCCCCGGTCTCTCTCACACCCACTCAGTTCTGCAGTGACGTGGGAAGGGGCAAGGAGGTGGCATTTCCCTTTGCTCTTTGATCTGTGACCTGTGGCTGGGTGGGCTTTGGTGTCCAGTGTCCAGCAGTGACCTCTCGTACAGTGTGGCAGAGTCTGAAAAACAATCCTTGAGACGGCCAATTTAAAAACAACAGATATGTGAATGAGATTGTTTTTCTCCCTAAAGTCAAAACAATTTTGGAGCGCTCTGGGTTTCCAAGCGCTATGTAAATAAAGATTACTTATTATCTTACTAATGATGACATTTTAAGACCAGAAACTCTCTTAATAAAAAACAAGACTCAAATCTCTTCAACCTTCAACCTTTAAAATATGTATTATGTACTTTTGTACTGTGTGTTTAATTATCTATGCATTCTTGGGTTTCTTGAAAGACGCCATGAAATGAAATTATGAAAAATCTCTATAAAAATGAACATTAATTTGTAAAAACGTTTAAAACAAAACTTGAAATCAAACAAAAGATTTAGCTCCAGCTAAACTGGATTTGGTTCAATAAAACTCAATTGTGCGTCGGAGCTGCCTCCTCCTGTCGCTGGGTAGCAGGAGCAGCAGGAGCAAGGTCACGCGTGTAGTCAAAACAAAAACATCACCGCTTGCAATGGGTGAATTGGGTAGAGTTTAACTTAATAATATAATACTTTTACAGCTAATCCTAATTTTCCCTCTTTCTTTTTTAGACGAAGTCTATAATCAATAATCACTTTTAACACAGATTCTAATTTAAATGTTTGAAAAACGGCTTTTGTAACTAAAATAAAAACCTGAAAACAAACACAACTCACAAAAAGTTAAGAAATAAGCAGCAGATTTAAAAGAATGGAATCTAGAAATATGTTAGGTCTAAAAAGAATTGCACAGCTTTAGCACTAATATTTGGGTTTCAAAAAACATAATATTCAAAACTTATTCACTAATGGTGTTTAAAAACGTTTAACTGTGTCATAACACAAGGTTCAAATGCAAATTTCGAAAATTTAACTGAATAACAACTATGAAAAGCCTAAATCCTAAAAGCAGTATCTTTGCTCTGATTCAGAGCCAGAGCAGCGAAGGAGGGGGCCGTTTCCCTGACCACGGCAGCAAGATAGTGCGACGCACACACAGACAGAAAGTAGTGTTTTAGCAAAAATGCAAAAACAGAAAGAAGAATTCAAGATTACTTTGCGAATATAACTTGTAGTTTATACTTTTGTCATCCAAGTCTAGAAGTGATCACTTTCCACACTTGTAACAAAAGGCACTCTTGTCTTTAACGTTTACGCTTCTATCTTATCAAGGTAGCAAACTAATTTAAACTCAATCTCTTTCTAAAAAACAAAAACAACTGTTGGATACAACCCTCTCATAGCTTAACTGTAGATAAAACTCGGCAAAAAATTTAAATAACTCACGAAAGCTCTCATAGCTCAACTTTAGATATAACTCTGCATTCTCCGGTGAACTCTGTTCACGCCAAAAAACAAAAACTCTTCTGTATGTAATTTAAACCGTGATCACTGAAATATTGTTGCTTCTTTACTTTTGTCATTTATCAGCCTGAAATTCGTCAATTTCAAAGCTTTTGTAACAAAGGCCTCCTTAACACGTTTCCCTTTTTATAATTACTTTTAATTTTACTCCATGGTTTCACTTATGGATCCTCACTTATGGCCTTTACACTTTATGGATCCTACACTTTTTATGGCCTTTACACTTTATGGATCCTATTCACTTTAATGGCCAACACTTTTCACTTTATGGATCCTCACTTATGGCCTTTACACTTTATGGATCCTACACTTATGGCCTTTTCACTTTATGGATCCTATACACTTATGGCCTTTTCACTTTATGGATCCTCACTTATGGCCAACACTTTTCACTTATTTGAACACAATTTAGAGAGTTCGACAGACCTCAAAAACAGACCAAAATTTAGCTAGTATCCAATTATGCAGACTTTACATTTAAAAAGGTGTCTGCTTACCTTATTCTTGTCAAACAGGATCCAAGGACTGTCCGAGAGGTCTGCCAACTCTTTTCCGCGTCGGAATATTCAATTTAAAAAACAAAAGTGACAGAAGCGACAAGAAGCATCCAGGAACAGCTCTTCCAGCCTGCTGGAATCTCCGCTCCCAGACACAGCATGCCGATCTCTCACGCCGAGGAAAAGAAACAGAGCAAACTCCCTCAAAACAATCCAGAGAATGGCACACACTGAGCCGCACATTCTCCACCAAATCTGTCAGGATTCAGCAGAGAGAGACGGATCGTGGTGTGCCAAACTCTGGAAGTTTATTTAAGTTTCTCTCAAGTTCCACTGGTTTACTTTGTTTCCTTCCCTCAGACAGAATAAAGGCAGTACACAGTTTATATAGTCATTGTCACGTCACACATCGAAAGACATACGTGTCACAAAGAGAAAGTCACATCATAGTCATAACATGGAGTCCTTGTACAGTCCTGCACGTAGGCCATATTGCTATCTAATACTAACACCGTCTCCGTCTAAACGGGGCCTTTTGTTTGGACAAAAATAATTCACTGTGTGTGTGTGTATTTTTATGTCCAAATACCAGACTTTATTCCAAAGTGAAAAACTTGTTTTGTTTTTTTGTTGCTCTGATTATTTGTTGAGTATTAGAGAAGTAGCCAATTTCAAAAACCTATTAAATCTCACTCTCATTTTGTCTGTATTTTGACTAGGAGTGTGACAATATATTGATATGGCAATGTATCGTGATACTTTCTCACACAATCGATTATCGATATGCTTTTCGATTTTAAAAAAACATAATTTTTTTAAGCTTTATTTGAAAAAAGAAGTATCGATACTTAAAGCTGCACTAACTGACTTTATTTTCGTATTCATTACGAAAATGCTATCCATGTCCATGTAGTGCATTGGGATATACGTCCTTTTGAAGAATAATTAGCGCAGATTTGTGCTGGCGTGACATTATATTTTAGATCGAGTTTTGATGAAACAAGGAAGAGAATGTGTTTCGGGTCGCAGATTGTGACCAATCACAACGGACCAATAGCCCCCACTTTCGTGAGAAATCTACAGGTCCGTTAGCACAGACAGCTGAGTTAGCACAACAAGCCGAGGAGCTAACCTGAAACTTCGTGTCTTCGTCACCGGGTACTGCTTACACAGCGAGACAGCTCCAAAAGAAAGTCCCATTCCTCCGCGCTTCCCGGTTCTATCGTTTTATGGTCACGCCATCCACGTGCAAATCCATATCCATGTATTATCCATATTGAGAAACACTAGCTCCGTCCCAACAGTGAGTGTGTTTGGGGGGCGATAGCTTCGTGGGTGCGGGGAGGGGAGCAGAAAGAGCGAGGCCAGCGGGTCCGCAGCTTCAAAATCCCAAAGTCAGTTAGTGCAGCTTTAATATATGGCTTGTTCACTTTAATGTTACACTTGACCCTTTATCAATTGTTCACTTAATTTATGCCATAAATATTAGAAAAATATTATTGTAGGTATATTTTTGACCTATATATCGATATTCACGTCATATTGTGAGCTAATGGTTATTGTGAGCTTTGTATCGCACATCATATCATATCGTGAGGTGCCCTGAGGTTCCAACCCCTAATTTTGACTGAACAGGAGAGCAGGGAGAAAGTTGCCAAGTACTGGTCTTGGGGCTCACTTAAGATGTTATTCAGATAAACCACAACAAAAGAAAGTACGAGGGAAATACACAGGACTTTATGTGAATGGGTCTTTACTGTTAATAAGTTGCTATTTAAATCCAGTATAATAGCTGTGGTGTTTTTGCTGGCAGGAGGCTTGCATTCAGAGGGACGGACTCTGAACGAAATTCTGTGTCTCAGAAGGACTAACCAAGACCTGACAAAAGGTAACGCCAGTACAGACACGTTTCTTGCATTCCTTGCTTTGCTATTGCAATAGTTTACTTTGTGTTGCCTTTGATTTCTTACTAAAACATGATATCATGAATAGCCCTCTAGAAATGTATACAATGATATAACATTATCTCAATTGATCGTTACTACGTTGGTTCAGATAAAATTCCGCTTGGAGTAGGGCTGGGCAATAAATCGAATTTTGGCAATTAATCGGCTTTTGAAAAAATCAAATTCGTGAAAAATATGAAAATCGTGAAATCGAATGAGGCATATTGTGAGAGTTCCAGCAGCACATCAATTATACTTGCGATATCAGCACAGTCTGTACTAGACTTTAATATTATGTATTGGGGGAAACAAATTAAAAATAGTTTTGAAACTTAAATATTGAGCGGCAAAATAAAAAATATTTTAAGGGCAAAGTCTGTCTTGAGTGACTTTAATGAAAATCGATTTAAAATCGACATCGTCCAAAGCAGGAAATAAAATCGAGATTTTAGTTTTTTGCCATATCGCCCAGCCCTAGCTTGGAGTAAATGGTAGATACCAAACATACATTACTTAGTTTTTTTTCTCACTAGTTTTATTAAAATTATTTTTTTTGGGGCGGGAGGGTTCCCATTAAAAGAATTCCATTATTTGAATGGGAACCGTCAAAATGACTGCTTTGGAAGTTTTAGTAGTTCCAGAATTCTGTTAATTTCATTGTTATGGGCAAAATTGCCAGACTGAGTGCTACTTTTTGTGTTTTCAATTGACTGTCTTTTCTTCTCTGCGTCTGTCGTCTCTTGAAGCCAAAGTCTCACGTTTCAGAACTGTATTGTTATTCAGAACATGTTTTTCATTACTCTCATTTTTACCTGGATCTATCGTTCAGCCCCGTGGGTTTGTGCGCTTGCTCCGGCCCAATGACAAAGCAGGACATTCATGGGTGTGCATTTATAGTCGTCATTGGTCAAAGTGAAAAAAAAATGTGTGATTTTCACATCACTACGATATGGACAGCGCACTTGCCAATGAGATTTTTTCCATAAATTGTGCAGCGCTATATCAAAGTATTGCCTCCTGCAAATTGATGTTTTGGGTGTTGGTGTAGGTGTCCAGCTGAGGCCCCTCCCATGTCCCCAGTGGCCCCTGAGCTTATCAGGCTCTGCACTGCTGCTGCTGTAACAATCTTATTTGCAGCATGTGCTTCTGACTGTAGCCATACATCTCCAAGCCCCACCTCAGTTTCCTTGTTTGTCATTTGTTGTCAGCACTATGTTTTCGAATGTAAAAAATACTTTTCATTGAAGTTATCCTCTTTCTATAACCTATTACTTTTAAACCTTCCACTTAGCTTTTAAAGCATGTAAGGTCCAATCTAAAACTATAGTAAGAGGTGCGATCTTGAGCTGCGTCTGTCAAGGAGAGTGATGAGGGTGGAATGCAGACAACGCTCTCGTTATATTGGACATCTCACTCTTGACTCACCCCCTGAAAGTTCACATATGTTGAAGGTTTTAGTTCTTGTCGACATCATTGGTCTCTGAGCAGTCTCTCTGTTTCCAACTTTGTAAGACGAGAACAGCCATCCTGAGGCTGCCAACTCCAGGAGACTGTATGAACCCTGTGTTTGTGGAGGAAAGTGGAACAGACTGTACTTTGTGCTCTGAAAAAACCTACTTCATCCTGAAGTGCTATAAAAAAATGACTTATGTTTAGACTTAAGACATTTGCCATGTTTCTAAATGGATTATTATTGTTGTATGAAATGTTTGATTTTGTATATTACCATAGTCTTATTTCTTTGTCTCCTTTTTTGTAGTGCCACAGCATTAAAAGTCCAGAAATCCTTGAACTCGGATTTGTACAGCCTCGCTGCACTTCTGAGCAAACACATTTACAGAGGGTTTTGTGGAAGTCTTGAGCGATGCCAAGGAGGCCTGACCAGCCTGCTGCCTGCTCTGTCCAGCTCTGCCACTTCACTACAGAGCCCTGAGATCGGCTTCTGAAACACCTTCACCTCCTGTTTCCAGGAGAGAGCTCAAACAGAACGGAGTCTCATTTACAAACCACACACACAGGTATTGCACTAAATACACTGCTGTTTTAGCTCATTATCAATTACACATAAATTAGCTGTGACCTTCTTTTTTTGCTCTCCATCTCTGCATGTTTCACTAAAATGATCTAATTTCTCATTTGTGTGACCTTTCCTCCTTACTGATCTTGTGTGGCCTGTCCTTTCTGTGAACGCTCTGCTCCAAGTCTGACAGACTTCCCTGTCTCTGTTTTCAGACATGGCTCCCATACGGGACTCCGTCAGCCACTCTCCTAATCAAACAGGTGACACACAGAGCTTGGTTAACACTGCACTCAGTCTCTCCCCTCCACTTTCAGTCTTTGTTGCTATTTGCAAAGTTGAAATTATATTCATGGATTTTCTTTCCTCTTTCAATGTCTATCTTCTCTGATCTGACGCTGTTCTTGTTCCTCTTGGCTTTTTTTTTTTAATTTTACCACACAAAAAAACGGTTTGCTCACTGTTTATTGTATTTGCAGGTTTGGAGCATCCTGGCTTGGACTCGCAGTATGAGCCTTCTCCCTGGTCCTCTGACTCTCCATGCAGCACTGAAGGCAATAACTGGACCAAAGTCCTAGTTGACGGAAGTATTGACAAAGCCAACAACTCGTCTGACTGGCCTCCCTCCTCCTCAGTTTCTTGCTCCTCCTCTTCTGCATCCTCTGGGTGTGGGTCGGGATCGGATCCGGAACTAGCGTCAGAATGCATGGATGCAGACTGTAGTTCATCAGTTGGCTCTGATAAATGTGCTGATGATGTGGCCTCAGTGATGTCAGCAATCACTTCCTCTTCCGTGGTTTCATCTGTGACTTCCACAATGATGATCAGCACCTCAGTCAATGGCGACGCCAATGGAAACAAGCTGGTGTCTATCAATGGTGGAAACGATACCGTAACGGGGCCCGCGCTCTACACTGTGACAGGGCCCAACAGTATTGGCAGCAATAATATGGGTAACCACAACAAGCTTCTCAATAACGGGGGTGTGTGGGGCATTCAACCAGACAGTAATCTAATCACAGGTGGAACAGCCCCATGCGCCAATGGGGCGTTAAACCCACATGTGTTGAAAATCAATGCCAACCACGGTGCCTGGTCTCAGGGCCCAACTTCTAGCCCTGTATCACAAGACCAGCGCCCCCCTCAGGCTCCAGGAATCACTTCAAAACATGGTATTGCTCCCCAACAAGGTCCGGCGCTGGGATGGGGTGGCATGGCAGCTCCAGGCAACAAGATGGACGACTCTGAAATGAATAATGGTACAGTTAACACCAAGCTGTTGGGCAGCAGTAGGGGAAATGGTGGTCAAGCTGCCAACACTGAATCAAATGGACCAAATAACACTATAAAGATGAATACTACAACTACTAACACCATAATGACCTCTACTCAATCAAACTCTATTACATCTTCCCAATTTACTGGGGATTGTTCCTGGGGTACCATTGGAACAGGAACTGCAGCTTCGCTGGCTAATGGAAACTCTTCATCAGCCCCACAACCAACTAAAGCAGACTTGGCTGGTAGGGGGGGCTTGGGTACGCCTTGGGGTGCATCTACCCTCCCAGGAGACAAGGGCCCCCAAAATGTAGACACTGTGAACCTGCGAAACCCCCCTTCAATGCAAGCTGGAAATCCTCAAATCTCCTCTGCAGCTTTTAAAAGTAATAACCACAATAACGCTTCAGTCTCACACTGGGAGCAGGGACCTCCCAATAACCCAGCTCATTCTCAGGGCACAATGTCTCGGGTTGGAGGATCAGCTGATCACACAGGGTCTGTTGGCCAATCCGGAAGTGGAAGCCAAATTACAATGGGCTCGCCTGCTGGTGTGCCCCGCCCCTGGGGAAGCAGTGCATCATCCTCTTCCTCTTGCTCATCTGAGTGGGGCTCTGTCCCTCCATCAAACACCCCCTCTGATGGTCAGAAAGGAAGCTCAAGCAATGGCTGGAAAAGCCTGGAAGATGACGCAATTGGCATGGGAAACGCCGGAGCTGGAACAGGAGGGTGGGGACGCTCAGGTGGCAGTGAAGGAAGCGGAGAGAGCTCTGTAGGTAGATCTAGTTCCGACAGGGATAACTGTTTAAATGGTGGCAACAGGAGGAAAGTGGCCAATACAGCAACTTTGATATCAGCTTTGACACGCTCCAATGTAGATCCACGGGTGTTGTCCAATGCTGGTTGGGGTCAGACACCAGTACGACAAAACACTGTCTGGGAGGTCAGTTCTGCTCAACACCATCAACCACCCCCACGAGAAAATCCAAAACATCCCCATTGGGGAACAGGATCACAAGCACCTACGCAAACTACAGGTATAGTTTAGTTCATCTTGTCTGCTATGAAATGATGATCTATTCTAATGTTATTTTCTTTATCACAGGCTGGGGAGAGCAAAGAACCATGTCCACATGGGAAAACAAGGGTTCAGGAAATGGTGGAAACGGTCAGAGCGGATGGGATGATGGCTCTAACAGCAGCAACACGTGGATGAACAAAGAAGACGGGTATTTATATTGTTTTTATAAATTATCAATCCTGAAACTATTAGGTTTGACTAACTTTTCAATATTTTAGGTCAAACATGTGGACTAATGCCCCTAAGCCTCAGCAGAGCTGGAATGGTAATACTGGTGAAAGCTGGTCAAACAATGCAGATGCTTCGAGGGCTGGGGCCAGCAATCATTGGGGAGATCCACCAAAAGGAGCTGGCTCTATGAGCTGGGAGAGTGACAGTGACCGGTCTGGCTCTGGGTGTTGGAATGAAACTGGTCGAAACAAGACCAGTAACAGTAACACCTGGGGTGGGAGTGGAGGATCCAATACCCCAGACAACAGCACCCCTAATCCTGGCTCTAACTGGGGTGAACCAGTTCACAAGCCCAGTCCCATGAGTAGGCATCAAGGCTGGGGAGAACCTATGAAGAACAACTCAAACGCTCAGAACTGGGGAGAACCTCCCTCCAAATCTAGCAATCCCTCCAACGAGTGGGGCAAAGGCCCAGAGTCCGGTGCACCCAGAGGCGGCCCAACCTCAAATAACAAGCCTTCAGGTACTCATTGGTTAAATGAAGCTACTCTGTGAATGTTGTCCTTTTGACTCAACTTGCATTTTAAATCATATTTCCTTTTAACTTAAAAAAGGCTGGCTTGGAGGACCAATGCCCACCGCTGGTCAAAAAGAAGACGTATCAACTGGGTGGGAAGAGCCTTCTCCAGAATCTGTTCGCAGAAAAATGGAAATTGACGATGGAACTGCTGCATGGGGAGATCCAGGTGTGTGTTTGTGTGCACACATCGTACACACAACTGTAATCTGTGTAACAATTTGTAATGGTGTGTTGTAGGTAAAAATGTAGGTGGCTCTATGAACATGTGGAACAAGCCTGGTCAGACAGATCCGGAAGGCCCCTCCCCTGCCCACCAGAACCACACCTCTATGCGTCCTCCACAGCCCCAGGAAAAACCTTCTGGGACAGGTATGTGGCCGTGACTTTTAATGATGAGAAATCAGGAATTAAACTCTTAAACATCAAAACCAGTATGTGTGTTCATTGGATACAATATGGAACAATTTATCACAGGGGGATCAAATGACATAGGTGCCTAAACTTAATCATGTGTTATATTTGAATATGTGAGACTGTTTAATTAACAACTGTGCTAGTCACTAGTTATATAGGATGGTTTTACACTTATAATTACATTAAGGTTAGATAAGACAAACCTTAACAAATGTTGTATCTAACAGGTTGGGGTGACTCATACCCTCCTCAAAAGGAGTCTTCCACATGGGGAGAACCAGCTCAGCCTGTTAAGGTGGACAATGGTACATCTGCCTGGGGCAAAGCCATTGACAAACCAGGATGGGAAGATTCTAGTCGTGATGGCCGTCAGGGCTCTGGATGGGGAGCACAGCAGAAGTCTGGTGCGTTGAGGATGGTTACAAACAGCCTTGTGCACTTGTGGTTTCTATGACTTCTAAAAGCTGTTTCCTTTCAGGCCCTAAGCCCATGGGAACATGGGGAGGAGAGGAAAGTAATACCTGGGACCAAGAGGAAGAGGTCGAGATCGGAATGTGGAATGACGGCCAACAAGACACTCGGTCACATGACCAAAACACCTGGAACTACAAGCAGAAAAGCTCAAAGGTTAGATTTACTGTACAGGTCTATTTCATTGACCTACGTTTCATCCAAGTTATACAAATGGAGTTTAAGAACAAAATGATGAATGTTACAGATGATGAAACCATCTCCAAAACCAGATGAACCATGGATGAAGCCCTTTGTTAACCAGTTCAATGGCATGAATTTCTCTGTGAGTCCTATTTTAATGTATTAATACTAACTAATAACTAACTTGTATTAACTGTGAGGTGGTATTACAGAGGGACGACGACCCCATGAAGTCTGGAATGATGCCGGAGAAGCGCATGGACTTGAGTAGCATGGGGGACCTAAATGGAGTTTTGGCAAAGAACCTTGCATCTCGACATCTGCTTCACAAGGATCCAATGGATCGTGGTTCTTACTATGACAAGGTATTTAAAATATGAAGTGATCATCCTTGCAGGATGTAGTCCTGCTACTTCCCCAGTGGATGTAGTCCTGCTTCTTACCCTCTAGTGCCCCCCAGTGGTTGTAAAACAATGCATCAGGAATGTGCTGCAGCTTCTCTGCTCTGATCATTAGTTTATTTATTACCGTACTTTCTGGACTAAGTACGCTTTTATTTATATAGTGCCCTTCACAGACTAGAGTCTCAAAGCGCTTTACAATTGTTGTGGGCATATGTCTCTCCCTGGTAGCGAGGTTGTGATGCACATATTAACCGCAGTGTTCAAAGAACTAGAAAAAAGTGGCAGCTTATAGTCCGGAAAGGACGGTACTTAATGTGACTAGTCATTACATATGAATGCTTTACAATTCCGCAGCTTTTTTCTGCTTGTCTATTTTCTTTTCCTCCTTTTAGTTAATTTGCATAATAACAGTTGGATTTTCTCCTTTCCCATCTCTCCTTCACTGCTCACTTGTGGCCTGCTTCTGTATTGCGCCTGGCTTTGGCAGTTGTCTGTTTCACCATCAGCTTACAATAACCCAGCTTCTGATGAGCTCTCTCAGTCCATGAGCTTTCCTAACACCAAGTCTCCTCAATCTGTCCCTTCTCTTGACCCTGGATCTCCTGCCCACTCTAACCACGGCACTGTTCGCCAGGTGAGTTAAGGCCACGCTGCTTTAATCAATACTCAAACTCTATATCATTGAAACACATATTAACCTTTATTTCCTTTTAAACTGGAGTGCCTTTAAAATGCATTTGTGTGTGACTTTGTTTACTTAGAATATAAAACCCCTGATGGGTGGCAGCAGCATAGCACAGGGCAGAGGTGGTCCTCAGCCCCAGATTCCTTCCCAACCCAACCTCCGTAACCAAGTGCCTCCTCCCATCCTACCCTCTCAGGTAGTACACTACCAGAGACTATTGAATGGCTGGGTTGTATTTATTTACAATGTATTAGTGCTTTAGTGTTCATGTGTATGGTCAGATAATGTATATTCTTGATCACTTAAGTCATACAACCATTTCTAGCAGCCATGTGCTTTAAAGAATCTGAACTGTCCATGTGTGTGGACGCATGAGCACTTGGTCAGGTTATTAATATGCTTGATGTACTTTGCAAACAGGAAGTATACATACAGTAAAAATGATTTATTGTAACACAAATACGTGGTGACTGTAGTTAGATCTTACATTACATTTTAAGGAACTTCATTACTTTGGTGACTGTAATCCAATTACTTAAGTATTTTCAACTACTTAATAGCATCTTTGAATGTGCTCACAGGATTCTGCTCCATCTAAACCTCAACATGAAATAAGAGCTGTGCCAAACATGAATACAACTAAAGATTGATATCTCAATATTGTCTGCTCTCCTTTGGAGACGTGTGGTTACACTCTTCGTGGACAGTCTTTACGTATTCATTCATGTGACTGTTTCATATTTTACCTTTTCTCTGCTTTCACTTTCACACTTGGACACATGTTCCTGTGTTTCCCATGTCTGGAACATACACGTATGACTTTACATTAATACAAACATGTTGATGCAGCCTTTTTAAATGTATTTCCCTTTGGATTATTTTTGGATTATTTACTTTACTATGTATGTGATAATGTCACATACATAGTGACATACAATTTCTCACTGTCTGAAATTAAACATTTGACTAAAGTAATGTACAAGAAGAATATCATATCTCTCAGTAAGTGACATTGAGAAAATATTTCTTATAACAATATGGACTTATAATATCGTAAATTTGACTTGTCTGTAAACTTCCTGTTTCGGGTGTTTCTTACGTGCACATGCTGATCATACTAAAACACTGAATGGCTGAGTGTTTGCAGAGAACTGTCCTCTGGCTTCTACACAAAATGGCTGCCTGTTTTAAATCCTGTTTATACATTTGTGAACAGCTGCTGTTTTATTTGATGAAACCTGTTTCCCGTGCTGCTTAGGCTGCTCCATCGATGCTGAAGTATCCTGGAGGTAACGGAGGTCTGAACCCCTTATTAGGCCCTCAGCAAGTGGCTATGCTCAACCAACTGTCCCAGTTCAACCAACTCTCGCAGCTCAACCAGTTACAGGTGAGCATCAGTGTGCAATAACTGTTTCTAAAACATTCGCTTTCTTTTCTCACATGTGTTTTTTTGTTCACACAGCGCCTCCTCCTCCTCCAGCAGCAACAGCAGAAGGCTCAGAACCAGAGGACGATGGCCGTGGGACGGCAGGCTGAACAGGTCTGTACTATGTCAGAGCTCAACCAGCTAGTACTGGTATCCAACTAGTTTAACAATGAGCTATTTCTCCCGGCTTAGGCACGTCCCATTGGCTCCTCTCCGTTGATGATGCAGCCTCCACGGCACCTGGACCCCTCCTTCATGAAACAACCCCCACCGATGAAGCCGTACATGGACAATTACGGCTTCAACCCTGATATGCAGAAGGATACAGCTCCTCTTGGACCCTTTGGCAACTTCCCTTTAAGTATGTTACAATATTCATACTGCATCAGTGCCAAATATGTGTTTATCACTGTGTCCCTTTTACTGTGTCTGCACCATTTTTTATAAACGCAAATATTGGTTAGTTTAGCAATTCACAGGAAAGCAAAATTTTTTTTTTTTATAGTCTATGATTTGGACAACCTTTTAACATTTCACTGCATTCAGTGGTTTGGCTTCAGAAAGACTTTGGTCACCTCAAGAGTCTATTTGGTTAAGAACAGGGAAGTTTCTTTTGTGGTTTTACTAAAGATATGATGTAGCACCTGATCATTATCAGGTTGTATTCATTGAGGGGTTGCATTTGGCCAGACCTAATCTTGTGTTTGTCTTCAGGTGTGAACTCGAACCTGAATGTACCAATGGACATGGGCGGTGGTGGATCCCTGAACTACAAAGAGCCACCCCAGTCCAGACTGAAGAAACTGTGGGCCGCTGACTCTATGGAGCAAAACAGCAAACCTGGTACGGTCACGTGTTTGCCACTTTGCTCGTCACATATTAGAAACACGAATGATGTATTTTTATATTTCTTTACACTGTTTCATCTGCATATATCTCACCCGTTAATTTGCCGAACCAGTTACATTTGAAAAGATAACATACGTTGTACATTTAAAGAATTCAGTTGAAGGCCTGCCGGAGCTTTTTCTGCTATACGTTGCACGCGACCAGAGCTAACGAGAAGCTTTGAGGATGTTACATTTAATATTTGTCGGGGTCACTAATTCTTTTTTTGAGATTGTTTATAAGAACCGTAAATGGCACCAAAATGTGAACGTATCCCTCTGCTGGAGACAAAATACAAAGATTCTCGTAAGACACAGAGCTTTCTGCTGACCTTAGCTGTTAGCTTCAATGTCGGCAATGAATGAAGGTCTAGCATTTTATTGACCTGTACTGGCACTAAACATCTGAAACTTAAGTCTTCAAAATGTGTGGATGAAAAGGGGGTTCATTTTTTTATTTTACTATGGCAGCCTTTTTTACATAACATATTTTTATTTTGAAGACCACTGATCTAAAAACTGACCATTTCAACATGAATCAAATTATGTACCTTTTCAGACCTATTTGTGATGCACCTTAAATAATCTCTTTTCGCGTACCACATGGTTCTAAGTGCTGGCGCAGTCTTCCTCAGAGTGGTCACATGATGTTCCTGTGATGTGTCTTTTAAGCGTTTTTTTGCGCTGCCTTCGTACCATCAGAGGCATCGTCAGCATAAAAGTAAAAACCGAGTAAAACATTCATTGAGGAAAACGGGGAGGGCTTTCAGTACACGAAACAAAATGTGAGTAGACTGCCAAGGCGTGCAAACGATCAACAAAATGCAAAACAGAACAAAAGAAACTTAAACCAGCAATTTCTAACCACTGTAAAAGAGCCCCATTGATATTGTGCTTGTCCCAGTCCATAAGTGGTTCTGAGGGCGACAAACTCTGACACTGGGTCAAAGAGTTAATAGAAATACTGACACCAGGTCTATAAACTGGGAGCTTTTTTACTCTCACACCTGGGATAGTAGTACCGTAATGAGCCAGATCTGGAGCTGAGTGCGGCAGCTGCATTCCTCGTCTTGAAGCATTGGGCCAGACACTGCGTATATTAGAACACGCTGCAGTAAAGATCACTAAACCGTTTTTTTTACCCTACAGGTGCTATCTCTTCTGGGTTGCGTCTGGAAGACTCTCCCTTCTATGACTTCCTCTCCCCTGGCCCATCTCCACTGAGCCCCCCTGGCCAATCATTAGGCTCAGTGGGCGATAGCTGGCCCCCTCGTGCCATCTCTCCCCCGCCCCATGGAAACACTGGCACATGGCCGCCAGGTATTCAAACAGCAACAGAACAAATGACAAAAAAATGATGTGTGTTTACTGATGCATGTCCTATGATTGCAGAGTTTCGGCCTGGTGAGCCTTGGGAGGGTTACCCCAACATTGACCCTCAAACTGACCCCCACCTGACCCCTGGTAGTGTCAGCAACAGTCTCTCCATAAACACCGTCCGCGACACAGACCACCTCAGGGACAGGAACAATGGTATGGCACTAACGCAGCTACCTGGGCGTCGTCTGCCAACCATGTGGACTAAACTACATGTTGAACTGTTCCCAGGGCCATCCTCATCACTGAACACCTCGATGCCTTCGAATAGTGCCTGGCCATCCATTCGTGCCTCCAGCCACAGCAGCTCCCTCAGCAGTACAGCACAAAGCACTTCAGGTCTGTTCTGACTGCACTTCTCGGCCTGTTTCATTTGTTCTGGAGTCAACATTTATTAGACCACCTAAACACACCTACACCTGTACTGATGTCAAAAACATGAGAACATACACTCAGAGTAAGCTAAATCTCTATGGCGACCATCAGCACTTTGAGTTGCCTTATGTATGAATTGTGCTATACAAATAAACTTGCCTTGCAAACTTGCTTGTAACAAGGAAGTATTTCACCTCATGTCAATTTAGATGATTTAATAAAAGCCTCTTTCTCTTGCAGTTAGACAAGCTGATTCTAAATGGTCTCCTGGTGGTAGTTCTGTGTCCAACACCTCCCTTGCCCATGAGCTATGGAAGGTTCCTCTGCCTTCTAAAGGTCTTTCTGTGGCAGCCCCCTCCAGACCCCCACCTGGCCTAACCAGCCAGAAGCCCAGCTCTGGCTCCTCAAGCTGGGACAGTTCATCACTAAGGTTGGGTGGATGGAGCTCCTCTGAGTCCAGATTCACTCCTGGTCAGAATCAAAGTCTCATTACTTTGTCATGTCTCACATTCCGCATATTGTTTTTGACAAGTTCTGTTCTGACAGGTTCCAGCTGGAGTGACAGCAGCTCAGGGAGAACCCAGTGGCTTGTTCTGAAAAATCTCACACCTCAGGTACTTTCAGAATAAATACTATTCTGTACCATTTCAAAGAGGTCTAGAGCTGCTGAACAATAGTAAATGTAACTCACTTGATCTGTTCCAGATTGATGGTTCTACACTGAAGACCCTGTGCATGCAGCATGGCCCATTAGACACATTCCACCTCAATTTGCCCCATGGGAACGCCGTAGTCTGTTATCGCTCCAAGGAGGAGGCTGCCAAGGCTCAGAAGAGCTTGCACATGTAAGCTTTAGTTTCTTCTGTGACTTTGAGTTTTATTCAACATTCCCAGCATTCATGAACGTTTTTTACAGGTGTGTTTTGGGAAACACGACCATTCTGGCTGACATAGCCACAGAGGAGGAAATCAAAGGCTTCTTTGCACAAGGGCAGACGATGGCTACTTCCTCCTCCGGGTGGCAAGCTATAGGCTCCTCTCAGAGCCGAATGGAGCCGTCTCACTCCTTTCCCAGCCGTGCTGTTGAACCCAACCAGTGGAGCAGCAGCGATCTCCACAGCGCCTCCCTCTGGGGAGGACCCAACTATTCCAGTGGCCTGTGGGGGAGCACCCCAAGCACCGAGACTGGAAGGATGAGCAGTACTTCTCCAATCAGCTCCTTCCTCCCGGTGGATCACCTCACAGGTGCTGGTGATTCCATGTGAACATCTGTCAGTCCAACTATCTGGGAAAGGGTTAGTAGAAAATTATCAAGAATCAACTGAAGAAATGTTCTTAAAAGTAGTTCTAAATGCAATGGCACTAGTTGGACTCTTACAAGATATTCAACAAAGCAGGGTTACACCTGTGGAAAACAAGTTACGTTTCTCTCTGCACATAAGTCCACTTTGTTTTAGCCCAACAACATATCAGTCAAAATACTTGAATCATGCAGGCCAATTCTATAATGTGAATGGATGGAGATTTGCTTCCAGGTAGTGCTCTTTCAGACCGAAAAAAGCTTAAATCAAGTTCATTATTATGATCTATTTTTGTTTCATTTATGTTTTTTACTATTCCAATTATTTTATTTTAAAATTTCTTTTTGTTTTGTTTTTTTGCATTTGTTTGCCGACAATGTTGGAGTATGAGCTTTTTAACTTTGCACTGAATGTGTTTTTTTTTTTTTTTTCTTGGTATATATATATATATATAATCTGCAATATAGAGGGAGCAGCCAGTTTTTCCAGTGTAGCTGTTTACTCATTGAGGTCCTTACATATGTATGATCGTATGTGTGCGTGTTTAGTGTGTGTGCGTGTGTTTGAGTGTACGCTCCTCTCTGCCTTGGCACGCCTACCTTACTGCGTTGTGGAGTTCAAGATCAACAGATCAGATAATCTGCTGATAGTTTAAGTGACATTAAAAAGTATCGCACCTATCTTGATTTAAAACTAAAGAACGTCATGCTCTGCAGTGCAAAGGACTGTAGCCACAGCTGGGACTAGCAAGCCTCGTCTTCCTACTGTAGGAGGCCAGGCCCATCTAGCAAGCCCCTCGGCCGCTAAGTGGCAGGGGGAACAGCACTTTCAGAATAGGCTTTCAATGTTTTGGAGGTGCCACACGTAACCTCTTGTTTACAAGACTTAGGAGGCAAAAAGTGTGTTCATTCTTCATTTTAATAAAAACATAAAAAATGAAAAATATAAACAAAAAAACAAAAAAAGACCAAAAAAAGTATAAAAAAAATTAAATAAAAAAAAAATGTTCTATTGAGGATGAAGACAATGCTTTGTATCTCTGGGAATTCGGATCAGTGTTTTTGGCCATGGCGTTGGTTATTTGAACTATTCCTCTTGTCTGCTAAATAACCAGCAATGGTTCTCAGGAAATGAAGCCAGTTTTCCCCCTTTTTGTAGTTGAAAGAAACTACGACTCCTTGTAGGAACAGAAAAATTCAACTTCTAGCACTGAAAAACCATGAATAGGTCTGTTTTTCCTTCTGCCAAATAACTGCTTTAAGCTGGAGAAGCTCATCACATGCTTTGAATATGCTGTCTACTGGAGGCTGACCACCTCCGCTCCTCTGATCCAAGAATCACAAATGGGGAGTGGTTATTGTATGCCTGTGTGACTGTCAGTGGAATCGTTTTGTCTTGTTGGACTTGTAAACCAAGAGAAAGGCAAATTTATATCTATGCATACTGTAACCTCTCGTAAGGCCTATGAGAGGCATTTTCCTCTATCTCACAATGTTTTAATAATTTCACTAAGTACATCAAAATGCTTTTTTATTGCTCTCATCGCCACAAATGTGTTTTTGAAATATGTCAAAAGTTTTAAAACGTAAAAAGCCTGATAGGTGATATTTTAACACAGTGCAAAAGTCGTCCACATTTCATTGCCTTGATTCTAACTGTGTCCGAAGATGCAACAAGTCAAGTGGCTTTTACCTGTTTACAAATAGATTATGATTGTATTGTACTTTTTTGTTTCCCTTTGGTGGGAGTGGGGGGCGCTCATCAGAAGGTCCTGAATTGTGTTTGAATAAGTTCTACTGCTGAAGTGTGACTCTGTGTTGTGAATGTAATCCACTTTTTCTTTTTTTTGTGGCAAAAAATACAATTGTGAATATTAGACTTGGTTACTATGATGCACAATTGTGGGATTCCTGACACTTCAGAGTAAATGAACAATATGTCAGCATTAGCAAAGCCATGGACCTCAATTATTTCCACGTCCTTATTCCGTGTGCACATTTCCCCTCCCCCCATTACAAAAAGAATCGTTCAGAAATACTGCAGCTGTTAGCTTATGTTGTGTTTCTAAGTTAAATCTTGTAAATTAATTTAAAAATGTGAGACGAACCCATAAGTATTAGCCAGATCTGACATTGGTGCGTGCCAGTATTGAACTGCTCTCTACCAAATACTTCAATCATACAATAGTTTACTTAATTCCAGATTTGTTTTCTTAACTATATATTTGTGTGTGTGTGTAATATTTTGTTCTGTTGTAACTACCGTTGTTGATCAGAACAGTCAGTTTATTTTTATTATTTGGAACTTGGTTGACAAATAGAACTGAGGAGCCTTGGATATTTGCACTTGGTTGGATGGGCAGGAGCTGAAGACAGGAGGGTGTAGTGGTGTTGGGAGGGTGAGACTGAGGTGTTGGTGTTCCGCTGGGCCCAGCTGGGTGTTCTCGGCGGCGTTGACCTCGTGCTTGACCCAGGTCAGAATGTAGCTGCAAACGGTTAATTGATTAGTAAGCGTCAATAAAACAAAACACAATAAAACATTTAGATAAAGCAACTACTGCTGAATGTTTGACTTATTCAACTACTGTTTTATGCCGATCGCTTGAGGCCTGAGTGTGACTGAGTGAGGGATGCTTGCTGATGACTCGCTCGGTGGCGTCGTGGATAATTAGCTGCTTCATCCTGGCTTTTCAGGGACTCAACCAGTTTGCTAGCTTCTGGCCTCCTTTTCCAAACCCTAAGCTAACTACTGAAGAGGAGCCACAAAACAGGGCCAAGTTTACTTGTCGGGTTAATATTCCTCCTGAACTCTCTTAAATAATTGTTCACTTTATTCATTGGGGTTCTGGCGGTACATTTGTGATGGAAAAGGTGCCTGTTTTGGCCTCTGTCTTATAGCGATGGTGCCCAGGTCAGGTACTCAGGAAGCAGTGTTGGTCTTCAGTAGGAGAAGGGACAAACCGCGACCTTCGCACAGCCCTGAAAAACTCTGATGTTACTGTTCATTTTCCATGTATGTTTTGTGTACCTGTGTTTGTGTGTGTGTGTGTGTGAGAGAATGCAGAACATAATGCCAAAATCAAGGAGTGAAGGTGACAGGGAAGGAAAGGGATTGTGTTTTCCTTGTTTGTGTTTCTGTACTCAAAAGCTGGACAATTCTAATGCTTGAAGAAATATGTTTGCAAAAGGATGGTGAGAGATAAACCACCATGAGCAATGTACAATCCCCAGAGCTGCCAAGCAGCTTCCCAGCAGGGCCGACGGGGGGACGAGGGTACAGGGAAGCTGACCGGTGACACTCTTACTACTTTGAATATTTAAGAATAATGTGACGTTCCTCTAAACTTTCCTGTGAGCATATTGTATCATTACTTGTACACCTGACTGCTCCTACTGTTGAACAAAAGTGCTAATGTTTTTTTTGTTTTTTTTTTTTTTTATACACAAAAGGAAAAAAATATAATAAAACCACAAAAATAATTGAAAAACTGTGATAATCTGCTGTTTTAAATGTCACATTTAGTACCTATACATACAAACCCTGAAAAGCTTTAGTCTAACCAGCACAAAGATGTGGGGGGTGTGGGAGGGACTTTGGGGCGGTAAAGGGGTCTGTTCTCAGAGACTATGCAGTGGAGTGTTGAACCCAAGCTTCCATATCTACCTTGGGTTTTGCTTTGTCTCAAAATATTTCCCCTTAAATTTGAGAAAGCAGTTGGAATCCCAACAATATTCCTCAAACATGTGCCATTATTGAATTGTGTGACTAGTACCACAACTAATAATGAAAGACCTTTAGTTCTTATCAGCCATTGGGCCAGTTGTAGCAGAGGTGAAGGAGGGGTTAGGTCCATTTCTTTACTTTCACAGCTTCTCCAAGTTGAGAGGAATGAGGCCGGTGAAACTGCAGATTTTACACAAGTACATTTTTATAGAGATTCTATTACACTGTGTGTGTGTAGTTTGATCACCTGTAAACCTATTATGCACATAGCTTTGGGAGACTGTTGAAACTATAATGTATAAACAATGTCTATAATCCATGAAACTACAAACTGAAAGACACTTTTTCAAATGTCTTCCTGGGGTCATCAATGGATTTTCTTAATCTTTAGGGAAACTGCACTTTTTGAAGGACAATCTTATTTGTATGGGTATAAATTTGACAAATTACGAAGTAACATATTACAACGTATAGAAAACCAACTCCAGTGTGCTCCAATAATGAATGTCTACTCTGATGCTGTCTGTTTGGTTCATTTAACTTTTATTTTGTTGCTTGGTTTGTTCTGTTTTTTTTCTTTTCTGAATTTTAGTGCTCTTAAGAGAATCTGTATTAGGTGTAGACTAGTAGGTTGTAGGACTTCTGTTGACTGTACTGATTACTGTTTGTAACCCTCTGGCTCACTCAGCCAGCATACAAAGCTGTATAACCTGGGTTCAACCCTCAATAAAATTATACTTAAATGTTGGCTCACTTGTTATTTGTCCAGTTTTACCTTGACAGCAACATGAAAGACAAACCGATGCATTTATAACTTTTTTTTTTTCTCTACCCACTTAGGCCTATACCTAACTTCTATCACTCTGCATTGCTGGCTATAATAGCACTTCGGATTAAGTTTAGTCCAATCAAATCAGGTTTGGATTTTGGGAATGGTAGGCTCTCAGACCGAAAGGGAAATCAAAGGGCTCGGGTCAGGAAAACTAATCCAAATTCAGCTAAAATGTATTCAACGTAGGGTCTAAGAAGGTGCACTTTTAATCGCTGGCGGGTAATTTTACCCGAGCATTGCACAAGGAATAACTGAACAGTAAGTTGTGGTTGAAACTTTGATTATTTCGATCAATTTCTACAATAATTCAGTGACTCTGATTAGATGATTTATCCTCAATTTCTCAATATTTCCCCTTTAATTTCTACAATGGCGTGGAATCTTGTGGATTAGGTTCTTTATCCTCTGATGGCAAAGCTGCACATTCATCTGGAACAAAAGCCTTCTAGTTCCTGTAAATTCCTGGGCCGCCTTGCATGAACGGCATATTTCGGCCCCGTCCCAATACTCGCACTTCCACCCTCGCGCCCCTCCTTTGCGCGTTCCCGATAAAGGGTGCGAGTGCGTAGGGTGTCCCAATTCTCCAGGGAGGTCTTTGACCCCGCCCCCTTTGCGCCCCTGATCCACACTTCGCCGTAGCCTGCATCTATGCGCACTCTGGCGAAGGATATTGCCCATAATTCTTTGCGATACACACCAAAACGTCGGGAAAATGCATTTAAATATACATTTTGAAATATATATGCAGTATGTGTGTAAATAAGTTTTGCTATGTTACTTGGAAAGAAGCATAAACGTCTGATGAAGAATTATGGACATTGTGTTTTAACAATTTAATAACTTTTTAAAGCAAGCGTTTATATAACATTCAATTTAAACTTTACACTTAGTACAATAATCTTAGAATGTATAAAAACTGACCAGATAACAGTTACTTACCCACATTTAACTTTAAATTATACAGCTATCTCTAATTAAAAACAACTAATATACATGTATTTTAACGTGTGTGTGAACCAATTCATGTTGTTTCCCAAAAGGTTAGACAAAGTTACCTTTAATTTTTATAAAGTTTAGGTCTGAAAATGACCATCTCTTGACGAGTCAATGACGTAACCTGCACTCAGTGTGCACTGTCCCAATTCCGCCTTTTTTGCACACTTGTAACCTGCGCACTCCAACCCTGGTGTGCACTTCGAACAAATGCACACTTCGTAGAGGTGTGTAGGGTGCAGTGTGGGTATTGGGACTGGGCCTATATCTCTCCAGACTCAGTTGAAAAACACGGAAACAAATCACTGCTGTAGAGCTCCTACCACCACCACCTGGGCTAAGTTGGTACTGCCTTCAAATTAAAGGAGGCAGTACCAACTTAGGCACTGACATGTGTATGTATATATGCACTTAAAGAGGTAATTGCTAAATATAGAAGACAAAATTCATCTGTTTTTATGTGCTTTTTGGATGCTTCAAAAGCATTTGACAGGGTCAATCATAGAAAACTATTCTTGAAATTAGCCCAAAAAGGTGTACCCAGTTATGCTGTGCGTTTTTTAGCATACTGGTACTCACAGCAAACAGTGCAAATAAAATGGGGGAGCAGTGTATCTACCCCTTTTAAAGTGAGCAATGGGGTCCGACAGGGGGGTGTTCTGTCCCCAGTGTTATTTAACCTGTATCTAGACGAACTGTCATCTAAACTCAAAGACTGTCACACTGGCTGTGTCTCTGGAAGAACTATTATGAACCATTTTTTGTACGCAGATGATTTAGTCGTGTTTAGCCCAAGTACGGCTGGTTTACAGCAGCTCCTTAATATCTGCTCAACTTATGGTCTGGAACATGATATTAAGTACAATAGTTCGAAGAGTGTGGTTATGATTTCTAAAACCAAGGAAGATAAGAACCTGACATTTCCTAACTTTTGTTTGTGTAATGATGTTTTGCATGTTGTCACCAAAATCAAGTACCTCGGGCACATCATCACTGAGGACATGTCTGATGATGATGACATTTACAGACAATGCAGAGTGTTGTATGCCCAGGCTAATACCCTGGCACGGAAGTTTGGCTGTTGTACAGAGAGAGTGAAGCTAACGTTATTTAAAGCGTACTGTACTCCCTTATACACAGGTCATCTCTGGTCTCATTATAAGAAAGCCAGCATGCGTAAGCTCCAGGTGGCCTATAATGATGCTTTGCGTGTGCTTTTGAAAAAGCCGAGATGGTCAAGTGCCACAGAAATGTTTGTTAATGCCAGAGTGAACACTTTACAGGCCGTGCTACGAACTTTGATGTACAGCTTTATGTGTCGACTGAACACGTCTGAAAATGAAATAATAGTGTCCCTTACGAATATAAAATGGAGTGCGACACGGTATCAATCTGACTTGTGGAGACATTGGCATGATTGTCTTTTTAAAATACCATTTTAATTGTTTGTCTTGTCCTTTATTTTTTTATTTAATTGTATTGGACTATGAGTCCGGAATAAAGTTGAATTGAATTGAATTAAACGTCCACAAATGACATCTTTCACCGAACAAGTGAGGAAAAAAAACTTCAAACGCTCTAAATCAGGATGTCCAAACTTTTTAGCAAGAGAGCCACTTTAGTTTATCAGACTTGACCTGAGGCTGACAACCTGGATTTAAAAAGAACTACTTGAGCGGGATAGACTGAATTCTGGAACTCTACTAAACACCTGTGCCCAGCCTTACTCCGCCCACATGAACATTTGAAATGTTTTTCTTTAAAAGGCGTTGCCTGGAGGACCAAGGGACAAGAAGGGGGGGCTCAGAATTATTCATGTAATTTCATTTTAATCCACTAGATGTTGCCAGAATACTCCAACCTGCTCCTGGGGCGTGTGTGAGGCCCAGTCCCAATACCCACACTGCACCCTACACACCTCTACGAAGTGTGCATTTGTTCAAAGTGCACACCAGGGTTTGAGTGCGCAGGTTGCAAGTGTGCAAAAAAGGCAGAATTGGGACAGTGCACACTGAGTGCAGGTTACGTCATCGACTCGTCAAGAGATGGTCATTTTCAGACCTAAACTTTATAAACATTAAAGGTAATTTTGTCTGACCCTTTGGGAAACAAAATGAATTGCTTCACACACGTTAAAATACATGTATATGAGTTGTTTTTAATTAGAGATAGCTGTATAATTTTAAGTTAAATGTGGGTAACTAACTATCTGGTCAGTTTTTATACATTCTAAGATTATTGTACTAAGTGTAAAGTTTAAATTGAATGTTATATAAACGCTTGTTTTAAAAAGTTATTAAATTGTTACAACACAATGTCCGTAATTCATTGTAACATTCAAGTAACATAGCAAAACTTATTTACACACATACTGCATATATATTTCAAAATGTATATTTAAATGCATTTTCCCGACGTGTTGATGTGTACCGCAAAGAATTATGGGCAATATCCTTCGCCAGAGTGCGCATAGATGCAGGCTACGGCGAAGTGTGGATCAGGGGCGCAAAGGGGGCGGGGCCAAAGACCTCCCTGGAGGATTGGGACACCCTACGCACTCGCACCCTTTATCGGGAACGCGCAAATGAGGGGCGCAAGGGTGGAAGTGCGAGTATTGGGACGGGGCCTGAGAGTTGAATGGGTTTATATCACTGGCGCAGACAAACTGACGTCACACAGAATTAAAGAGTCAATGGAGAGGCCAGGACCAATTTCAAATGTAGTACCACCAAAAAAGGTTCAGAGGGCGCCACACTGAGGTTTTTAGGCTCAAAAGTGAGATTTTGTCTAATTTGAACTAAAATGTCAACAAAATGACGATATGTAGAGAGCACTACAATAAACATTTCTGCAGTTTGAGTTAAAAGAAGTTGATTTGGTGTTAGAATACATCCTTATTTACACCACGGAACCATGGGTGGCACGGTGGCTGAGTGGATAGCACTCTCGCCTCTCAGCAAGAAGGTCCTGGGTTCGAATCCCGGTCGGACCAGGGCCTTTCTGAGTGGAGTTTGCATGTTCTCCCCGTGTCTGCGTAGGTTTCCCCCGGGTGCTCTGGTTTCCCCTACCACTAAAAATATGTACAATAGGTCTGGCATGCGCCTCCTGTTCGGCGACCCCGCTCCCATCTCTGGAGTGAGAGACAAGTGCCCAAAAATAATAACAATTGTAAACCGCTTTGTGACTCTGGTCTGTGAAAGGCGGTATATAAATAAAGATAACTCACACCACGGCTGCATTTTATTTGGAATGTTGGGGCAATAAAGTCATCGACTAGATTCCAGAGGGTCTGAGATTTACAACAGGGTATGGCATGACTGTATTGGAGCTGAAGTTGGTTGGATGACACCAAGTGCCTCAATGCCAACTTCGTGTTAGCAGAAGGGCCACATTAAATGTCAGAGGGCCGCAATTAGCCCCCGGGCCTGAGTTTGAACATGTCTGTTCTAAATACATTAGATCAATCCAAATATTAACATGTGAATTATGTTCACTTGTAAATAAACGTGGTTTGGGCCACTACACAGATCCTTCTACAGCTCCCTCATCGTGAAGCCTCTGTGAATCATTTCAGACCAACAACATGGCAACAACTCCATGGGCGGGACTAATTTGGGAAAGGCCCATTACAGATGGTTAAACTTCAATCAATATTGGCTTAATATGACATGTTTAAATGACTCAAAGAACATACTATGAATACAATGGTGAAAGCATAGGGGTTTTATTGATCGTGATGAGGCGCAGCATCTGAAAGACCGAGGTTTACCGATGCTTCCAAAGCACAAGTCAAATACAGTCACTAACAAGTGGTGACACAGGACATGGATGTGAGAAGTTCAGCTTGCTTCGTAAGAACTTATCTTTATGCAGAGTCACAACAGCAATGTTGCTCTTAAAATATGAACACAACTTTATACTATTAAAGATTCAATGTTGCTCAGTCACACAACTTCAAAAACGAGAAAATTAACTATTCATACACATCCTTTTTGTCTGCAATATATTGTACGATGTCTTCAGGACTCATCAATTTCTCTGCGTCTGCATCTGGAATCTCAAACCCTAAAAAGACAAGACATTTACTACATTAAATATTACACTAAATGTAAATTTCTTTATAACTCACCAAACTCGTCCTCCATGGCCATAATGATCTCAACTTGATCCAGGCTATCCAGGCCAAGATCTTTCATAAAGTGGGAAGATTTGTTGAGCTGAAAGACAAAATTAGATTTACAGGGTTAGGACAAAATAACTTTGTATACAACCGATACTTTGTTAAATCTAAAGATTGTCATAAAAATACTATTTCATATAATTCACTTCACCAGATCCTGAAGAGGAGTTTTAAACCATAAGATGAACAATTATGTAACATTGTGATGTTAAAAAACTAAAATGGATTAAGATCATATTTGCAAATGCATCCAGGTGGAAGCCAGCAGAAGAATAGGGCACATAGTATTACCTTCTCTGGGTTGATCTTGTCATAGAGTTTGAGCACATACAAAACCCGGTCTGTTATGGAATCGAAGGTAAGAGGAGGCAGGTCCCCATACCGTCTACAGAACACACTCAGTGGAGAGATCTGTGGAAAAGGTTAACGGGTTAGAGAACAAACGTATGTTCTAAGATGTGTTAAGTTTGATACAAGGCAAGGATACGTTTGGTACAAGGCCATCATAGTTTCACGTGCACCAAGTCAAAAGACATGATACACTTTGTTTTCATTATATGCACATCATTTTGACTATGAAACACCTGCTACAAGTTTTAAAACAGGCGTGGGAGCATGATATATTTGGCTTTTCTATTCAAAAGTTGAGATACGTGAGTGAATGTTGCTGTTAGCTAAACCAATAACACCAAAAACATGTGAGAGCTTTTATAAGACAGAATCAAATAGCGTTTAATTAATTTCTCAGGAGTTTGAGTCATGCGTCCCTATCTTTGCTCAATCGCACTATGTGAACTTGTTGGGGGCTTGGACGATCCCCGAGAGCCCAAAGTGAGGCTCAGGGGTTTGAAAGACATCGCTAGGTCACAGCAGGCCGAGGCTCGCCTCACTCACCCGGCTGAGCTCCAGCCACCGCGTCCTGCGGCTGTCTCCAGCGGAGGAGAGGCTACGGTGTGGGGTCGTGCCGACAACAGCAGCTCTGACTGCCGCATTAGTCCCCCACAACCTCAGCGAAGGCCGAGCCACAGAGCGGACACACTGCACCAGGACACGGGCCGCCATGACGGTTCTGCTGACTACTCCCAGCATGCAGCGCGAGGAACAAGCTGGCCACAAGTATGCAATCTGCGCATGCTTAATAGACTCTTGTCTTGTTTACGTTTTTTGTTTTATTTCTATTAAACATACAGTGTCTGTTAATGTTTTTGCCAATTAGAACTATATGATAAATGAATAACTATAAAATAAAATAAAACAAGTTTATTCTCCTGAATTAGGCCAGAGTAGTCGATCATCTGTAAGCCCCTGCTATGTTGTTTCTGATTTCATTTAATAAAGTAAAGATAAACATTTGTCAGAAACGTTGATGCAAGAATCCATTGTTGTTGTGCACTTGTGTTGTGTGAGCGTTTCATACTATTTCATATATTTATACTGACAATATTAGGTTTGGATCGATTAGTTCCGTCGCTCGAAGAAGGACAGAGTTTAATAAATACAGTCTATGGCACAGAGCTGTTCGCAGGAGACAGAGGCACATATATATGTGTTTTATAATTTAACCGAGAAGACGGATCTCCTTTTGTTCAGCCATGGAGCTGTCTGAAATACTATACAATAAGGCGGAATACATTGAAACGGTGATAATTCACACAGACCGCAGCATGCTAATGTTAGCTGCTTAGCTTTGGGCGTTGCTCTATTTAATCCTTTGTGCAGTGTCTGTTTTTACATAACTGAAATATTCTTGATCTAACGTCTTGTTTTCTTTTGCTAAGGCATCTGGCAACAAAGTGAGCAGACAATCAGTCCTATGTGGCAGCCAAAACATTGTTCTAAACGGAAAAGTAAGCCGCCTCTCCTGTGGATGAAGCTGTAGGAGATGGAGGCTCTGACAGCTGACTTTACTTCATATAATTGTCTTTTAGGTCATCGTCATGAACGACTGCATCATCAGGGGGGATCTGGCCAACGTGAGGGTTGGCAGACACTGTGTTGTCAAAAGTAGAAGTGTTATTCGACCACCGTTTAAAAAATTTAGCAAAGGGTATTTATTTTTATATTCTTTCACAAAGTTCACCATGTTGTGTAAACTGTTCCTAAAGATTGTTAAAGTTCCAATTAGTTGATTATATCCAACAATGATTATATTATTGGAAATGGTATGAATGGATTATATCTGGGTGTGTGTGTGTGCCTTTAGGGTGGCATTTTTTCCTCTGCACATTGGAGACCATGTGTTTATTGAAGAAGACTGTGTGGTCAACGCCGCACAGATTGGTTCATATGTTCACATTGGAAAGAACTGTGTAATTGTGAGTGCAACTTTTTACATTTCTTTACAGAGTGAAAATCAATTGTCAATCACGTGATAAACAAACCACCCATATTTGAAACACTGGCAGTGGTTGCATTCCTGACTTTTCTGAATTTAGATGACCTTTGATTATATTTGCAATCTTTGTCTTGGATACAGGGTCGTCGTTGTGTTCTTAAAGATTGCTGCAAGATTTTAGACAATACTGTACTTCCACCAGAGACTGTGGTTCCACCATTCACAGTCTTTTCTGGCTGTCCTGGTCAGTCAGTCACACATTATGTAATATAATAAGTAATATTATGATGTCATTTTGATTCCATTTGTTTCCCCAGGTTTGTTTTCAGGGGAATTACCAGAGTGTACGCAGGACTTGATGATCGATGTAACCAAAAGTTATTATCAGAAGTTTCTGCCCCTCAGCCAGATCTGAGACATGCTTGTTAACAGAAGATTGATGTATTCAAATTTAACATAAATCTCAACCAATGAAGTCACAGATCATTAATTTGTCTCTTAAATGATGACACTTTTGCAGACTCCATTGTAGTGGACCAAATCTTCAATTTCCTGTTTTTTGTATTTATTACTGCATTGCTCAAGTCAATGTGAGACATTGAAAGCACATTGTCTTGAGTTTTAGGTGAAATAAAGAACATTTACTGTATTACTAATTTTTATTATTCTCACATCTAATCTAAAGACAGTATCTGACCAAGAAGTTACCTCAAGATAGTTAAGTTTCAGGACAATTCTTGTTTATTGCTATATTTTTATGTCTAAATAATAGTGACAAATGGAAAGTGACAATTCAAAAACACGATTTCAGTCCCAGCCCAACTGTTTATTTCACAATGTGAACCACATTACATTTTCATAGTTATGAGAATAAGGCTGGCTCATTCAGAGATTGAGTGTGTTGAAATTTTAGTGTCTTTTGATGTACTGCTTCTGTTAGAATAGAATGTAAGTACTAATGTACATATACACAAAATACAATAAAGAGAATGATGAGGGCAAGTGATGAAATCAACTGAAAATAAAAAGACAATGCAAATGAATAGTACTTAAGTTAACTGCAAATTATATAATTTCGAAATTAAAACGCACATTGTGGTTGATTTTAGAGCTGCAATAATTAGGAAAATTGTCAATATCAACATCACAGTTAAGGAATAATGTACAATAACATGTACTCGGACTTATTTTGCAGAAAAACAAACTATTATAACGGTTTGTGTTCAATTTGTGATATAAAATGCATTTATATGGTTAAAGATAATTCAACATTTAAATATAGTAATTGCAGCCTTGTACCCAAGCACAGAACTTTCCATCTCTTCTTTATCCATCCATCCATCCATTTTCTTCCCCTTAATCCATTTCTGGGTCAGGGCACCAGCCCCTCACTGATCCTCCTGCAGGTGGTAGTTTTCTGTTCAGACCAATCTTCGCTTGATGGAGAGTTAAAGATGAGAAAAGCAAGTGGATTATTTATTATGTCAACAACTGAACAAATGTCACAAATGACAACGTTTAAACATACATTTCTCCAAAACATTTTTAACTTCGAAAAAAAATTATAAATTTGAATTAACAGCTATAAAAATGAATCCAAAACATGTCTGGAACTGAGAATGGAAGAACTGCTTAAATTATATGAGGTGAAAACAAAGTGCTAATATCCTTATTGCAACTCATTATCATCCCAGTCACTTTTCCAGCAGCTTTGAGGCTAAGAAGGCAAAACAGATCATCAGTCAGTAAATATACTCAACTAGATACATTATTTCCATATGATTATCCTGAATACGTTTTAATAGAGCATAAACATGGCAAGCACTACTGCAAACGGTGGCATCGTAGGTAATTTAACACTGGCAGGTGCAAAATACAAAGCTCGGCTCAGCCAAAACAACAAAAACTCAAATCTCACCCAGAAATAATGTAACAGAACATATTCTCATTTTCTCTGAAAATAAATGTCTTTTTTTTAAGAAATTGGGGAAGAATGGATGCAATATGGAAAGAGTATGTTGTGTTCACTTTCAGAAACAGAACCTGTTTGTGAAATGGGGAAAGGGTTATTCAGGGTGGCATTTATCTAACCCAAAAGTTACATATAGTGCCCTGCCACTTGTTTGTTGTTTGTAATCCACACAATGTAATTTACGCCACAGTTCAAGTACCATGTATTTGTCCCCAAATCTGAACAGAATTTAAAAAAAAAAAAACATTTTAGGACTCTGCACCTTCCACGTTTTTGTTTCCTCGATTCCTGAGAAATGTGTGCCATTTCCAAGCAGCTGTCTTCACAAAGAAAGTTCTCATCGCCTTTCTGAGTAATACCACAGAGAAACACAACAGATGAAATAACAGCCAAGATCTGAAAAGCAGACACACTTCAGCCGAAATATTCTTGTGCACAGCGAGAGTCCAAGCGGCTGCGAGTTCAGAAGTCACATGCTCCCGTTTCACACAAGCACATCAGATCATTCTGTTACGTTTATGTGTTGGCGAATCTGTGATAACATCACTACATTGGTTGGAATTTCGTTTCCTGGTTCCTCCAGCAGAGGGAGAGTCTAGATGAAGTGCCATCTCCTCAGAGATGAAAGTATTCAGGTCCACATCCTGGAGGCCATTACGCCTCGATCGACACATTGAGCCAGATGACCCCCCTCCACCTGCTGCCCCATTACTGCTGCTGCCACCACTGATGTGTGTCGGAGACCCTGGAGCACCAGAGCGCACACTAATGCTTGCCATCGCACCACTTAGACCTAAAAACAGGACAAAAGATAATATGACCACCTTAAAAAGATTGATTGGGGGTCCAAACATGTAAAAGACAATATTACATTTCATGACAAATCAATACCCCTGCACATTTAGGAATCCATTTCTAAAAAATACTGCATAAGTTTTTATTTAAAAAACTAAAATTAACAGGCTGCTATGTCATTTTTATTATGAAATATAGTACATGACAAACGCGTAAACGAAGTGCGATTGTGAGTATACCACATAGCAGCAAATTCCTTTCAATAGATAATGTAATCCAGAACACAAGATGTTAAACTCCTTGGCACAGTGTAGACAAAACTAGACCAAATCAGAATATTTTTAACTGTAAACTGCAACTATCAATTAACCAATCATTTACCATGTAGGGCAATGGCTTCCCTGAAAGGCTGAAGGTCTGCTTCAACAGAGGAGCCAGTCTCTGTCGGTGAATTGGCACGGCTTGGAGCTACCATAGTTAGACGAGAGTTGGTCCTGCCACCCCTAAGGGGTGGTGCTTTGCCGCACAGAAAACTAATAAGATCCTCCCTGCGGATGGTTCTTCTACGCTTTTTCACCCAAGCTAACATGTCCTGAAACAGTTAAAAGTCATTGTTAATTATATGCATTATAAATAGTAAATGAGTTTAAAAGACTTGCCTTATTCCGGCGCTGATTTCCTATTTGAATTCCCCTGTCAAAACTCCTTTGATGAGCCTCTATACTCTCTTCAGAAGTTAGAAAAAGCTGTTAGAACAAGTTCTAATGCATGCTAAATAAGGCCTGTCACATTAGCTAGCTTTAACACTGCTAGATCAACAATAATACAGTATTAACATGACAATGGACATTAAAGATAACTTATAATAAATCATCAAATAAACACAAGGTGAAAATGTTCTGCCCCTATGCATACCTTTATAGATGTTTGTAACTGCTGTTGCAGCGTTTTGAAATGGCACCCACAGTGACAAGCCTTGTTGATGACATACTCTATCTGTGAAGCAGAGGGGAACGTGAAGAATAAGTATACCTAATGCTAGAGAGAATACCCATGGATGCAATACCATAAAAAGACAAGATTAACTAAATGTTAGGTCAGCAGAGAAGTTGCACAGTTGGGTTAAACAGCTTGACAAACAAGTGTTACATGTGCCGGCAGATAGCAACATAAAGCACAAACGAAAACAAATGGGGCTAAGACTCTCGGATAAGATTTGCAAATAGTTCTTCAGAATGTTGTAGCTATCATTGCAGGGAGTGTGATTATTTTGGCCACGTGGATATAACGGAGTTCATTGTTCGTGTTTAAAAATACGATTATTGATACTCTCGCCATTTTGTAACTACGGGAGCTTTTCAGGCCACTTTTCAACGCAGCTGCTGTCGAACCATAACTTGGGTGTCAGGCAAACGTGCTGATTTAAAACCAACTTTCTGTATACACTGTAAGAATATAAATACATACAGTGAATAACATTACATTACCATCAATACCAACTCGTGAATAGTGAGCACAAACTAAATGACTAGCTTTAGGTTAATCTTGAGAGCTAGCTACAAGCTAGCGCTAGCTGACATCTTAGAGATCATAAATGACAGAAAGGTCGTCAAACCTTCTTGGTAACCCAGTATTTGGACATTGATGCAACATTGAGTGTGTGCATCCACATAAGGTGTGAATAAATGTATTTTAGACAACTCGTGTCCGATTGAAACGAGGCACAATCTGTCCCAGAAAAGGATACATCATGTCCAGAGCATAAGACCTGCTGGCGTTAATATAATACATCTGTAATACAAGTGTTTAGACGATGTGAGTGGTTTATATCAGTCATGTGCGATGGCTGTGGGGAGAGGCAGTGAATAAAATGATACCAAGACCTTTATAAAGCTGTGCTACGGCGGTGGCTGAGTTTTGGAACAGATGCCACAGTTTATCCTGCTCCTCTTCGGCCTCCTCCGGGCTGGGCTCTCTCTGCTCGGCTTCGGACAAACACTGCCGCTCCCATTTTGAGAACCAGTGTTCAGGTCCGTGTTCCTGTATCGCCGAGTCTCCTTCTTCTTTCTTCTCCTCCATTTAATGAAATTATTCGACGACGCAGCCGTATATGTGATTGGGAATTCTAGATTTATAGACTCTAAAACGCAAGTTGCAAGTACTTCACATTTACTCAACAACGGAAATATTGAACAGACTTATCCTCTGCGAAGATAAGCTGAACTGACTGAACTGTTTTCCTAGTTGTCGACGTTACGCACAACCGTGTTATGCGCGAAAGCCCGCCCACTCCTGACATACGCTCTGCGGATTGGCTGAGAGTCCGCTAGGCTTTCTATCAATCACAGGATCAACACAAAAGAACGCACTTAAAAAAATGCTTTTTATAGAAAAGATTCAACGTAATCATGGTAGTAGTACTGTATAACTTCATTTTAAAAACAAAACTAATTAACTGTTGTCTTACCTACATTGTCACCACGTAGCTTTGAACTTAGTCAGGCATTTTATTTAACTAATTTAGTCTAGTCAATTCTTGATGAAGGGGGCGGGAGAGAAAAGAGAGGGCAGGAGCTACGGACCAATAACACTAGGTGGAGTTCCTTCATTTATGTCACCGTGTGTCCCTCATGCATCTTCTAGGCCATCTAGGCTACTTCGAATAGTCCATGACCATGGCTGTTGTGCCCATGACCTAGGCGGTTCGTTCGTTTGAAAGACCATGAGCTCTGGAAAACTTCTTTGATTGACATAATGTGTGAGTAACTCAGTTTCAACAGTGGCACCATACATGCAAGAACTAGTGCATCCGTATATAGATACTATTGATTATCTAAAGTCTCAGATATGTAGGACATAAACATAAAATAAGGGTTACTGCTAGGATTATGATGGCCAACTTTACTAAAATAAAGTATAAAATGGATTGTTCCAGCTTTAAAATACGTGTACAACACAACCAAAATAACTTTTATGTTTTCAACAAGTTTCTAAAAACTTTAAAACATTTGAGTTGAGAAACTATTTATAATGTGGTATAATTTAATGCATTAATGTACTAAATTACTAATTTCACTCATAACCTATGTTGCACACAATTCTGTGCTCCTCAATTCACATTATGGCCGCCAGAGAGCGCCCCAGAGCCGATTTGGAAACTTGGAATTTGGGATATCATTATAGATTCATGTCTGGGAATCAGTTGGCTAAATTTGGCATTTGCTCTTTTTAGTTGAAATCATGCAGAGATCAGGAGGGACGTTCGCCATGACGTCAGCATACGGTCACGTGATGCACTGGTTGCTTACTTATTTACTTAATTGCTGAGAATATTGTAGACAGGGTATTGGTTTATTACATCCCGTCAGACCTCAGTGGGGCGGGTGTGGCTGTAAAGTGCCAAAATGTCGTTGAGTCCTTAGACAAGACACTTAACCCACATTGCCTAGAATGAGAATGAGAAATAGAATGGTTGGTGGTGGTTGGAGGGGCCAATGGCACATATTGGTTGCCTCGCTTCTGTCAGTGTGCCCGGGGCAGCTTAGGCTCCAGTAGTTTATCCCCACCGTGTATGGAGTGAAAGAATAATGACATGTGTTGCATCTTTGAGTGTCCTGAAAAGTGCTACAGTATATAAAACCTTTCATCCATTGACCCATTGTCTACCCCTTAATCAATTTCTGGGTCGGGGGTGGAATCAGATCTGCCCTCCAAGTCTCATAGCACCAGCCCCTCACTGATCCTCCTGCAGGTGGTGAGTCCATAGGAGGATGGCTGCTCTGTCAGTGTGAGCAAAGCCTTGAGCTTTTATGACAAGGTGGAAACATAATGCAGAGCCACTGAAGACAAGATAGTTAGAGAGCAGAAAAGCAAGAGACTGAGAAAGAGCAGTTTGAGACTGCTCCGGCTCGACGGGGGACCACTTCTGCAGAACTAGAATTGCCAGGTATGTTTTCGTTCATCTCATTGACATATATAGCTCAATATTATTTCAGTAGAGATGTGTTTTATTATTCAATCAATTTTTATGATGCCTCTCTCAGATTTTCAGGGAGACTGTCTGAAATGCAGCCTCGCCATGTTCAGTTCTGACTTTGGGCACCAGCAGGAGGCCAGTCCCTGTGCTCCTCAGAATCTGAGCCGATTCTTATGGCACCAACATGTCACAGATGTACTTTGGTGCGAGGCCTGGTTCTAGTCAGGACTCGAGCTGCTGCATTTTGAATATACTGTAGCTGAAAGACCAGTGAGTAGGCCGCTACAACAGTCTAACCTACGGGAGACAAAAGCATGGATAAGAATCTCTAGGTCTGCTTTGGACCCTATTTTTTACTTTGGCAATGTTCTCCAGAGTCCATTATTACCCCTGGATTTCTGACCTTCTCTCAAGACATTAGGGAGTGAGACTGAAGCTGACAAATGATGCTCTCTCTTTGTTTCTGTGGGCCAAAGACAATCTTTTTGGTTTTCTCTGCATTTAGCTGAAGGTTATTTTGCATCCACTCACTGATCTGTTGGATGCAGTGACAGAGTGAGTCCACTGGTCCATGTTCTCCTGCAGTCAATGAGATATAGATTTGAATGTCGTCTGCATAATTGTTATAGGACACTTTGTTACTTTGTTTTAACTGACCTAATGGCAGCATGTAGACGTTGAACAGGAGAGGCCCCAGGATTGACTTGTGTGGCACTCCGCAGGTCAGGGCCATAAATATATGAATATATGTTCATATATTTCAGGTCCATCAGATACCTCTCAGCATGACAGTTGTTTGAGAAAAATAACTGAACTGAGACAAGAGGACAACGGCTTTACTCAGAACGGGAAAGACTTCAATCTGAGACGCACATCTCAAAGGAGGAGAACGTGACCCGTGACTGCAGGCTGCTGTTTTAAACTGGACTTCTTTCTATGGATCTGTTTAAATGGTTCTGTCATATGTAACCAGCGTCCTGCTAACAAGTAAGGACGAGTATTTTAATACCTGTGTAGACTGATTATTAACAGTTCAAATAGTTATTTTATTGATAGAATTCTGCTTCAGAATAACTGCTTTTGGTAGTTAAATCAGTTAAATCAATGAAGTCTTAATCAATGTGTACGTTACCTTTATGACATTTATGTATCACTGTTTGTAGTAATAGCGTAAGAGTAATTACAAAAACATTTAATGATTGGTTCTCTGTGATGGTGTTACTTCCAATCGTTTCAATCTGCAAAAGGAGTTAACCCCTCCCACCTGTTAACGTTGGTGCTCCATTGGGCTGGTACTTGAAAAAGTTGTCTACCAACAGCTAAATAGATTTCTTATAGGGGTGCATAATTTTTTCAGCGAGGTACTCAGATGAGTACCAGGACATCGTGTTTGGTACTCACTTTATTTGTCGCACGGTTCTTAATCAAGATTTTATACTTGCTTCTTTTTAATGCTAAAGTTTAGATCAGCTCAGATAATCCACTCAATCCAAGTCAAATAACCCATTAAGGCCTGACACAGCTGATAAAACAGACCTGTAAAATTTATGGCCGACTTCAGAACCTCCTCCAAAACATGAGGTTTTCCTGAAATTCAACGTCTACAGAATGATTGATATCTCAGCCTCTGTAGCAAATAGAAACATCATTTCAAAAGAATTTGAGAGATGACACTTCCACACAGGGAAGGTAATAAAAAATCAATAATAATGCTGGACTAACACATGTACGGAAGATCATTGTTGTCACACACACACAAAAATGTTTAAAAATAAATAAATAATAATCTCATAATTATGAGTTAACTATCTCGTAACTACGAGATAATTATCCCGTAATTATGAGATAATAAAACAATAAAAATAAAAAGCCCTTATCAGGCAGGCGGCACTCCATTGATTCATCAACAACTTTCATCGGCACGATTCGGCAGTACATGTAATGTTTGTTTATATTTACACTTTGACTGATTTTTGTATTAAATATGTGTTTAAACCATTCATTAGGAAAACCTTTTTATTCAACTATTTGTCATAGTCACAAAGTTCATTACTAGCTTCATCATCATCAGCAGCAGCAGCAGCAGACGGACCAGACCAGTTTTCTCCATTTTAATGCTGTGTCTGATTAACCGCTAATGCTAATAAGCTAGCTGTTTTGCACGGACCACAACAACACATTCCCAGTGTCACAATCTATTTTTAGCTAATTTCTTATGACTGCAGTGATTCCATACCTAGGGGATGTGTAGCACTTCATCAGTTTTAATGTTTGGACTGATTAAGTGCTCTAAAAGAACAATGAAAAAAACATAACAAAATGTATAATAACATTCAATTTGTACATATCTAGCCTCAAGATGTGTTGGGCTGTCTTCTGTAAGGTTAAGTTTGAAGAAAAGTTAACCACAGGATTTACAATTCTAAACTAATATGTTTTGCTGAAGTTTTCACAGCTCCACTTCTCATCAATGAATAGGAGGATTCATAGCTGACCCGGTATACACCAGTCTATGGTGACAGAATTACAACGAAGCAATGTTGTATGAAGATGAGAAATCCATAATTATTTATTAAATTGTTCTTGTTGCAAAATGTTTGTGTTTTAATTTGTTTTGTGTCCATTATCATTGTCGAGGTTTACTGAATAAAAATGTAGAAATTGTTCCCAAATGTTAGGTTTATGATTTCATTAATGTATAGCCAAGCTATTTTATAGCCCTAATACAAGATAATGCATATATACAATATTAAGACCCATGTAAAGTGTGCATAAACATTTGTTTTGCCAAACAATAACTTTAATACACATAGTAGGCAGTAGCTCAGTTGGTAGAGCTTTGGCCTTTGAGCCAGAAGGTCGTGGGTTCAAGCCCCGCTCAAGACTTTCACCATCGACTCCCACTGACTACTGTCGTTGTGTCCTTGGCAAGACACTTAACCTCTGGGAACACCAGCCACAGTGGGGCGGCTGCGGCTGTAAAGTGCCAAACTGCCGTTGTGTCCTTAGGCAAGACACTTCACCCCCATTGCCTAGAATGAGTCTGGTGTGTGTATGAATGGTTGGTGGTGGTCGGAGGGGCCGATGGCGCATACTGGTTGCCTCGCTTCTGTCAGTGTGCCCCAGGGCAGCTGTGGCTACAGCAGTAGTTTATCACCACCGTGTATGGAGTGAATGAATAATGACACATGTGAAGCGTCTTTGAGTGTCCAGAAAAGCGCTATATAAAACCGATGCATTATTATTATTATTATTATAGTAGATGATGATTATTTGCAGACGCAAGCATCAAATTCAATGTTAGTGTTCACTCCATGTACATGGAGTGAAGAAGTAGGAGGGTGATCATTTTCAGCCATTGCTAAACAGTTTGTCAAATACTGTATTAACACAAAGGTGGGGCCACTAGGGACACACTCGTCTCTGCAGAGTTCAATTCGTCTACTGGTGCTCTGTACATAACGATTGGCTATAGTTTCTGTACATAGTTCTCTCTGGAAACCGAAGAAGTGAAACAAGTCAGTGACATAAACTACCATAGAAGCAACAATACTTATAATATTGGTAGCAATAATATTAATTGTGTTATTATAATTATAACATTATTATATATAATTGTTAGTGAGTGTGTGTGTGTGTAATATCTGTGAAATGTCAAAACTACCAACCGGCTAGCTTATTAGCATTAGCGGTTAATCAGACATAGCATTAAAATGGAGAAAAAGATCGTAACATCAAACGTTATATGTTGTAAGTACCTTCACTTGTTGCAGTGGTGTCTGGTCTGGTCCGTCTGCTGCTGCTGCTGCCGATGATGAAGCTAGTAATGAACTTTGTGACTATGACAAATAGTTGAATAAAAAGGTTTTCCAAATGAATGGTTTAAAAAATCAGTCAAAGTGTAAATATAAACAAACATTATCTGTGCTGCCTAATCGTGCCGATGAAAGTTGTTGATGAATCAATGGAGTGCCGCCTGCCTGATGAGGGCTTTTTTTTTTTTCTTCATTATCTCATAATTACAAGATACTATCTCATATTTACGGGATAATTATCTCATAATTACAATGCTCTTTCGTACACATGTTTCTCAATACAATAAGTCAAAAAGAGTTTGCCAATAAAGTGCAACTAACTATGTGGAAAAAAATATTTAAAAAATCCAATCTCTGCTCAAAAAGTCAAATAATGACTCACAGGGCTCTTTCTTAAGGAAGTAAAATTTAAAAAAACAAGACTGTTTTGGTTTGTTCTGTTTGATTTGGTCACAACATTTTACTTTGGTTCACAAATGACATGCATTTTAAATGCACGCGAAAATGTAGGTAAGTGAGCTTTAATTCAGTGGCTGTTTTGGCTGCGCTTCGTCAGGAGACTTGGGGGAGACTTGGGAGAGGCGTGGGGGGGAGACGGGGCAGAGACGGGGGAGACAGGCAAGACCCGCACGTGCAACAACCTGGGGACGGTACTGATCGCGTGTGTATGGTTCTGTGCGCGCGTCTATGGTCCGTGCTCGGTACATGACCACGCACGTTCGCTGAGTGGCCACAGTTTCTCCTGGGGTCAGAACGGAGGATGTTATCGCACCACGCCCCACCTAGGGAGGAGCCCCCACTATTTGAGAAGGACTGGTCTATGTGAAGTACGCAAAAGCGCTTACTATGCTATGTTATGTGCACCCCTGCTTATAATCAACAACTTATTTGATATGTTTCAGTCCGGCTTTAGACCCCACCACAGCACTGAGACTGCTCTCGTCAAGGTTACAAACGATATCCGGCTAAACACTGACGCAGGCAAAGTCTCAATCCTAATCCTGTTAGATCTGAGTGCTGCCTTTGATACTGTCGACCATGAGATCCTCTTACAGAGACTAAAGGACTGGGTTGGCGTCGCTGACTTAAATTTTAATTGCCACATCAAATCAGTAACATCAGCAGCTTTTTACCATCTAAAAAACATTGCCAGGATCAAAAACATAGTGTCTAAAGCAGACTTGGAGATTCTTATCCATGCATTTGTCTCCAGTAGGTTAGACTACTGCAATGGCCTGCTCACAGGTCTGTCCAAACAGGCTGTAAAACAGCTGCAGTACATTCAAAAGGCAGCAGCTCGAGTCCTGACTAGAACCAGGACGTATGACCATATTAGTCCGGTCCTCAGGTCCCTGCATTGGCTTCCTGTGGCTCAGAGAATAGACTTTAAAACAGCTCTGCTTGTGTACAAGTCTCTCCATGGCCTCGTACCAAAATATATTAGTGACATGTTAGTCCCATATGAACCAGCCCGGACTCTGAGGAGCACAGGGACTGGACTCCTGTTAGAGTCAGGACTAAACATGGGGAGGCTGCTTTCTCAGATTCATGCTGCTAAAATCTGGAACAATCTTCCTGAAGATGTGAGACAGGCCTCCTCTCTGACAATGTTTAAAACCAGGTTAAAGACAGTTCTGTTTAGCTGTGCATACAACTGAGGGATTTTATATTTTTATCTTTCTTTTTAATGTTCGGTGATTATTTATTATTTTAATGCTATTTTGTCTTGTTCAGCACTTTGAGTTTCCTTGTGTATGAATTGTGCTATACAAATAGACTTGCCTTAGCTTGCCTTGCCTAGTACGAAATGTAATTTGTACTATGGTGTGGCACGACCAGGCTAGATGAGGACGGAAGCTCAAGAGGTATTTCATCTGAAGGGACAGACTTTGTTTTTGAGTGTGTAGCATTTAGAAGGGTTGGGGTGGAGACAACTAAAGCCCAATAATGCATCTAACCTTTATATAATTCAATTCACATAACTTTATTTATCTGTGAGGAACTTCCTTTGCAGACAGAGCACAAGTGGGGTTACAGAAAACAAGATATAAAATACAATAAAAGTGCAGATATGATGCAGTATAAAATTCATCAAACAGATCTACTTCAGCTGAAACAGACCATCTCATCAGCTGTTCACAAGGTGGATTTGGGAACCACACTATAAATCTTGAAGAAATGCAACTGTCCTTGAAAAGAAGTCTAATAAAATATGTTTGTCTCCTGGTAAACTTTTGCAGATACAGCCATCCACTTTTTAGATTAGATAAACCTTTTTTTGTCTCACACTGTGGAAATTACAATATCATCTATGTGCGCACACAGAATAAAAGGAGGAAATAAAGCTCTCTGGTTGCACACATCAAACAGCATCTATTATTTAAGATGATCATAGAATACAATAATAATATATTAAATTAAAGCTCAGGAGATAAGATAAGAATAAGAATAAGCTCAGGAGACTTTTCCGGTTCACGGATAGTCACTTACTGAAGTACATCGTAGAAGAAGCAGCATCATGATTCACAGATGTTTATATTGTTGGCGAAAACCACTGTGGCAGCTGTGCTCAGAGTAACAATCAAAAACTAATCTAAACGTAATGAGCACATGAGAAAAACATTGACAGCTTTAACTGAACCTGTGTCATCATGAAATATGTTATAAGTATGTTTCTAGATTTGTGTTCCAGTTGGAGACAGGAGTCTGCAGTGTCCACCATGTCCCGGTGAGTATCTTTGAAACAAGTAGTGAACTCATGAATGAAAGGCTCAGCCTCAGTCTCTCAGGATTAGATGTGTTTTTCACAGATAGACGTGTCCTTGATGGAGCTATCCATGGTATCTTCCAAACGATACTGCAGTGAAGAACCACTAGAGGGAGCTCTAATTCTCACTCTAGACTGTGAGAGGCCATTCTTACCCCAGCAAATGACATGGACCATAAGGAACTGGTGAGTAGGACTTTTAGAATAGTTTATTTGAATACAGGAGAATGTGGGCAAATGGTAAGGCAGAGTAATGATGACATGGCTGAAAGCTCTTCAAAGTGAATGTTGCACAATACGTGCCAGACTTATGGCATGGTTAATACTTTATTGTCCCCGATAGGGACAAGTGACCTCTGAGTTTGGGCCCCAGTGGTTGCCGCAGTGAATATACATACATAATGACATTGATGATAGTGATGATGATGCTGATGAAGTTTACAGTACAGACCAAAAGTTTGGACACACCTTCTCATTCAAAGTTCAAGAGTTTTTTTATTTTCATGAATATCAACTTGTAGATTCACACTGAAGGTATCAAAACTGATTTAGTACTAAAAAAAGTATGAAACAACTGAAAATATGTCTTTTGCTCTGATTACTGCTTCACTCACTCTTGACATTCCCTTGATGAGCTTCAAGAAGTAGTGACCCGAAATGGTCTTCAACAGTCTTGAAGGAGTTCCCATGATGCTTAGCACTTGTTGGCCCTTTTGCCTTCACTCTGTGGTCCAGCTCACCCCAAAACCATCTGGATTGGGTTCAGTTCCGGTGACTGTGGAGGCCAGGTCATCTGGCCCAGCACCCACCACTCTCCTTATTGGTCAAACAGCTCTTACCCAGCCTGGTGTGGATCTACAGTCAATAGTCATGAAAAGAAAGGGCACTCATTGAATGAGAAACTGTGTGTCTTTTGGTCTGCACTGTAGATAGATAGATACTTTATTGATCCCTGAAGGAGAAATTCAGGTGTCCAGTAGCTGAAAAAAATACATCTATCCACACAAACAAAACAAATAAATTGAATAGTAATAGTATTAAATAGTAATAATAAAATGCATTTTCACTTCAGGTCACAGCAGCAAAGATGGAGTAGCCGCTTGGTTCAGACTCTGGTCCAAAGTAAAATGCTTCATTACCATTTTTCAAAAAATCCAGTGGATTTTTTATTCATTTATGTTTTTCGATATAATGTGATTTTGTTAGATACATTCTAAAGTATCCGTCAGACTGAGATGAATATTTTACCATTCATGCCACAAAAGGAACAGGCACATTTTTTGTACATACAATCTGAAATTGTATACATATTATGGCAAATAAGTCAAAGAAAACAAAAAATTATATGTATATAATGTTACATCTGGACGAAATAACGCTTGTCTCGTTGTATAGGTGGCCGTACTACATAGTTATTACAACTTTTGTAAATTGCAATAATATGTATTAGAAAATGCCGTTCTTCATGGAAGATGTCACCTGAGACCCCTACATGGATCTATTTTAACATCTGGATAGGGTATTACAACTTGGAGCTGAAGGACCCATTTGCTCGGGGGATTCTCGCGGTACTGCAGACTAAACAAGACAAAATTCACGTGGGCTAACCAGAGATTTTTCCTCATAGAACTCAATGTAAACTAAAGCAGCACGGCCGAGCCCCCCTGTGCACGTGCATGAGAGCCACACACGCATATTTGGGGCAAAGCATCATGTGATCTTGTCCACTGCAGAACCGGAGGAACAGAGAAATGACCAAATATGGGCGCGTTCCGCTAATCATGCGGTGCACATGGTGGCACTGAGCACAAGCCATGGATTTGAATAGGGCGCCATCTTGGATCAGCTTGGATTGGCTTGGGCCCCAATTTATGGAAAAATTCATCATTTGGAAATAGAAAGAGTACGGGAAGTTATAAAGACAGGCTGTCCACCTTGGGTGTCAAAGTCAAGGCCCCCCCCGGGCCGCGAATGAATTATCTTGGCCCCCGGGATGATATTTGATAGTTTTAGAACCCGCCCGAACAGAGCCATAATTATTCATTTAATGTTCAAGACATTTGTTTTCTGTTTGAAAGGAGTTTGTTTTTGTCTGTGAGCTTGTTAAAAAATGTTTTCCCTTGATTATTCTTTCAATCATTAAATAAAATATGGTACTGTGTTAGGTCTTGACAAGGTTATATGCAATCATTTTAATGTTTTAATAAACACTGAACCAGTCCGGCCCTCGGCTTGTAGCAAAAACAATTAATTTGACTTTGACCTCCCTGACCTAAACTAACAGATTGAATAACGAGAGCACTGGTTAGGAAGGCAACCAAGAGCCCCAAGATGACTTTGGAATAGCTGAGGGAATCCTTATTTGGGACAACTGATGGATTGAACAGTGCTCCATGAGATGTTCAAATCTTGCGAAATCTGAGTATAACTTAACGCTACTCTTAGTCCATGGGGCAGAGCAGGCCTCTGCTCAGGACTTTTTGTGACTCTGTGGTAGCCTCTGCCATACACTACGCTGCCGTGTGCTGGGCCTAAAACTACTCATCGCACCATCCCCCGTGTCAATTATTGTGGGGGGACTATATTTTGGTGCGAGGCCATGGAGAGACTTGTAACAAGCAGAGCTGTTTTAAAGTCCATTCTCTGAGCCACAGGTAGCCAATGCAGAGACCTGAGGACCGGACTAATGTGGTCGTACTTCCTGGTTCTAGTCAGGACTCGAGCTGCTGCATTTTGAATGTACTGCAGCTGTTTTACAGCCTGTTTGGACAGACCTGTGAGCAGGCCATTGCAGTAGTCTAACCTACTGGAGACAAATGCATGGATAGGAATCTCCAAGTCTGCTTTAGACACTATGTTTTTGATCCTGGCAATGTTTTTTAGATGGTAAAAAGCTGCTGATGTTACTGATTTGATGTGGCTATTAAAATTTAAGTCTGAGTCCAGTATCACCCCGAGATTTCTGACCTTGTTTGAAGGTTTTAGGGAGGGAGACTGTAGGTGAGTCCACTGGTCCATGTTCTCCTGCAGTCAGTGAGACATAGATCTGAGTGTCGCCAGCATAGTTGTGATAGGACATTTTGTTTCTGCGTATTAACTGACCTAACGGCAGCATGTACAGTAGAGATTGAACAGAAGAGGTCCCAGGATCGACCCCTGTGGTACTCCACAGGTCAGGGCCATATGATCTGAGACACAGTTTCCAATCTCTACAAAGTACTTCCTGTCCTCAAGGTAAGACCTAAACCAACTTAGGGCGGTGCCAGTGACGCCAACCCAGTCCTCTAGTCTCTGTAAGAGGATCTCATGGTCGACGGTGTCAAAGGCAGCACTCAGATCTAACAAGATTAAGATTGAGACTTTGCCTGCGTCAGTGTTTAGCCGGATATCATTTGTTTCCTTGATAAGAGCAGTCTCAGTGCAGTTGAAGTCCGGGTCTAAATCCGGACTGAAACATGTCAAATGAGTTGTTGATTATAAGAAATCTAGTAAGCTGTTGGTAGACAACTCTTTCAAGGACTTTCCCCATGAATGGTAGATTTGAGATGGGACGATAGTTGTTAAGTACCGTAGCATCGAGACTGCTCTTTTTTAACAGGGGCCTGATGACTGCAGTTTTCAGGGCCTTTGGGAATATTCCAGAATGAAGGGACATGTTTACTATCTGTGTGAGTGAAGGTAACAGACTGCTCAGACTAGTGGGTGGTACATCCAGGCTGCATGTGGAGGAGCTCAGACTTGTGATTATCTCTTGGACAGTTTGATCATTTACAGGTGCAAAGTGAGTTACCTCAGAGAGCTTTTCTGGCTGTTGGATGGTTATCTGTGGAACACCATTGGTGTTTTTGATGCCTTGAACCTTCTCTTTGAAAAAATAGTGGCATCTGAACAGGGGGGTTTGTTAATCTATTAACTGTTGAAAACAGAACACGCAGATTGTTACTGCAGCCTTCAATCATTTCAGAAAAATACCTTTCTCTCGTACTACGTAGCACCCGGTTAAACTCACACAACTTATCTTTGAAGATCTCGTAATCAACCTGGAGGTTGTACTCGGAGGGCCACCGGCACTTTCTCTTCTGTGCCCTGACTGAGTCTGCTTTAGCCCACGGCGCCTTCTGCTTATTTTTAAGTAAGTAAGTAAAGTTTATTTGTATAGTGCATTTCACAGACCAGGGTCACAAAGCGCTTCACACATTAAAATAAATAAAATACACATACAAGTCAGATTTAAAAACAAAAACACAGAAACACACAGTTACACAGTTCACTGAGGCCTATGAACAGTGAGGCGAGAAAGCCTGTCTAAACAAATGCGTCTTAAGTTGGGATTTAAAGTCATCGACAGTCTCTAACATGTGCAGAGACTGACTTTTCTCACAGGGGCAACGGTATCCAGAACGTTCAAAACACTAGAGGTGACAGAGTTAAACAGTTCATCTACAGTACACGATGCATTCTCAAAGTTTATCATTCCCATGAAAAGTTCACTCGTATTTCATTTATGTGTCTTCTTAGAACAATTGCAGAGTCCACTGGTGGTTTGTTAGTGAAACATCCATCCATCCATCCATTTTCTACCCTTTAATCCATTTCTGGGTCAGGGGGGTGGCAGTCAGAGATGCCACCCAAGTCTCATAGCACCAGCCCCTCACTGACCCTCTGCAGGTGGTGAGTCCACAGGAGGACGGCTGCTCTCTGAGTGTGAGCATAGCCTTGATCTTTCAGTGGGGGCTTTGGGCAAAGTGGGGTTAAGTGTCTTGCCCAAGGACACAACGACAGCATTCATCAGTGGAAGTCGGTGGAGAAGGTGTAGAGGTGGGAATTGAACCCACGACCTTCTGGCCTGAAGGCCAATGCTCTACCAACTGAGCTACTGTCATGTGTTAGTGAAACACATGTCAAAAAATACAGAGAAATTATTTGAAAGAGCAACATCGACCACGTTTACATTTGCAATATTCACCCCCTTAGTAACTAACAGGGCTAGAGTGTGCCCTCTGCTGTGGGTGCGGCCACTTACGTGCTGAGTGAGACCAAAGGATTCAAGAACAGAACTCAGCTCTTTTGCATTTCTGTAATTAACATCTACATGAATATTAAACAACAACTTAACATAACTTAAAATTACTCGGTAAAACTGTGACATGACTGCGGTGGCTTGTATAGGAGTATTGGAGGAGATTGTTTTTGTTGTATTTTTAAAGACACATATTCAAATGACGAAAACTTCCCAAGAGACATTGTATGGGACACAAAGTAGTCTCTGAAAATTGCAGCTAAGCCTCCTCCCTTTCTGTTTTCCCGTATTTCAGATTCAAATTTTAAATTTGGTGGTGATGCTTCTATTAAAACTGCATTTCCTGTATTTTGGTCAAGCCATGTTTCAGCCATGAACATAAGATCAAGATTATGAGAACAAATACAATTATTGATTGAAAAAGACTTGTTACAAAGGGATCTGACATTACGCATAGCAAGTTTTGAAGTGTCAGCAGTTGTGGTCGGCTGATTCTTACACGGAACAAGAATTTTCCTGATTAGACTGATAAACTCCACTTGTTTTTCTGTTATGTGTTCTTTGTGTTATCACTAAGGGAATGGCACAGTTGGCTTTATGACAGTACACCTTAACCACAGCAAAGAGCTTGACTGATGAAGTTTTTTTGGGACTCGTTAAAAACAGAGCTAAAACATGTCAGCCCCTTATTGAACTTCCTTCGCAGACAGTCAATGCGTCGGGTTGGCAACCACACGTTTTTTTTTACCCGACTGTTGTTCTTGCAGTTCGCTGTCTGTTTTTTCTTCCTTTTTTCATAACTCCGCTTCAAAGTGTCTCAGCCTCTGATTGTGGCTGCGCGACTGACAACCACAAGGTGGAGGGAGGGGAGGGTTGAAAGTGCGACGTAAGGACGTAACGTAGGAGGATCATGGAAGACAGCAAGTGACAACTTTAACAACCTATTACCAAGCCCCGGTGATCCAAGATGGCGCCCTATTCAAATGAATGGCTTGTGCTCAGTAGGAACTGAGCACGGAACTTCACGGGGACCGAACTATTGGGTGATTCCGGATAAGAAGGGCCTCGTAACTGCACACGTGAGAGCGATGACAAAAAACAAAAAAGAGTCCGCACTCCGGGGCCCTTGCAGCTGCGGGGCCCTACGCATACTGCGTAGTCTGCGTATAGGAAGCTCTGTCTGAGAGAGGATGAGAAGCTTTTGGGAAGTAGCGGTACATGATTTCACAGAGGAACTTTGGATCCAAAACTTCTGAATGACACGCACCACATTTGAGCCCGTTCTCACAGATAAGCGCGTTGACATCCAAGCTATAAACTGCTACATGTGGACAGGGCATTGAGACATTTGGAGTGAGCAAGACCACAGTCTATTGGTGTGTTTATGGGGTGTGTGAGGCTTTCACAAAACTAATGAAAAAATGCATTGTTTTGCCAGAGGTGAATGAGGGAAAACAAATAGCCATGCAGGGCCTGCCACAGACTTACAAAGCAATAGATGGGTCACACATCCCTGTTGTGTAAGTTAGTAAGTAAGTCAAGTGTATTTGTATTGCGCCTTTCATAGACCAGGATCACCAATAATGATAATGCACCGGTTTCATATAGCGCTTTTTTGGACATTCAAAGACACTTTACATGTGTCATTATTCTTTCACTCCATACACGGTGGTGATAAACTACTATTGCAGCCACAGCTGCCCTGGGGCACACTGACAGAAGTGAGGCAACCAGTCTGTGCCATCGGCCCCTCCGACCACCACCAACCATTCACACACACACCAGACTCATTCTAGGCGGCAATGGGGAAAAGTGTCTTGCCTAAGGACACAACGGCAGTTTGGCACTTTACAGCTGCCCCACTGTGGCTGGTGTTCCCAGAGGTTAAGTGTCTTGCCAAGGACACAACGACAGCAGACAGTGGGAGTCAATGGTGAAAGTCTTGAGGTGGGCTGGAACCCACGACCTTCTGGCTCAAAGGCCAATGCTCTACCAACTGAACTTCTGTCGCTCCACAAAGTGCTTCACATTTTTAAAAATACAGATAAAAATAATACACACAAGTCAAATTTCAAAATGTGATGCTCAATGAAAACACAGCTTATAAATTTTCCAGAGTGGGAATATGTTAATTGTTGTCCAAATCTTGAATTTCATGCATGTTTTGGCGTGTTGTGACGAAGGTTGAGATGAGCGTATACATTTACACCACCTCCAGACTTGGAGTATATTTTGTGCGTATCGTATGCTTACTTCCACTTAAATGCCAAAAAGTGTAAATTTGTTGGCGTACGCCTCATTTACACCCTGATTTGGCCGTACGCAAGTGTCTTATTCTAGGACCAATGACCCTAAACACAAATCTATATCTACAATAGGAATGGCCTAGTCAAAGTTCAGACCTAAATCCAATAGAAAATCTGCGGAAAGACCTGAAAACTGCTGTCCACAAATGTTCTCCATCTTATTTTACAGATCTCAGGTTGTTTTGTAAAGAGGAATGGGCTAAACTTTTTGTCTATAGATGTGCAAACCTTGTAGAGTCATATATTTTATGGATCTATTCCGCCTCCTCCAGTCCTCCGGGTTGTGTGTTTTTATCTCTGGTCCAGTCCCGACTGTAAACCGGGGAGACTGCTTGTACAGTCGCGTAGTGGCGTTGAACATGTGGCTCCAGTCTGCATGTAGCTCGTTTAACTTTATTTTTATGAATAACTTTGGCCTTTTCTGGAAGCGTCACGTGGCTTATCGTCCAGACGGTCTGCACCCAAATAGATATGGCACCAGCTTGTTGACGGATTACCTACGCCACGTTATTCAGTGTTCCCCGAGGGGGGCGTGACTGTTTTACATCGGAGCCCCCACCACCACCACCCTCCTCCTTCTTCTCCTGCTCACCAGCACCGGGTGAGTACTGTGGTGCAAACACTGACCCCTTTCCGTCTGGCAGTGAAATAACAGTCTCGCCTCTGAACCGTGCTGCCTCCTGCTCTAAACAACGAAGCAATGCCGTCCTGAATCCGGGACTTACACAGCAAAAGAGTTCACATGTTAGACAAATAGAAACTGTGTGTGTTCCTCGCATCAGTTTCAAAAAATGTTTTTATTTGAATGGAAAACAAAATCATAACAGAAGGACAGCAGTTAGACATTCAAATCTAATTCCTGCTCCTTGTAAAAATCAATTAACTAAACCCACTGTTACTGATATTAATTTTAAAATTGCTATGCTTAATGTCAGATCACTGTGCAACAAATCATTTTTAATTAATAATTTTATCCGTTCTTATGATCTTGATTTTATGTTTCTGACTGAAACTTGGCTTGACCAGAGTACAGGTAATGCGGTTTTAATAGAAGCAACGCCACCAAACTTCAAATTTGAATCTGAAATACGAGAAAATAAAAGGGGGGGAGGCATTGCTGCATTATTTAGAGATCGTATTATCTCTCATAGAATTCTCCTTGGAAATTTTCTATCATTTGAGTATATTTCTTTTAAAATAGAACAAAAACAATCTCCTTCTATTCTTATCATTGTCCTGTACAAGCCACCGCAGTCTTGTCACAATTTCTTTGATAATTTCACTGAGTTGCTTTCAGTTGTTTGCACCGATTTTGATAGTTTAGTGATTACAGGTGATTTTAATATTCATGTGGATAATGGCAATGACAAAAATGCAAAAGAGCTGAGTTCTGTACTTGAAACATTTGGTCTCACTCAGCACGTGAGTGGCCCCACCCACAGCAAAGGGCACACTCTAGACCTGCTGGTTACAAAGGGGGTTAATATTTTAAATGTAAATGTGGTTGACGTGGCTCTGTCAGATCACTTCTGTGTATTTTTTGACATGTGTTTTGATAGTAAACAACCATATATATCTGAATCTGCAATTGTCAGACACAGACACATAAATGAAAACACAACCGAACTATTCATGGAAATGATAAACTTTGAGAACACATTGTGTTCTACTGTTGACGAATTGTTTAACTCTGTCACCGCCAATGTTATAAATGTTCTGGACATCATCGCTCCTGTGAAGGTTAAAATGATTACAAATAAGCCAAAGGCCCCCTGGACTAAAATGGACTCAGTCATGGTACAGAAGAGAGAGTGCCGTAGGGCCGAGCGGAAGTGGCGAAAATCCAATCTCCAGGTTGATCATGATATCTTCAAAAATGAGTTGTGCAAGTTTAACAGGGTGCTACGTAGAACAAGAGAAATTTATTTTTCTAAAACCATTGATGGCTGCAATAATAATCTACGACTTATGTTTTCAACAGTTAACAGATTAACAAACCCCCCTGTTCAGCTGCCATTCGAATTTGCTTCAGAATCTAAATGTAATGAGTTTGCACAATTTTTCAATGACAAGGTTCAGAGCATCAAAAACGCCATCACCTCTAAGGCAGAAATAACATTACAACAGCCGGTGAGGCTGTTTGAGCTATCGCACTTTGCACCAACAGATAATGAAACGGTCCAAGATGTTGTCTCTAGCCTTAGTTCCTCCACATGTAGCCTGGATGTACTACCCACTAAATTTTTTAAGTCTGTTTTGAGCAGTCTTTTACCTTTGCTCACACAAATAGTGAACATGTCTTTCTCATCTGGAACATTTCCAATGGCCCTGAAAACGGCAGTCATCAGACCCCTCCTAAAAAAGAGGAGTCTAGATGCCACAGTTCTTAAGAATTATCGCCCCATTTCAAATCTGCCGTTTATGGGAAAAATTCTGGAAAAAGTTGCTTACCAACAACTTACAGAATTCTTAGTAACTAATAGTTCGTTTGATGCGCTCCAGTCCGGCTTTAGAGCCAATCACAGCACTGAGACTGCACTAGTGAAGGTTATAAATGACATCCGACTTAACACCGACACAGGAAAAGTCACAGTTTTAGTAATGTTGGATCTGAGTGCTGCGTTCGACACAGTCGACCACGAGATCCTCATGCAGAGACTAGAGCACTGGGTGGGTGTCACTGGGACTGCCCTAAGTTGGTTTAGGTCTTACCTAGAAGACAGGAAATACTTGGTTCAGATAGGAAACTGTGTCTCAGATCATATGGCTCTGACCTGCGGAGTGCCACAGGGATCAATTCTGGGGCCTCTTCTGTTCAATATTTACATGCTGCCGTTAGGTCAGTTAATACGCTCCAACAATGTATCCTACCACAATTACGCTGATGACACTCAAATTTATGTCTCACTTACTGCAGGAGAACATGGACCAGTGGAATCACTCCTTCACTGTACTCAACAGATTAGTGATTGGATGCAAAATAACTTCCTTCAGCTAAACGCAGACAAAACAGAATTGATTGTCTTTGGTCCTCAGAAACAAAGAGAGAGCGTTATTCGTCACCTCCAGTCTCTCTCCCTGGAACCTGTAGGCAAGGTCAGAAACCTAGGAGTTATAATGGACTCAGACTTAAATTTTAACAGTCATATCAAATCAGTAACATCAGCAGCATTTTACCATCTGAAAAACATTGCCAAAATTAGAAACATAGTGTCTAAAGCAGACCTGGAGATTCTCATCCATGCATTTGTCTCCAGTAGGTTAGACTACTGCAATGGCCTGCTCACAGGTCTGTCCAAACAGGCTGTAAAACAACTGCAGTACATTCAAAATGCAGCAGCTCGAGTCCTGACCAGGACCAGGAAATATGACCACATTAGTCCAGTTCTCAGGTCTCTGCACTGGCTTCCTGTGGCTCAGAGAATAGACTTCAAAGCAGCACTGCTTGTGTACAAGTCTCTCCATGGCCTCGCACCAAAGTACTTAAGCGACTTGTTAGTCCCATATGAACCGGCCCGGACTCTGAGGAGCACAGGAGGTAGCCTCTTACTGATTCCAAGAGTCAGAACTAAACATGGGGAGGCAGCGTTTGAGATTTATGGAGCTAAAATCTGGAACAATCTTCCTGAAGATGTGAGGCTAGCATCTACTCTGGCAATTTTTAAATCAGGGCTAAAAACTGTTCTTTTTAGCTGTGCATACGGCTGAAGGATTTTATTGATACATACTCCTTTTTTTAATGCATTGTGGTTATTTATTATTTTAATCCCGTGTGTGCTTTTAATATTTTAAGTTTTTTTTTTTTTTTTTTTTTTTTTTTTTTCCATTACTTGTGATTTTATTCTGTTTTTAATGTATTTATTGATGTCTCTGATTTGTGTGATATTATGTGGGTTGTGAGGCGCTTTGAGTGGCCTTGTGTTGGAAAGGCGCCATACAAATAAAGTTGATTGATTGATATCCTAAAAGACTTTCTCCTGTTATTGCAGCAAGAGGGGGTTCCACAAAGTCTTTTATCATGCTGTTGCTTTTCAGTTTTCTATTATAACAGAAATGACAGAATAATAATTATATTTAGAACAAAGGCTGTTGTATAAATAAAATATACGCACACGCTGATATCCTCTTTTTATCAGTAATTTCATGTACTAAAAATTACATTGTTGTTTGATATGGTTTGTTCTAAACACATGGTGTGTCATGGTTCTGTTTGTTTTGGTCTCTCCCCATCTTTCTTTCCAGAGCATGTGTGAGACAGGGGGCGTGGCCGGTGTCTGCTGGGCTGCTGACGAGACACACCTGCATCCACTCACTCCACTCTACTCAGTATATAAACCTGGTCTACTCATCACTCCTCTGCCAGAAAATTCCGTCTCATCGATCCTGTGCTCGTCCAGTCCTCATGTCTCTGCTCTGCTCTTCGGCCGGCCTGCTCCCTGTCTCCACTGCTCCAACCGTTTTTGAGTATTTTTGTATTTTTGGTTATTAAAGACTTTTGTTAAACTGCTTTGGCCTCCCTCTGCTTTGGGGTTCGAAGACTAAACCTTAACAGAATTTTCTGGCCAACATGAACCCCGCAGAGGCCGAGAGACTTAACCCAGCGCTGTTTGAGGCTGAGAAAGCCATTAAGGCTCTCGCTGCACAAGGTGCTTTGGTGAGACAACATGGCCAAGCCATTTCATCAGTAATGGAGTCGATAAGGGACCTCACTGCTGGAATTCATCAACTCGGAAATCGACTTAATGATGTTTCAATTCAGCTTACAGCCATGGATGCTAATCAAGCTCAAGCTCCAGACTCCGCCCAGTCCTCAGCACCTGCCCCGCTGCCACCTGCTCCGGTCCAGCTTCAGTCTGCACAATTTCGTGAGCCCTTCATCCCCACTCCCAACAGATATTCAGGAGAGTTAGGCATATGTAAGCAATTCCTTCACCAGTGTATGTTAGTTTTCACACAACAGCCCTACACGTACTCAACCGAAGAGTCCAAAGTAGCCTTTATCATGAGTCTACTTTCTGGCAAGGCCTTAGCTTGGGCAGTAGCGTTAGCTAATGCTAGTTCTCCTGTCTGTAACACCTTAGACACGTTTACAGCAGAAATGTTGAAGGTGTTTGATCACCCACTTCAGGGTGAGGAGGCTAGCCACAGTCTTTTGTCTTTGAGTCAGGGTTCTGGGTCAGTATCTACATATTCTATTGAGTTTCGGATTTTAGCTGCAGAATCTGGGTGGAACGATAAAGCCTTACAGGGCATCTTTTTCTGGGGGCTTGGCGAAGAGGTTAAAGACCAACTAGCAGCAAGAGACGAGACAGCGACTCTAGAAGAGCTTATTGCGTTATCGATTAGGCTAGATAATCGCCTCCGTGAGAGACGTAGGGAAAGAACAGTCAGGCACAGTGCCCATATCCCTCGTACCCACTCCAGCTCTCCAGTTCACTTCTCAGTGAATCCTGTTCCTCGAGCCACTGCCTCTTCCGGAGAACCCAGAGCCGGGACGACAAAGGAGCCCATGCGGCTTGGAAGGATGCACTTGACCCAAGAGGAGCGCCAGCGTCGTCTCAACCAGGGTCTCTGCATGTACTGTGGTCAAGCGGGTCACACTCTGTTCAACTGCCCGACTCGGCCAAAACACCAGGCTCGCCAGCCGCAAGGGGGGGCACTGGTGAGCCGTACTCCTGTCGACCCCCATTCGAAGCGCATTCAGCTCAAAGGTACTATTTCATTCAGTTCCACTTCGGTCCCGGTTCAGGCTTTAGTCGACTCCGGTGCAGATGATAATTTCATTGACTCTGAGTTTGTGTCCCAGGCCAAAATCCCCAAAGAGGCCCTCTCAGATCCCAAGAGAGTTTTTGCTTTAGATGGTAAGCTACTAGCTCTCATTACTCACCGTACTGTCCCTGTATCCCTCTTGGTTTCAGGCAACCATTGTGAGTTAATCTCCCTGTTTGTTGTGACCTCTCCATCAAACCAAATAGTCTTGGGCCTCCCCTGGCTCAAGCTTCACAATCCTCACATTGACTGGTCCACTCAATCAGTTCTCAACTGGAGTGTATTTTGCCACGCCCATTGTCTCCATTCTGCTGCTCCGGCTATCTCTCGGACTAGTTCTTCCTCAAGGCCTGTGGACCTGTCTCTAGTGCCCCCGGAGTATCGTGACATCAAAGAAGTCTTCTCTAAGGATCGTGCAACTTCTTTGCCCCCACACAGGCCTTATGACTGTTCCATTGAACTGATTCCTGGGACTCCGTTACCTACCCGTAAACTGTATAATCTCTCCAATCCAGAGAGGGAGGCAATGGAGACTTACATCACAGAGAGCCTAGCGGCTGGACTTATTCGTCCTTCCTCCTCACCTGTAGGGGCAGGTTTCTTTTTTGTTGCCAAGAAAGACAAGACCCTTCGCCCGTGTATTGATTTTAGAGGTTTGAATGACATTACTATAAAGAACAAGTACCCGCTTCCACTCATAGACTCAGCCTTCAGCTCTTTAAATCATGCCACAGTGTTTACTAAACTTGATCTACGTAATGCTTATCATTTGGTGAGGATTAAAGAGGGGGATGAGTGGAAGACGGCGTTTAACACTCCTTTAGGACATTTTGAATATTTAGTCATGCCTTTTGGTCTTACTAATGCTCCTGCTGTTTTCCAGGCCCTTATTAATGATGTTTTGCGGGATATGCTCAACAGATTTGTGTTTGTATATCTCGATGATATTTTGATTTTCTCTCGCAACATGACTGAACATGTCCAGCATGTTAAACTTGTGTTACAGAGGTTATTGGAAAACAGACTTTATGTTAAGGCTGAGAAATGTGAGTTCAACAAGCCTTCTGTTAGTTTTTTAGGTTTCATTATTGAGAAGGGGCAAATGAAGTCTGATCCTGCTAAGATAAAAGCAGTAGCTGAGTGGCCTACTCCCACTGACAGGAAGCAACTGCAAAGATTCCTTGGGTTTGCTAACTTTTACCGCAGGTTTATCCGCAATTACAGTAGTGTGGTCTCCCCACTCACTAAACTTACCTCTGTTAAGGTTCCATTTTCCTGGTCTCCTGAAGTAGATCGGGCTTATGTTAGATTGAAGAATCTGTTTTGTTCCGCTCCTGTTCTGTGCCATCCTGATCCCTCAGCTCAGTTCGTGGTAGAGGTGGACGCATCAGACACTGGTGTTGGAGCTGTTCTCTCTCAACGCTCTACTTCTGATCAGAAGCTGCACCCCTGCGCGTTTTTCTCACGCCAGCTTTCACCTGCTGAGAGAAACTATGACGTGGGGAACCGGGAGCTGCTGGCTATTGTCCTTGCGCTCAAGGAGTGGAGGCATTGGCTTGAGGGTGCATCGCAACCATTCCTGGTATGGTCTGACCACAAGAACCTCTCCTACCTTCGCTCTGCTCGCAGGCTTAATTCCCGTCAGGCTCGGTGGGCCCTCTTCCTGGGTTGCTTCAATTTCACACTGACTTACAGACCGGGATCCAGGAATATTAAGCCTGATGCTCTGTCCCGCCAATTCTCCGCCGTGACCACTTCTGACTCCAGTGAGGACACCATCCTACCCTCTTCATGCGTGGTAGGAGCTGCCTCTTGGGACGTAGAGAGGGTGGTGCAGGAGGCCCAACAGAACCTTCAGGTCCCAGCTGAGTGCCCTTCTGGTCTCCTGTTTGTGCCTCCTTCTGCCCGCTCTGTTGTGCTCGAGTGGGGTCATGGCTCTAAAGTGGCCTGCCATCCTGGAGTTCATCGCACCCTCTCACTGCTCAAGCAGCGCTTCTGGTGGCCTTCCATGACCACGGACACTAGGGTTGTGAGGCGCTTTGAGTGGCCTTGTGTTGGAAAGGCGCCATACAAATAAAGTTGATTGATTGATTGATTGATTAAACTTGTGTTACAAAGGTTATTGGAAAACAGACTTTATGTTAAGGCTGAAAAATGTGAGTTCCACAAGCCTTCTGTTAGTTTTTTGGGTTTCATCATTGAGAAGGGGCAAATTAAATCAGATCCTGCTAAGATAAAGGCAGTAGCTGAGTGGCCTACTCCCACCAACAGGAAGCAACTGCAGAGATTCCTTGGGTTTGCTAATTTTTACCGCAGGTTCATCCGTAATTACAGTAGTGTGGTCTCTCCGCTCACTAAACTTACCTCTGTTAAGGTTCCATTTTCCTGGTCTCCTGAAGTTGATCAGGCTTATGTTAGATTGAAGAACCTGTTTTGTTCTGCTCCGGTCCTGTGCCATCCTGATCCCGCAGCTCAGTTTGTGGTAGAAGTGGACGCCTCAGACACTGGTGTCGGAGCTTTTCTCTCTCAGCGCTCTACTTCTGATCAGAAGCTGCACCCCTGCGCGTTTTTCTCACGCCAGCTATCACCTGCTGAGAGAAACTATGACGTGGGAAACCGGGAGCTGCTGGCTATTGTTCTTGCACTCAAGGAGTGGCGGCATTGGCTTGAGGGCACATCACAGCCGTTCCTGGTATGGTCTGACCACAAGAACCTCTCCTACCTTCGCTCTGCTCGTAGGCTTAATTCCCATCAGGCTCGGTGGGCCCTCTTCCTGGGTCGCTTCAACTTTACGCTGACCTACAGACCAGGATCCAGGAATATTAAGCCTGATGCTTTGTCCCGCCAGTTCTCCGCGGTGACCACTTCTGACTCCAGTGAGGACACCATCCTACCCTCCTCGTGCGTGGTCGGAGCTGCCTCTTGGGACATAGAGAGGGTGGTGCAGGAGGCCCAAGAGAACCTTCAGGTCCCAGCTGAGTGCCCATCTGGTCTCCTGTTTGTGCCTCCTTCTACCCGCTCTGTTGTGCTCCAATGGGGTCATGGCTCTAAGGTGGCCTGTCACCCAGGGGTTCATCACACTCTCTCACTGATCAAGCAGCGCTTCTGGTGGCCGTCCATGACCACGGACACCAGGGAGTTTGTAAGGGCCTGCTCTTTCTGTGCCCGCGGCAAGGCATCCCACCGCCCACCTGCCGGTCTGCTCCGTCCTCTGCCCATTCCACACCGTCCCTGGTCGCACATCGCGGTAGACTTTGTTACCGGTCTACCACCCTCTGAAGGAAACACTGCCATTTTGTCAATTGTGGACCGTTTCTCCAAGTCAGCACATTTTATTCCCCTCACTAAACTCCCCTCAGCTCTCGAAACAGCAAATCTCCTGGTTCTACATGTTTTCAGGCTACATGGGATTCCCCAAGACATTGTCTCCGACCGGGGTCCTCAGTTTTGTTCCCAGGTGTGGCGAGTTTTTTGCCGGGCAGTCGGGGCGACCGCGAGTCTGTCATCGGGGTATCATCCTCAGACTAACGGCCAGACAGAGCGGGCTAACCAGGACCTTGAGGCTGCCCTTCGTTGTGTCTCAGCTGCTCATCCTGCTTCCTGGTACACTTTTCTCCCCTGGATTGAGTATTCTCACAACACTCTGACCTCCTCCGCCACGGGTATGTCACCATTCATGGCCTGTTACGGTTATCAGCCTCCCCTGTTCCCAACTCAGGAGAAAGAAGTGAGTGTACCTTCGATCCAGTTCCACCTCAGGAGGGCACGCAGGATATGGCACGAGGTCCGGGCAGCACTTTCTCGCACAGCAGAGCGGAATCGCAGGCTGGCAGATCGTCGTCGCGTCCCTGCACCTGACTACAAGCCGGGGCAGCGGGTCTGGTTGTCTACCAGAGATATTCCCCTGCAGTGTGAGTCAAGGAAGCTCTCCCCAAGGTACATTGGTCCTTTTGAGATTGACTGTGTTCTTAACCCCACGGTGGTCAGGCTGAAGCTACCTGCCTCGTTGAAGGTGCACCCCTCTTTTCACGTGTCCCTTCTTAAGCCTGTCTCTCACAGCGACCTGAGCCCTCCGGCGGTTCCTCCTCCGCCCCCCCGGGTTATTGACGATCACCCGGCCTACACGGTGCGTGAGCTCTTGGACGTTCGGCGCCGGGGCCGTGGTTTACAGTACCTGGTGGACTGGGAGGGGTATGGTCCTGAGGAGCGCTCGTGGGTGTCTCGCTCTTTGATCTTAGATCCTGATCTCCTGCGGGACTTCTATGCCCGGCATCCTGGCAAGCCCGGTGGGCCGCCGGGTGGCAGCCTTTGAGGGGGAGGTACTGTCATGATTCTGTTTTTGTTCTTTTCCCAGAGCATGTGTGAGACAGGGGGCGTGGCCGGTCTCTGCTGGGCTGCTGACGAGACACACCTGCATCCACTCACTCCACTCTACTCAGTATTTGAACCTGGTCTGCTCATCACTCCTCTGCCAGATAATTCCGTCATATCGGTAGTGCTGCACAGGTTTTTCGCTACCTACCTGCTTTTTGGATTACTTACCAGTTGCTATTCCAGATCCTGTGCTCGTCCAGTCCTTGTGTCTTCGCTCTGCTCTCCGGCCGGCCTGCTCCCTGTCTCCACTGCTCCTTTCATTTTGAGTATTTTTGTATTTTTGGTTAATTAAAGACTTTTGTTGAACTGGTTCGGCCTCCCTCTGCTTTGGGGTTCGAAAGCTCACCCACAACAGAGTGGTTTAATGAACAGTGGCGGTTGAGGTTTTGCGTTGCTGAATTCGACTAACTTTAGCTAGCTTACTTTTGGTCGTGTGTGAATCATGTAGATAGATACTTCATTGATCCACCATAGGAGAAAGTCAGGTGTGCATTAGCAGCAGAAACGCTTCCAACCATACAAACAAAACAATTAAATACACAATTCTAAAAGTAGCTAACAATAGTAATAAGGTAATATATGTAAACTCTGTGCTTAACATTGTGCATTGTGTAGTTGCTGGATGACAGTTGAATTGAGTGGCCATTCATTGATCTTGTCTATGTTTGTGTGCCAAAATATTGTTTGCCAATTTATTATTTCTTTAATATTTGGAGCTAAGCCACATCTATTCCAGTCTCTTGCCACTCCCTCCTTGAGCCGAATCCTCTACCTCTGATTACCATCCCATTACACTATATGCTTTTATATAAATATCTTTCAAAACCTTGCATTTTGGTGATAACAATGTGTACCTATACTGCGCTTAGTTATTTTGTTTTGTTATTTTTAAGTGTAATCAAAGTTCATTTATTAAGGGCTACAGTTCACAAACTGCTTCTCTATAATTACTTTGTTCTGTCATTTTTCCTAATATGTTTGTTTGCTCTTTTGTATTTCTTGTGGAATTAGAGCATGATTGTTTAACCATGTCTGATAGTGAGTGCTTCACTGGATCAATTTATTAAAACAAAAAAAAAAGACTAAACTTCCTGATCGTTGCTTTCAGATTTCCAGATATTAACATGATCATTGAATATTGCTAACAACAATTTGACGCCGGCAGTGAAACTTGCAGAGGGGAGATCATGTGCTGCTGTATCTCAGATCCCCCGGGGTCAAGCACTGGTGGTGGCTATAGAAGCATGGTGTGAATGGGGCTTAGGCGGAGCAGGAGCCAGAGCAGGAGCCGGGGCAGGAACCAGGAGCTTGAGGAGGCACTGGGTGTTAAGAGCCTCAAGAAGCGCTGTTTATCAGGAAGTGGCTGCCTTTTAAACTGCCCGCAATGCTGCCAGTGGGTTGGCAAGAGGCTGGCGGGGCTGTGTGATTGGCTGGCTCTGGACGGGTGAGAGCTGTGGCCGGTCTTTCAGTCAGAATTTGACTTCTTTTGGTTTTGAGCGTGTAATTACTGCGCCTATGTGAATTTTTGGTCTTCATAACTTTGACTTTTTCTGTTTCTATGATGTCTTTCAAGCTAAATACAAAATAATTGTAAACCGCTTTGTGACTCTGGTCTGTGAAAGGCGATATAAAGATAAAGATAAATAAAGATTACTTACTTACTTACACCAGTCTAAACTCTTAGTAAAAGGTATGGTCAATAATAACTTGTCGAAAATTTAACTTTTTTGGTGGAATTTCTTGGAATTCCATTGGTTTGAATGGGAGCAGTCAAAATTAAAGCCGCAAGCGGCGTTAAACGGCCCTTGCCGCACCGCGCGCACCACCCCGCACCAAGCAGCCTAGCACCAAGCTGCCCCACATCAAGCCGCCCTGCATCAAGCCGCCCCGCACCAAGCCGTCCCGCATCAAGCCGCCCCGCATCAAGCCGCCCCGCATCAAGCCGCCCCGCACCAAGCTGCCCCGCTCCAAGCCGCCATGCATCAAGCCGCCCCGCACCACGCCGCCCCACACCACGCGGATCTGCACCACGCCGCTCCGCACCAAGCCGCAACGCGCCACTTCACAACGCGCCGCTCCACAACGCCCTGCACTACGCTGCACCACACCGTACCACGCAGCACCGCGCAAAGGAGTTGGGGCTGCCGTGTGATGATTTGTTGCTATAGCCATAGAAGAACGTTAGTCAAATTGTAATGAATATGATGATTAGAGCTGTTTGGCACCCTATGTAAAACTTTGCCTCAATCTGTAGGGGGCGCTATTGGGCCAATTTCAAATATTTCACTTTCACCTGACCTAAACCCTGGAGTTGAACATTGGATTCAAGTTTTGTGCAAATCAGACTTTGTTTGTGCAAACGGGAGCAAAATTAATGTTGTGAAAAACGTTCAAAAAACACTCACATTTTGCCGCTCCGCTGCTCAAACAAAGTTTCACTGATCAAAAATCCCTTTGGTCATCTTGATGGTACATGTGTTGAGATGATCTGGAGCAATTTTGAGGCAAATCGGTGAAACTGCCGAGGAGGTATGAAAATGTATGAAAATTATTGCGAATAATTTTTCCATTTTGCAGTGAAATGTATGGGCCTCCTGTTTGTCAGAGGGCGGAGCCATGATAACATGTTGGTCTTATCTTGACTTGAGGAACATGTGTACCGAATTTCATGGCTCTACGACAAACTTGACCTCTGAAACTCCCATTGCCTGTTGTAGGTGGCGCTGTTCTGGCATTTGTTGAGTCCCATAAAAATAAACACCAAAAATATAAAAAATTTCAGCAGGTCTGATGTTTGGGCAAAATTTTACAACTTTTCATGCATGTTCAGGGGGTCAAATTAAGGCTCAAAGTGCAGAATTTGACATCTCTCGAGCAAAAACAATAGGCCCATTCCCCGTTCGGGGCTTCGGCCTAATGACAGCTCTGGGAGTTTTAGTAGTTTCATAATTCTGGGAGACCTAGTGTTAAAAAATCGACAAAACACGTCAAAATCTGAACACACGCACGCACGCACGCACACATACGTACACATGCCCACACACAGACAGAGAGAGGGAGAGCGTGGTGGCAGAGTGGGCTGTCTCTTCAGTGCTGCCTTCCTCCACTCTCCTCTGTGCACAAGCAGCGGCTGCAGACGCGCTCCTCTCTCGCTCCAGGATGCACTCGTTCCAGGCGCTCCTCTCTCTATAGTCTGACTGAGCTTTTGCGCAGGAGAACCATGGGTTTGTGCGTGCTTCCGCTGATCCTCGGGTACTACTTGGGCTCCAGTTTGCTGTGCAACGCCGTGACTTTCGTGGAGGAGCCGTCTGGAGGCAGAGCTGACGGCTACTGCGGCCGCATCCTACGCGCACAGACCCAGGGCACCCGCCGGGACGGGCACCACGAGTTCAGACTGCGCGTGGAGGGAGACCCCGAGACGTACACGCCTGGGAGCACCTACAGAGGTCAGTCTGCATGCAGCTGCAGGGTCTGACCGGGGAAAAACTTCTGCTCAAACTTCCACGAAAGAAATCCAAACTTCTCCGGCTGAGATAAACTACTCGATTTTCTGCCAAACATGACTTTCCTATGAGTAAAAGTAGCGTGATTAAAAAAAAAAAAAAAAAAAAAACTGCTACAGAGTTAGGGCTTGTCCGGGGTTTAGCGCTCTCTATGATACTGGTGTTTATATTGTTAAAGATAAAGAGATCCTTTATTCCTCCCACAGTGGGGAAATGTCTGTGTTGCATCACCAGTTACAGCACATACAGCAAAAGATAAGTGAACAATAACTCTATACAAAAATAACAATAAAATCTCTTAACTTTAACAAAATAAAGAAGAAAGTATAACCTCTATAGCTTTAGCGTAATAAATAAGCAAGTCTAAAATATCCAACCTCCATATTGTGACAATGTCCATGTGAATACAGACATAAGCCATGTAAGGATTGACCAATCAGATGCCTTTATTCATGGGAGAAACTAACCCTAACCTTATTATAGGCAAACTGCTTTTCAACATGGCACAGCAATGGTAACACAGTGAGCAACTAATCAAAACGTGATCAAATGTGAAATTAAACCAATATTTATTTTCATATCCCACAATAAGGTTATGTTTAGACCAACTGTAGCCTATTCGCATCAGAATCAGAAAATTTGTTATTGCTATTATAAGTTGCAGGAAGTCACAATCTAGAGAAATGTTCTTTCAGTGCTGCCTTAATAAGACGGTATGTCACAAATAACCTTTAAATGCCAGATGTGGCAAGAATACATCACGGACAACAACTTCTATATCGGTCTCTTTATTGCGGCTCTTTTTGAAACACTCACAAATGTTGCAAAAATTCTGCTCCGTGAGTGGCATTGGCAGCCCGTGTCATGTGTCATACAGCACACATGCAGAGCTGTCAGTGTTGTTGTAGAGAATCCCGGTTTGATAAGGCACTTAAGACTCCGATGTGACCTATATTCACTTCCTGTCCTCTGCATGGACCTGAACATTCTTCTTCTTCCACACACACACACACACACATATACACACACATGCACACTGCAGATCTGGCTCCAATTATACACTTTTAAAGCCCCAATACCGGTCACACACGGAAAACATTTGGCCCGAGAGCAGACACAGCTAAACTTTCACCCAATTCCTTCAACTTGTTATTTCCTCGCTGTTTGGGTGATATACAGCAGTTCACCAATTAAACTTACAAACATGAAACGCACCAAGGTTGGCTCTGGAAACACTCGGGCTGGCACCTCTTTTTACCAAGGCCGAGACTTAATCAGCTGTAACCTGTGCGGAGTGCAATCCGTCAAGGAAACGTTCTACTCCAGTTGTTACAGCCTGTTAAATGGTCATTGTGTCAGAATCAGAATCAGATTTTCTATTGCCATTGTAAGTAACAGGAAGTCCAAAACCAGGAATTTGTTTTGATATATAGTGCACATCAGTGATAAAGAAGTAAAAGAATAGTTATATAGACATGCATACAAAAATCTTAATCCTCTGGGTGCCACGGTTGACAATATGCAGTACTGTTTACAACTACCAATTGTGTCCAGCAGGGTGTCAAAATTCAATTCCCACTGTTTTATTTTTTCCCTGACCATTAAGTACAATGTGAGTTCTGTTTGTGTGTTCATGTCTAGTGATGTGTGTGTGTCTGTAAACAACTTTATTGATCTCACAATTTCTCCATTGTGAGATCAATAAAGTTTACCATATCTTATCTTAACTATATATATATTTAACGGAAATATACGATCGCCACCACCATTGGAAGTCATAATACGCAAATTAGATGGGTACATTTAATTCCTACGTACAATTTGGGCCATCCTTAATAATTTCTTTAATTCACATAAAGCTTCTATCTTGTTTCACTTTTAAGTTATTATGTCAAAATTGAGCCCCTTAGGGTAAAACCTCTGGCGCCTAAAGAGTTGATACAAAAGATCCAAACACACAGAGGTATATGTTGATGTTGTTTTATGTCTGTACTTGTGCACACTGGGGACTTTTGCTAATGAATTCCAATGTGGTTTTACTGCAAATGGCAAATAAATGAATCTGAATCTGTAAATATGATAATCACAGGGCGGGAATTTACATGATTTTTCTCTCTCCCACAACTTTTTCAAGTTTGAATAATGTACAATCTTGTAATAAGTAAATGTAAATGAATGATTTCTTGAAAATTCTATATATTGACATTGGATAATTCATGTTTGATGTACCTTGAACTAGATTATCGGTAAGCGTCTGGACGTATGAATGATATTGTTTGGTGGCTTTATCATATTGCACCGCATCAGCATAATTCCTATCTCCCACAATAGGAGAATTAAAGCTAGTGCACCTAACTTTCCAGATTCAGATTCAGATGGACGTGTCTCTTGTTTCTATCTGTTTTCTCATGCTTCTATATTTGGCCTCTGTCACATCTTTAGATCAGCTTTTTCAGACAGAAAACATTAAGAAAGAGGACTGCGTTTACTCAGCTCAGCAATGACAGTTAAGACAAACAATTACACATGATACAAGCATGACGAAAACGGCAAGAAAGCACAAACAAAAGTTGTAAAAGAAAAAAACAGACAAAAGGATTTTTCACGTTCAGCCAAATAACTAAACATGTCGCTAATAATTAGAATTTCTTTCCAAAGAATAGGAATCACAAATGTGCTTTTATTTTTTATTTTCAAGTGAACGTGCTTCTAAATTGTTTGTCATAGTGCTCAACAGAGCTTGCAGTATTTAAATATCTATCTTTCTGAAACAGATAAAGGGACAGATTCAGAAAACATAGACAATCTTGCGCTTATAGACAAAGCTAATTCACATCGCTTGTTCCGAAAAATAATAATAATGACAAAAAAATACCACTAATGAATATAAAACACAGTAAATCACACTAATAATTTATAATAATGATATATTTTGTTTCTATTTCTATGCATACCTTATTCCATTTCTGCTTGTTTGCACCGAGAGCCGAAGAAAATTTCCTCGTTTGCGACTTCCTGTTACTCTCAATGGCAATAATAATAATAATTCTGATTCTGATGATTACCCCGATGTTGGCGCCACAGGGTAAATAACAGTACAGTCTGTAAAGTGTAAAGTATATTCCTCACATGCTTCTGGAGGACGGTTGCGTTCGTGTCTCGGTCGCAGTGGGAGATTTCCACGCCGCTCAGTGTTGGCCGCAGGCTCGTGTTTACAGCTCAATCTTCACGCTGGGCCCAGACTCACCAGTGTCCTGCTCACATGGGGCTGTCACTGTGGAGGCTAATTTGTTGCATGTAACTGCTGCCGCTGCCGTTGCTTATCCACCAACGTTCCACACAGTTTACAGAGATTTTTTTAGTATTGTTTAAAAAGCACCCAGATTATATACAAAAAATATATATATTAAAAAATCAGTATTCCCTCATCAAAAACATGCATGGCGTTGTGTTTTTGCTTCATTCGTGTTTGGGTGCTGTTTTTTATCTGTAATCTATCATTGGGTTTAACTGTGTCATGGTGTGGGTTTCATTTATGTAGTTGGTGGTTTTATTTTTTAGTTTTGTGGTTTTGTTTTAGTTTGACTTCCTGTCTTGATTCTCTGCCTCGCCCTAATCTCTTTCTGTGTCTATATGTACCTATGCTCCTCTTTGCCTGTCTATATTCCTGAGTTTTGATTGGATTTGGTTTGTTTTTATCCTGGACTTTTATTTTATTGTAATTATTTTTGCATTTTTGCTTTTTGGGTCCTCCTTCACTTCATCACACGACTTGAACATTTCAAAGATGTGGGATTAAACACAGCAATAAATGGGTTTTTAACTTCAATTCAACTCCAATTAACAGTAGTTATCTCTGACGACATTGCAAAATCGTCGTATTTGATATAAAACACCTAGAGCTGTTGGTCCATAAGGGGCAGATCACCAATGTCCATAAATGTAAGCGTTTCTATTTTTTTCTTCTTCATAAGACTTGAAATACTAATGTGAACCCAATGTCATTTCGAAAACAGCCAATAACACATGATGTCTGTGAGAGTGGATAAAAACAAAGCACTTCCAGACACTTTACCCACTGCCTCAAAAAGGTTCCAGGCGGGGCATCTGCAGTAAAGTATGCACACTTTACAAATGTGTATGCAATACAGCTTTCTCACAAGCTGTAAAAATATATATATAAAAAATGAAAAAATCTGTGTTCCAATGCATGAATTTCAAGGTTCACTTGTGTCGGACTATTCCCCACTTGACCTCTATTTCTCACACCACTCCTGACTCCAGACACGGGTCTGAAAAGTCTTTTCTTGGGTTTTATCCTGTTGCCCGAGCTCATTTTGAGTCCATCTTACTGTCGGGTTATTGCAGGTTACGGAGGCCAATGAGTTCGACTCGTGATTTTCTATCTCTTATAATTTACACATTCAGGCACAGGGCCACATGAGCGCAAATGGAGACTTGGTTTGCTCCTGGTAGACTTAGTTTGGTCCTGGTTTTGGTCCTTGTCCTTTTTCTGATTTTGTTGCAAGTGTAATTTCAGTTTAGTCCCATTTTAACATGAATGTGAAAGTGTGCACCCTTGAGATTGAACTCTGCTCTACTATTTTACTACCACAAGATTGAATCTCATTACAATAGATTAAAATCTGATTAATTACCAAGCCCATGGGTTTCACCTTCCTATTTCATGCAACAGTTAGAGGGCCCTTTTCCATTCAAAAGATCGAATATTTGTCTTAAAGTAGCAATACTTTAATGTTTAATCATCATTAAATGAACCTAATCTGTCAAAAGGCATTAATAAAACATGCTCTATTCGAATTCTTTTTTAACTGATAACAGTTCAGAGATATTCCAATTTCAAAATGAGTTTTACAGCCCCTCAATCTTGTTGTTGTTTACATTTTGATGTCCCGCCCTCCACCGTTTTACCAATCAGAAAATCCGTAATCCGGGTTGCCAGAACTCACAGCGTAGAGCTAATCTCACTGGTAAAGTAACATGTGCAGAACTAAAAAAGATCTTGTTATAATTCTCAAATCATTAACAACAAAACAAGGAATAATACCATGATTTCTATCGAGGCCTTTGTGAAAAAGGTGTTTGTTTTAGATTTGTTGTTGACAAAACTCTTGTCTATTCAGATATTTTGTTCCCAGCTGGATTCGTCTGCATATCTGGCAACCTGAGTCAGGGAGAGTGGGAGAGGTTGCAGTACCATTTTTGGCCAGATTTTTACATACTACTCCTTTAAAGGACAGATTTGAGGGAAGTTTCACCTCCAAATACTCCACTCAGGACTTTCACTTTCACACCTGTTTTGCTACCTCCAGACCCGTTATTCTATAAGTTGACAACCTTATCAATGTTCCACACAGCTGTTTGAATAACCACCTAATGTAAAAATTGGTCTTCCTTCTCTCATGGTCTGATGGTGTCTCTTCGCAGTGGTCCTGATGGCACAAAGCCCCTCTTATTTCAGGGGCTTCACTCTCATTGCACTGAAGGAGGGCAGAGAGGGCACTGAAGAAGACCACTACACGGGACAGTTCCAGGTACCACACACAATTACACGACTCTTTCTGCCTTTAGAGTTCATGATTCAAAAACATAACAGGCAACAATTATAATGCAAAGGAAAATATTATACACCAAATATAATAATAATAATATTTTTTTATTATAATAATAATAAAAAACAAACAAACATTGAAATAAATGAAAAAATATATTAAAATAGTATTAAAAAAACAAAAAAATGGATTCTTATTTGGCACTTTATATGCAGCTCTTCATTTGGAACCAGTCTGTCTCTAAATTGTTCAAATATTGTGATTATATTCTTGCCTAACTTCAAGAATGAGTTGGGAAATCACAACCCAAATCATTATTGGAGAAAGATTTAATTACCAGATGACTAAAACTAAATTAGTAGCACACAGTCTGCCCAATAAACAAACATGTCCAAGCTTAAATGGTGTAATTAGACATATTTATGCAAAGGACATAGTGAGGTAGAATTAGAGATTTTAGTTTTTTTTTTGCCAGTTTGAGTCCAATTCAAATGTGTTATTCTTTGGGAAATCTTAATACAAGAGATGATTGCAAACCTGCACTTAAATCTGACCTATATATATATATATATATATCTATATATATATATATACAACCATGAACAATTAACCTTAACCTTAAAAGTATTACTCAAGTGTATCATGCATTTAATTGGAGCTTGCAAACAAATACATGATATTATGAAAATGCTTCTTAAAGGTGAGGGCTCCCAAACCTGCAGGATCTAAAGTCCTTAAACTGTTAACTGGTTCCTTAGTCCCTCGTATGAGTGAGCCCAAATGGGAAGCAATGGGTTTTTTATGACCAGGAACAATGCAAAAGGCAATCTGTAGTCATTTTCCCCCTGGTTATTAGCTCCCCTCTCAGACCTCAGTAATTACCTGCTTCATTTATGATTATTTATTAATGAGCCCGACTCAGAAAGCTAATGATGCCATAGATTATATAGAGGAAAGTACCAGAAACCAAGTTAAACTGCTGACATTAATTAAGAATGGAGATGCAAAAAGCAAAGGTACTCACCACCAATCTAGAGAAGTTCAGGTGTTTTGTGTGAACTATTGCCAAGAACCAGTCCTGCAAAGTGCTCTCTCCAGAAGAAAAATGAAAAGAACAATAAATAAAAACTCATATTAAAAGATTGAAAGTTTGTTTGTGGTGGATGTCGAGAGCAACGACCACAAAGCCTATTTATATATTCAAATTATATTTCTGAAACGACCATACTGTAATGCTGTACATTTTAGTATCCTGTAAACCAGCCATTCCCAAACTCAGTAACACCGAGGCCCCCTTAAAAATCTGACGGGTCTGCGTGGCCCCCCAAAATAATAACCAAGAAGACAACATTAAGAATAGGCTCTTCTGGTTATTTTATTTTGGGGAAATAGCCTCTGCTACAAACATTGTAATACAAAAATGATTACAGTGGATTATTCAAGTCAAATAATGAACACAAATATTTTAATATTACAAACAAAACATTATAAATTTAACATTAAATAATTATATTATTTTTTTTATTTTTTTTATGACCTCCCGCGGCCCCCCTGCAGTACCCTCGCGGCCCACCAGGGGGCCGCGGACCCCACTTTGGGAGACACTGCTGTAAACTATACTATTCATAATTGGGGTTTTGGAAACTCATTTGGGGATTTTTTTATGTAAGATTTACTTCCGGAACGGCTCCATTTGGTCAGAGGAATCACACAGTTCTGTTTGGCATCGGTGGTGGAACATAATAAATACGTAAAAGAAGTCATAAATTCTACTCCACTAACTTTACTGTTTAACAAGAGATTTTATATGAACTCAGTCAAGCCAAACATGAAAGTCTTTTCTACAAGTTGTAATTACTATTGTGATTCATTTGCTTCAGGATGTGTGTGGTTTACAATACTGTCAAATAAACATAAATCTAACAACATGTTATTTTTTTGGCCCAAAATAAGGAGTTCTTATAAAAGTTCTTACAGCAGCTTATGATTATCTTTGAACATTCCTCATTCTAAAGTTGACAGGGGTCGCCCCTGGGCTTCAGTAGAGATCTCTTGCTGGGAAATGGATTGATATTTGGATGTGGTAATGCCTCCTAGTGATTGCAACATTAAGGATTGTAAAAAAGGAAACGATTTTGTGTTATATTCAAAGTATTTTTAACACCAAACTCACAGAGATATCGTTTAGTTTTGGAAGCGCTTTTGTTCATTTTTTTTATCTATACATAGTTTATTTCCATGTCTTATTATCGTAAAATTATTAATCTATTATGACAATTTGAGTAGTACCTACCTTTAATTCCCAGAGCAGTCTGTTTGACTGCTCCATTTGTTGGAATGATACAAAATAAAATGTAGCCATTTTTGGTCACTTTAGAAACCAACATTCTGTGGCAGTTTCTCCAAGGTTCTGGTTCTGACTGGTTCTGGTTCTGAGCTGAGTCTGCTTGGTTTTACACAAGTGCTATATCATAAAAACTGTCGACCTGCCAACAGCTGGCATTTGGCCGCCTTAAACAAACAGTTTTGGCCGTATACAATTAGTAAACAGATCATCAAAAGTGTTGAATGGAGATCAGTGTGTTGTTGTCTATTGTGCACACTGTATAATCAAATGTTTTTAACTACAAACGACATATCTGAAGTACAGGATTACAAACACATGCATGAATCAATTGGATAGTTAGGATATACATTAAGATAAGATAATATATACCTTTATTCGTCTCGCAGTGGAGAACTTTCAGTGTCATTATTACATGATTACAGCAGAGAAAGAAGGAAATAAGAGCACTCAGATTGCACACATCAAATTGAGTCTATCATTTAAGATAATAGACAATATAATGTCAAAGTCTTAGTGATATAAAGTGCTAAAATAATAAGAAAAGTTTCTAATTCGGCCAAAACATTCCCATTTGTCTTTAACTCTGTCCTCTTTTACAAACAACATTCTAATGTATTTCCTCAGACTCAGCTCTCTCCTGCCTCCACTTTCTCACCATCCTGTTTTGATCTGTACTAATTTTACGATGTGCCGATGAGGTTGTTTACATAAAAGAAAAGCTCTGCAGAGGCCTCAGAGGTCAGTGTGTGTGTGTGTGTGTGCGTGTGCGTGTGCGTGCTCGCAGCCCTCTCTCAGCTCATAAAAGAGATAAACAGTGTGTGAGATGTTTGCTTGGGGAGTACAGCGGCTCTTCTGAGGAGTCAGCCAGACTTCCTGCTCCCACCGCTCTCCGTAAACAGGAACACGCTGAGTCTGTCCAGAGGGAACCCAGCGTCGACTCTATATGGGGCTATCACAGCAGAACAATCAGGGAGAGAGAAAGTTGTCTTATCACCGTGGAGACAAACCGGATGAAGTCACTGGTCGGATCGGAAATGACCCGTTTCCAAATAATGACCACTTTATCCAAATATGATACAGCACTTGATGGACTATTAACTCTCTAGTCTTGTCCTTGTGGTATGTTTTTCTGTCAGTAGAAAAAAAACATTCCATGAAAATTGTAAAAATCCACCATTACTGTCAAATAAACATATGCCCCCAACATATGACATCATAATATGCAAATTAGATGAGTAAATGTGATCCCTACATGAACTTTGGACCACCCCTAATATTTCCGACAAGTTGAACTGATCACAACATAATAATCACAACATTTATTTTGATACTAAAATGATACAGCTCTTATCACATATAAAAAAAAAAAACAACAACTTGTGTGTTTCCCTGCACGTGCGTAGCTACTCTGCTGTTCACATAAACACACTGGAAGCAGGAATGTGTGCTACCCGCTCTGGAGATCAACAGCCGATAGAGCTGTGCCCAAATCCCTTCCTTCAACTCTGACAAAATAAAAAAAATATTGTGTAGAATATGTTGAGATGTATAGATTTGTCTGGTAATTCATCTGCTAAAATGTTTTATATTTTCAGTTTGCATTACTCCTTTGACTGCTATGACGCAAATAACATGCAATTCACGTAATTGGCTTATTGCATAGAGTGTGAAGGGGAAAAAATGAGCTGAAAAGAAGAATTCAAGCTTCATAATACAATTGTGTGGGCTTGACATCAGAATGGAATAGTCTAATTCAGGGACAAAAGCTCAAAGGAAGCATTCCCAGTAAAACAGTCCATTACTTAAACAGCCCCATACATACATTTTGATGGGTCTAAAGTTACGATATAAACAATTTTAATTTTATGAGATGCCTTTATTTGAACAAGCAGATGATTTGTGAATTAAAATTGGACACGACAAAAGTCCTCCAATTGGAAAAAAATAGCCCATAGCTCTCCTCTGCCAATCTGCCATACATTAACAGCAGCTTGTTCATTCTGCATGTTTTCCCTCTTCCTAAGCTCAGTATGACCTTTGCAAGTGCCTCCAGGTTGTGTTTTCAGATTTTCAAACCACTAATCATAATGTACGGGCACATGTTGGAACAAATGACAGCCACAGGACACAGAATTACAAATGAAGGACCATGGAAAACAATGAGTGTGGAAATGAATGTGTGGCCTCTGTCAACACTTTTCTGAAGGGAGCAATTGAAATAGTCCGCTCAGATTGGTTTTGTATTTACTCGGTCTTATCTACTAGAACAGAAGCAGGAAGATGTTGGGAGATTGCAGACTGAACTAGTGTGAATAAAGAATAATCAACTTTTATTAACTTAGGAGTTTTTTTGTTGCTTTTTTTTGTAATTCATTTGTTATTACTTTACTTCGTCTTGTTGTATTCTAAAGGGCCAACAAGTTTTATATTTAACCATTTAACATTCACTCCTTGAAGAAACCTATGTAGTTCTTTTTAGAATTTTCTAAGATAGTGAGTAAGTAATCTTTATTTGTATACCGCCTTACACAGACCAGAGTCACAAAGTGGTTTACAATTGTGGGCAATTCTCCCCTCACTCCACACAGAGGTGAGAGCGGGGTCGCCAGTGCATGAGGCGCATGTCAGACCTATTGTGCATGTTTTTAGCGGTAGGGGAAACACTGGAAGAACATGCAAACTCCACTCAGAAAGGCCCTGTTCCGACTGGGATTTGAACCCAGGACTTTCTTGGTGAGATTTAGGAGGCGCACTAATAACGCATATGATCTACGTTTCTTTTTTTTCTTTTTTTCAAAAATAAATTATATAGAAACTAAAGAGCCAACCAGGAGTGAGGTCTGTCTGTTACCACACATATTATTCTTTAGACAAAGTCTTATTTGGGGATAGATCAGTCATTTATTATTGACCATATGTTGATTTTTAAAGACAATATAAAATGAATAAAAAAATGTTTTATTCGTTTAATTCCTAGAGAGTGAACGGTGCCAAAGGCATTGTCCCCAGGCTCTGTCCTGTAGTGACCGCTGCTCCTGATAGTGGCCTTGTAGGATGGGTCACAGCAGAGGACAGATTTTCCTACAGGGACAATACTACACCTTAACCTCCTCAGAGCACTAGTAGAAAACGCAAGATGCCATCTCACAGCTACATGCATACTAATATTTACAACTTAATTCATTTTTACATATTGGCTGTAAAACAGGATGTGCATTATTGAAATATTGCTGAAATAGACATGAGTTACGAATAGTAATGAGTAGATTACAAACAAGGACTGTGACGCTGTCCAGTATGGCGCAACAAGGGCCCCACCCTGGAACCAGGCAAAGGTTTTGGGCGCCTTGTGGCCCGTGCCTTTGTCCATGGGGCCCGGCCATCTCAGCCTAAAACGATGGCCGTGTAGGCCCATCACCGGTGGAGGGACTCAAGGGGGTCAGGTACACTGGGAGGTGGTCGAATGCTGAGCTCTGTAGAGGAGACCACGGCCAAAACATTGTGGTTTTTGTCCCAGCCGGTTGAGGTGGCACGGGCATGTTTTAGATGCCTCCTGGATGCCTCCTTTGGGGGGCATGTCCTCCTGGGATGAGGCTGTGTCTCTCAGCTGACCTGTGAATGCCTCAGGATATCCCCGAATGAGCTGGAACAAGTTTGTGTGGATAGGGAAGTGCTCTGCTTTGACTGCTGCCCCTGCGACCCGGAAATGGATAGCTTTGTGGCTTTGTTGTTACTGTTGCCGTTTTTTAAAGAAAGCCATCTGTCACAAACCCTAACCCCCAGACGTCCTTCATGTTGCGCACCAGAACCATGCATTTTAATTGAATTTATCGGTGCTGAGTGGAGGGCCCAGAGGAAATAAAACTAAAAACTTCAGCTAATTAACCTTTTCCACCAACAATGAGCAAAGACCTTTAGTGAGTGAAAAGTCCCCAAAAAGTTGGTGTGACACTAATTGCGATAATAATCAAAGGTCACATTACCCATTACCTCTGAAATGCCCTCTCCGACCATCAGCAATATAGGACAGTGCTTTCCAAAATGTTGGTTTGAACGACTCGGGCCATTGTTCATAAAACAATAACACTCTGACAGCAAATTGTTCAAAAACCTCGTCCATTATGGCTTCAAACAGCGAGCTCAGATACATTTTTCCGTGATTGCGTGGAACATTTGGGTGACTTCTCCGGTGGGATTCCATGGTGTCCGCTGACGGGTCGATGAGAATAGATGGCGTCTGACAGAGAGTGCACTGTTTTATCTAAACTGCCTCGATCCATCACACTGTGCTTTTCCCACAGAGAAGCTTTACATAATGGCCCTCACATGGACACTAGTGCATGCAGCGATTCATATTCCTGACAGTTGACATTGCACGAGTTAATTATGCGTCTCGATGCTGTGATTGTGTCGGAGGAAGAGGCAAAGCACATCGCGTCGAGCTCTGGACGGCTCGTCAGGAAGGCACCGCTCAAAACTAACATTTCTAAAGTCTCAGATTCAAACTAACAATGCACACCCCATTAGGAAAACTCTGCATCTGCTTTGTTTGGGTTATTCTTCAAGGCATTCACAACACTGTTGGCTCTGATTGGACTTCTTAACGACAGAAACTTAATTAATCACCATAATGAGAAGCCAACTCGGGCTGTCAGTCTGAAGTTGTTTTGTCAATGAACTAACACTAGGAACACCAGAATTATGAAACTACTAGAACTTATGGACCAATGTGTTTTTATCATTGAACTGTTTGATTCTTTGATCTGTGTTGGTGAAGTTTTGTAAAGTGAGATAACTACAATTCAAGAATAAATTGAATTGAATTGAAAAGAAATCCCAGTGCCGTCATTTTGACTGCTCCCATCCAAAAAAAGTTACATTTTCCACCAGGTTTTTGGGTTAGGGTTTTACCTGAACTTACTTTTACTAAGAGCTAGGGGTGGGCAATATATATCGTAGACAAGAATATCGTGAAAGTCAATTTGAAGATATGCTTTTTTGTATTATTGTCATTTTTATTTTTTAATACATATTACAATTAGAGAAGGAAAGATGCCCATTTGGTCTAATGTGTGCCTAAAAAGCCAATCACTGCTTTATTTGTACATTTCAGTAAATATTGAGCTAGCCTTTTTTGGATGTGTTCTTTCTGTGTTACTTGAATTTGATTTTAATGTTAATATGTTTGTGCCTGTTTTGCAAAGATGTGTGAAGCACTTTACAAATAAAAGCTTCTATTTAGATCTACACTTTCTCTATCCAGAGATGGCCTGGCAAGCAAAACATTACAGATCATTGTGTGTAAAAATTATTAATTTTAAAGATATCGTGATAATATTGTTATCGGGATATTAATTTTTGTCCATATCGCCCACCCTTACTAAGAGCTAAAACTGGTGAATATAACTTGAAATACAGAAGTTTGTTGAAAGGCTATACCAAATGCTAACTGCTTTTGTAAACCGTGTTTTTAGCAACTTAAAAAGTTGCTAAAAATGAAGGATAATTTCATGAAAATAAAGGTGTTGTAATACACCTGTCTTTTCAGACAGAACAGTTAAAAAGAGAGGACCACCCTCATTCGGCCAATCAGCTCTCAATCAAAGCATGTAAACGTTGTGGCCTGACTTTTTCATTTTAAAAAGACCCTTTTTGGGAAGAAACAAAACAAACATTGAATATTTATGGGAAAAATTAGAAAGGTTAGAAACATTGGCTTTAATTAGTTTGACCAAATTGTTCTTTTTAAAGTACAAGGATTTTGGTGGAAAAACGGAGAACATGAGAAAGTATGGAACAAAGCAGTTATATGATTCCAAGAAGATACAAGTTGTGTAATTAACAGATGTTTTAATATGATGTTGTTTTTGCATGAATTGTATGTATTGTGAGGCATGTTTAGGACAGACTCATTCTTCTCGAGAGCTTTTGTTACTTCCTCTTTTTGTGGACTAATGGATTATCAGGGCATGTCTTTCGTCAACAAAGAATTTATTGGGTTGAGTACATCCCTAAAGCTGACCATTGGGCTGAAGCTTTTTAGCTCCTACATGGCTGCTCTAACAGGCCTACATGTTTCTATAGTGCACACCTAAAGGAACACACACATCTTTTATGATAACACAATTTAGGTTGGTGGTGTCTTTAAATCCACATATATTTACCTCAAGCTAGCCGCTGCTTTGGAGAGTTGAAGGGAACAGGGGAAAGTGTAATTGAGCCGCATCAGTCAGAGAAGTCCTGTATTTTTATTGTAGAGTTCTTTGGGGTGACTTTGGTCTGTAAAAATGTGCTATATAAATAAAGATGACTTACTTTCTTTCTACATTATGTGATGACACCATGATCATGGCAAGGTAAGGCAAGTTTATTTGTATAGCACAATTCATACACAAGGTAGCTCAAAGTGTTGAACAAAACAAGATAGCATTAAAATCATAAATAATCACAGAACATTAAAAAGAAAGATACATTTATAAAATATACAATCCCTCAGTTGTATGCACAGCTAAAAAGAACTGTTCTCAACCTTGTTTTAAACATTGTCAGAGAGGAGGCCTGTCTCACATCTTCAGGAAGATTGTTCCAGATTTTAGCAGCATGAATCTGAAAAGCAGCCTCCCCATGTTTAGTTCTGACTCTGGACACTAACAGGAGTCCAGTCCCTGTGCTCCTCAGAGTCCGGGCTGGTTCATATGGGACTAACATGTCACTAATGTATTTTGGTGCGAGGCCATGGAGAGACTTGTACACAAGCAGAGCTGTTTTAAAGTCTATTCTCTGAGCCACAGGAAGCCAGTGCAGAGACCTGAGAACCGGACTTATATGGTCGTACTTCCTGGTTCTAGTCAGGACTCGAGCTGCTGCATTTTGAATGTACTGCAGCTGTTTTACAGCCTGTTTGGACAGACCTGTGAGCAGGCCATTGCAGTAGTCTAACCTACTGGAGACAAATGCATGGATAAGAATCTCCAAGTCTGCTTTAGACACTATGTTTTTGATCCTGGCAATGTTTTTTAAATGGTAAAAAGCTGCTGATGTTACTGATTTAATGTGGCTTAATATTACCCCTAGATTTCTGACCTTGTTTGAAGGTTTTAGGGAGAGAGACTGTAGGTGACAGATGACGCTCTCTCTTGTTTCTGGTGACCAAAGACAGTAATTTCAGTTTTGGCTGCGTTTAGCTGGAGAAAGTTATAAACGATCCGATCATACTTTGATGTTTTTGTCCCAGTTGTATACCCAGTGCTTTATGTAGACCCACTGTTTTCCTTCCACTACAAGACCTAAAGCGGGGATACCTATTTCTTGGTTAATACATTCTGTCTGTCCCAACTGAGTCTTGTTTAAAAACATTTTGTGAACAGTTACGAAAAGATGCTGTTTTCATTTGATTATAAAACATTTGATCTTTTACATGCTAAGAACTGAATTGCTGAGTGAGGCCTGGTACATTTCACTAACAGAAAAAAGCACTTCTATTCAATTTGTATAGACCTAAATCACAACAGTAGTTATCTCGGAGGACTTTACAAAGCTGTCGATTCGCCCACGCAGATCAGAGAATCAAACAACCATTGGTTCATAAGGGCAAATGACCAATGTCCATAAATGTTGATGAAGTCCATACAATGTCGTGTCCTGGATCATCACCACTGTCCTTGGATCCTCCTGCATCGGCTAAGAAAAAAAACTCTAACCCTACATATAAAGAAAACTAGAGATAGTACTGAACAATTTTTAAAGCAAGAAACTAGTTACATGGATTTCATTTTATGACATTTTTGTTTTAATCAATTCAGTCATAATTTTTGAAGTGGAGAAAACCCTCTAATTGTAATTGCAAAAAACAGTTGGCATTTTATATGACATTCAAAATTAAAAAGTCAGCCCAAGAGAACACATTTGAAATAACTTTTTGAGTCAAAGATTGTGATATTGCTAAACCTAATTTGGAGGTTGCAGGTTTTCCGGAGCACGGTTATCTACCCAATTATGCATTTTTTACATATCACATCTATTCTATCCTTCCAAACCTGTGCCGTTGTACTAACAGTGCCTGGCCTTCTTCGTCTTGATCCTTACAAACTTACTTTGTGTCTTTCTGATTGAGTTGTGTGCTTTTCCCAGCGCTCACTTGCATTATCCCCGAACATGGGTCATATTTATCCACGCCAGTGCTGGAGATTCTGTGTGGGTGGGGGCAGGCAATCTGAGTGTGTTTGGAAAAGGAGACAAGAGATATTATCATCTTATGCACTCATCACGTCAAGACTCGGATTTGGCCGCACATAAACAAACCGAGTCAGTTCGGGGTCAGGAGTTTTCTCATCGAGTCGATTACACAGCGCTAAGGGCAGGGCAGATACATGTTTGTGTGTTGCGCTGGGGGTGATGGAAGACTCGATACCGCACATAATAACTGTAATGTCGTCCTGAAGTCATTAAGGCTCAGCTTCAAGGATCTAAACGCAGACGGCTTGACAAGGACAGTCATGCATAGCGTACACAAGATCTGTTTATAAAGGCTGACAGGCTGGTGAATCATAGACTTTCCACAAATACGCTTGAAAAATGACTGTGGCAAAGTGTTTTAGTTCATGTGTGCTGTGTGATATTTATTCATGTACAAACAGTCACATCTAATTAGTTTTTACTGCTGCTTACTGCTTACTTTTTTGCCCCAGATGTGATAAAAAGCATATTATGACTCCCATAACACTGCTGACTTCTTATTATTTATTTAGATTATTTTCTGACTTCCGTAATTAATTGCTCTTTGATGACACGGTGCCGCCACTTTAGCACAGAGAAGAAAACACGTGTAGAAGTTTGGGCTTATAGCGTGGTGTGAGTATATGGATTGTTCGAGCAAGATTACTCAGACATGCATGAGCACTCTATGTACTAACTGGATAAAGGGGAAGGGCATGTATTTATAACATGGTCAAAAGGTCTTGAGTTGATTTAGATTGTCACTTTGATATATGAACCACAAAATAGGAAGGCAGTACATAAATGAATGAACTAATAGGATCCATGCAAATCATGTGTGATATAAATAAGTTGTCCTTAGAAGCCGAGGTTTTTGACAGATAACAACATGACATGGACCTTTTGAACCTGCTGCAGCAGACATTTAGCCTGGAGAAAGTGTCAAGCTGTGATTATAGATGGAATTCATTCATCTGTTTCTCCCAAATCAAACAGCTCAAAGTGTGAATCAGGTTTAATTTAAGGCGAAATGATGTGCTCCACTGAAATGTTGGTATTATTCTGATTGAATGTGTTGGCCCCAGGGGGAACTCCAGTCTGACGGAAATCCGAGATTAATTTGTTGCGGCTATATAATTGTACTAGATCAATTCTGTAATTACAACAGGTTGTACTCATTCCAATTGCATTTGCCGAAAACAAGAAAGATAATTTGTATTTTCAAGTTGGCAAAAAACCAACATGATTATTATCAAATAAGAAGTAGAAGTAGTTATTTGCTTTTGTCTGATATTTCTTTGTGTCACCTCTCTGGTGGGGCTGAGGTTGTTAAGGAGGTTTGGGACATGTTCACATTGTCCCAAGTGAACCGGAGTTTCCCTCAGTGGACCAGATGTGGTTCCACTGGTTCCACTTCAGCAGAAAAGCTTAATTTGTGGAGATTTGGAACAACCAAACAAGTTCACACTGGTCCAGTAGTTACATAAGCCATTCATATCTTTTGAAACACATCTGGGACATTATGGGCCTCTGGTTCTCCAGGGACCAGGTGTGATCACATAGAGATGAACCCTCTATAGATACCCGTAATCAGGCTTACCTCCATCATACTCAGCCTGGCCTCCAGAACACATCTGGGAGCGAGTTGCCTACACAGCCTCAAAAGAAGCTGAATTCAAGTCATTCTTCTTAGACCCCACAGTTCTTGTGTGAGATTGGATGACAGGTCAGTGCAGAATCTGTAGTGATGCAGACCGTGGTGAAGAGGTGAAGAGCTTAGCCGATAGTTAAAGTTCTCACCCTCACTTATGGTTACGAGCATTAGGTAATGACAGCTGAAAAGCTCGGTGTAGACTCGCTGCTGCTTAAGGCTGAGAAGAGCCACATGAGGTGGTAGTGGCATCTATTTCGGATGAGTTGCGAGGAGCTTCGGGCATCACCCGAGGCCCCAGGGGAAGACCTATAGGTTTCAGATTCAGATTCAAATTCAGAAAACTTTATCAATCAATCAATCAATCTTTATTTATAGGGCGCTTTTCCTGCACAGGGCAACACAAAGCGCCTCACAGTCCACACCACACAATGCACAAATCATCACCATTAAAATACAATTAAAAACACATATGTGATTTTAATGCTTTTTAATTACATAAGTATTTATTTATAAGTATTTATTGATCCCAAAGGGCCATTCATTTGCACCATAAACTCAAGGTAGAACATACGTACTCTACACAAACACACAGTGAGCCTCACAGTTCACACAGCAGCAGGTTACACAATATAAGTTACGAAAACAGCAATGAACAACACAGTTCCCAAAAAGTCAAACACCTCTACCAGAGCTCAAGTTTTATGGCAGAGGGCACAAAATAATTGGAAAAACAGTTATTTTTTCGTGTTGGAACATAAAAACGACGCCCTGAAGGCATCAATACAAAGTCAGCGATCAGAGGATGTTTGGGCTGAGCCAGAATACATTTAGCTTTATTCAGCACCTGTTCCTCCCACAGAGATTGGAGGTCTCTGAGTTTTCCTCCAGTGATTTTGGAGCAAGTTCTCACAATACTCTGTAACCTGTTTCTGTCCTTCACCGTCAGGCTTTGGAACCAACAGATTAAAGAAAAGCTAAGAAGGCTTTCAATAAAAGAACAATACAAATGATTAAGAACTGTCCTTTTTACATTAAAAGGTACATTCTCTGCTGCAACCGTTTAATGATAGGCTCAATGTTTATGTCAAACTTCAGTTTGTTGTCTATCGTTGTTCCCAGATACTTGTAACTGTCCACGATTTCAACATTCCCACCGTGGATGACGCTGGTGTCATTGGATGTGACGCGTCTGAAATCAATGATCATGTCTTTGCAACATTTAAATCCAAGAAATGGGTTTCACACCAGGAGACAAATTGTGCTTGTGCAGGTAGTGCAAATGTAGTGCAAAACCAAAGTAAACTGATTGAATGATTGTTGCATACATAGAGCCAAAACAAAGCCTGTGGACTTTACTGATGAGCCCTCTAGTTAGCTCTAGTAATTGCTAGTTAGTTTTATCTGAGCACAAGCCGTTTACATGCTGAAGTGTTCGTCTTTTTCACGCCTGATTCTGTCACCACTTTGTCACCTCCACAACACAAACATCACACCTTCAATAATGACGAACGCACTCGGACTCCTCTCTTCTTTTGGCAGCCTGCACACAGCTCGCATCCCTGCTTGAGATTATATTCCCACTCAGAAGAAAAGGCTCATATATATGTGCAGAATAGACTAAACAATATATCTTTGAAACAGCAGTGAAGCATTTGCGATATTGTAACCACAATACCCCTGCTCCCTCTGCTATTTTTGTAATTGATGGCAAAAGCCACAGAGCAGCTCCCATTTGTTCGGCAGAAGCACAGACGACTTCTATATGAGCCGGTGCATTCCTGGTTGGATGCTCAGACACAAAAATGTAATATGATGCAATATCGGTGATAGCCGCGAGATCTCGGTGGTATTCTTCAGCGCAGTAATAGTGTGCTTTTGATTGATGGAAAGCTCAAGGCGAAATGTCGAAGCCTCCGAGGTCTTCCCCGCGGTGCCCCAACTGGGGTAAGGGCCTATTGCTTTTCCAACAAGTAAAGCCCAGGCAAAGCCCAGGCAAAGCCCAGGCGAAGCCCAGGCGAAGCCCAGGGATTACTCGTTGTAACTGTCACAATTGTGACCTGCACGCAACGGCACGTGCCCAAGCACTGATAAATCCGTGCCTCCGGCACGGAATGGCTTTGTTCCTGCTGTAGTGTCCCCCAATCCCAACGGGGTGTGCCCAGACACTGATAAAACGGAATGGCTTTGCTCCTGCTGAAGTACACAGTGAAATGAATGGGGTCATATGGAGGGGGGGTGATCTCATGATATCGAGGTGATTGACGAGCGTGTCAATCACCGAGTACCTAATAGTTGCGTTTGCCTTGTCGTTCGCTTTAAAACGATGTATCATTTGTATTATAGGTTTCTATGGAAACCTATATTGTTTCCTTGGTTTATTTATTTTTTCTTCTGCGCTTTGAACCTTAATTTGACCCCCTGAACATTGATGAAAAGTTGTGAAATTTTGCCCAAAATTCAGAACCGGCAAAAAATTACCTAAAGCACCTAAAGCCCAGATCTAAAGGCTTTCTGGGTTTAGACCCACTTTAACTGGGCTTTAGGTTGGTCTTCGGACCGCAGCCTTAAATTCCCTGTGTCCTTCACTTGTTTAGTTCTTGTCTTTCGTCTTGTGTTCGGTATCTTTACTCTGAATTTTGATTTTGCATTTGCTTTTATTAATTAAGTTAATTTTGCCATTTTGCATTTTGGGTTTGACACAATAAGCGTCCTCCAACCACTTGTCAAACTGTACTTCTGTGTGTTTTGTATCTTGTTTGAAATAAATGTATTTGAAATGGGAAAAAAGCCTTTCAAAGAGGAGAAAGAACCTCATTCTACAAAACACCCCTGTCATAACACACGCTGTTAAAAGAGTTTCTGTTGTCATTGAAATGTGAAAATATGAAATGTATTTTAATAACAATATCTAGCTTCACACAGCCACTAACAATGAGGAAAAAAACTATTATGGTGTTATGTGTTAAAAATACCTTCTTTTTATAAATTACATCACATTAACTTTCAAGCACACAAAAAAACGCACACAAGCTAAAGTTACCTTGGTTGAATGTCACCTCCAGTTTCTCTTTATATAAAGGCAAATCCTAAAGAACACAAAATATACAAAAAAATGAAAGAAATACTGTTGTATTCCTAAAAAGAAAAAAAAGTATGCACCGTGACATGTTCTTCACCACAAAAATAAACAGATGATTGAAGTGGGGCCATAGGACAGAGAAGGAAGTCTTCATCTAAACTACATTTGAAATTACATTTTTGACTACAAAAAAGGAATTATTAATTTTTAGTTTAGTATTTGCCCAAATTAATCATCACAATCTACAAATGTTAAACTTTATTGGCAAGTTATTGTCTATGCAAAACACTATATACTTTCTACTATAACTTTAATCTATACAGACAAATAGGGCGTTTTTATTGAAGCTACCAAAATGTAACTGACCCTTCAGGGATATTGTAAGGAGATTTTTCATTTGTACATGCTACAAATGTCTGGTCGTTATAACTTTTGTTAATACATGCTGAAAATGTAAAGGGATTTTTAATGTGTGTATGTCTGTGTTATTACATTTATATTAACAGTCTGGTTATTACCCATCGGATAGGGAGCTATTTTGTGTGCGGAGGGATATGACGGTGAAGAGTTCACGTACGTCTTATATAAACGACCTTGACATGTTCACGAGTGGAATTAAGATATTATTGTCCTGAGGAACTGGCCCTCTCTGTGTGATTTGTGCTACACCCACGAACATATTTACCCAGGTAACACTTGGGATTCAGAACTAGTGTTACAATATTAAATCTGGTGTACTCAACTTGTTTCTCTCAAAAATACCAACAAAAAGAGAACAGATCAGACCACAACTCAACATCCTGTCCTTATTCTCATTTCATTCTGTTTTATTCTAAAACATCTTTTCTTCAGCAGACTTGTAAGAAAGAGCCCTGCGAGGTCTGGGCGGAGAGCTGGTGATCCTCGCTTTCACTGTAGATGTGACACAGGCCAAACATACATGCATGCAAAAAAAGAGATAGGAATGAGATAGAACTGTTTTGAGAGTGTGGAACTTGATTTACTTTAATTTATTTTTTACACTTTTCAATGTGGTTTAATTAGGTACCCAAGCTTTAATTATACATCACATCAAATATGTGCCATCTCAGTTAAAAGGATAGAGGGTCATGTTTTGTGTGTTCCGACTGTTTGTCCCAAGTGTGCATTTATGTGCTATGTATATCTGTATGCATGTGTGTGTCCGTATGCATGTGTGGGTCTGTGCATGTGTGGGTGTGTGCATGTGTGGGTCTGTGCATGTGTGTCTGTATGCCTGTGTGGTTGTGTGCATGTGTGGGTCTGTGCATGTGTGGGTCTGTGCATGTGTGTCTGTATGCATGTGTGGGTGTGTGCATGTGTGGGTCTGTGCATGTGTGGGTCTGTGCATGTGTGTCTGTATGCATGTGTGTCTGTATGCATGTGTGGGTCTGTGCATGTGTGGGTCTGTGCATGTGTGGGTCTGTGCATGTGTGTCTGTATGCATGTGTGGTTGTGTGCATGTGTGGGTGTGTGCGTATGTGTCGGTTTGTGTGTGCATATGTTTGTGTCTGTCTGTGTGTGTGTGTGCGTATGTGTGTGTATGTATTTACCTGTAGATTCAGGGAGGAGAGGTTGACATCACGTCCCGTCTGTCTCTGCAGCTGCTGATCATGTGACACCACCACGTAGCCGTCACGCGTCAGTTGACAGTCCAGCTCGAACATCTGCGTGCCTTTCTCCGCCGCACTGAAGTCACAAACAAATAAAAATGTGTTTAAAAAGTTTTGAGAAATATGAAGAATCCCAGTGAAAATACAGATGGATACAGTTTAAGGCATGAGGAGAAACCTGTCGCGGCCAAAAGGTGTGTTGCACTTGGATTACTTCTGATCAAGCATTATTTTAGCATCAAGCACAGAAAACAGAGATGTGCATTTGGGTCAATCATAGACTGGCAACTTCCTTCACACCACTGCTTTTATCAGGTTTAGACCAGAGTCTTCAGGATTAATGCTAGTGCTGTCTGACGATTACTTTTTTTTGTTGGATTATTTGCATGAATGTCATAGTTAACTCGTGATTAATCGCAAATTTGTATCTATTTTTTACGTCCCCGAGAATTATCATTTTCTTATCAATGTGGAAAAGTGAATTGGCTGACAGTGTGTAATTGCTTTGGATTGAAAGAGTGTTATGTTTGACACTCCCACTTGATGCAGAATATCATACAATTCAATGCTGTCAATGAACCTATATAACATGTATAATTGTTGACAAAAAACCCCTTCTACTACTCTTTCTAAGCGGAAAGAGGGGAGAATAGAGGGGAGAGGAGGAGAGAGAGTTTTTAATCTTTTATATTTTTGAAGATTTTATACTTAAGAAAAAAAAAAGCCTTATTCTTTCTCTACTTCTGACTTGTTTCCCCCGAGAGCCAAAGTACTTTCCTATAGCCTGTGACTTCTTGTTACTTTCATGGCAATAAAAATGATTCTGATTCTGATTCTTAAAATGCAATATTTTGGACAGCACTAATTAATGTACAACCTTTTTTCTTCTTTATGTTTTCGAGTGCTGGGATTGTGAAAAGCTGTTCAGCCTTTCTCGTAATGATACATATTTTTGCACGTATGGCATCGTTGGCCAAATGCTGGACACTCGTTGTGGTGCGTGGCTGCCTCCACAGTTGTGGCCGTTTGAAGTATACTTGTTTCAACTTTGTCCTTTGGTGATTGAGGAGGATATTCGCTTTAATCTTTGCAGGTTTGTCTGAGTGTGCTGCCTCTAAAAAGATTTCATATCCTCTTTCTAAAACACACCAGCTCTCGGCGAGGTCTCCATAACAAAACAAGCGTCTGTGAAATCCCTCTGAGCTTTACCTAACTTTTGATAATTGCACAGAAAAGCAGCAAAGGTCATGTCGATGGGCTTGTTACTTATTCTGATACAATATAGATTGAGCGAGGAGTCGTTGATAAAGTTTAGTTGTGTCTTTATCACATCTTGAACAAGGTGGCTGTACATGAAACTATTTGGCAAAGGTAAGGCAAAGGTACTTTTAAATCAGAATGATACTCAATATACGAGAACTCCCAGCATGCAGACAAAAGTTGCAAAAAATGGGCAGAGAATAAAGCCAAAGCAAATGTGTTTAGTTTGCACAGAAACAAAATGTGCACAGAATGCTTTTAGACAAAACTTGAAAAAAATATATATATTATTGTACAATTTCGAAAATTACTAATATTTTTAGCTCAATGCTATTATAAAATTGTTCATGATGCGTTTAAAATAAAGTGGAAATTATTACAATTTCAAATATGACCAATATTTTGAGCTTTCAGAATGGTTTCAGAATCTTTTTTTTAATCAAGTTGTCTATTGGTCAATACAGAAACACCGCACATTTACAAGTCCACCATTTTATTCCAGGCAATATTTATTATATTGCCTGGAATAAACTACTCGACTACAACTCTAGTGATATAGAATGTATAAAATGTAGGGGAAAAAAACAGTGATTAAAATTTGTAAAAACACAAAAATGAAGACTGTCAATAAACTTAATAAACCACAGAAATATAATTAAATAACTGAACAGCAAGTCCCACACACTGCATTGTTCCAGTCAAATACATTCAATTAAATCATATATACATAAATGAAAATAAAATGCATAAAATAAATTATATAAATGCATGTTTTTTGGATAAAGATCACAACATACACTCACTTTGTGAACGCCTCCATGGTGCTTTCTATCCTCTCCCCACATCCTGCAGACCACAACACACGCCAACATCACAACTACATTCATTTTGTGAAAAGGCAAAACATATTTTTTTACGATTGATGTACAGACATGGTAAAAAAAAAAAAAAAACAAACAAACCCTTCTTACCTCCTCGGTGGGAGATGTGCCTGGCAGAGAAGGCGGCCCGTTTCTTTTTGTGCAGTACATGGGGGTTCTTCAGCAGATACAGGGAGGCGAGTGTGTATCCTCCCAACGCAGGCAGGACGAAGTAAAGAAAACTCATCTCTGCTCCCAAACGCACAGCAACACAGAAACTCAGCAACTCAACGCTTGTCTGTGGGAAAATGCCAAAGGCTGCAATACAGTCAACAAAACTGGATACACCACATTTCTAAAGAACCCTGGGCTCTTTAGAAATGATACAAACTTTAAAAAACAAGTATAAAGTGGCTATTCCCAGAGTTTTAATTCTACCTTTCAAATGAAATCTAGGCGTCTATGCTGCCTATTTCTTGCACCTGAATTCCACAGAGTTATAAAAG
>OZ035840.1:30583087-30610611 GCA_964034765.1 Knipowitschia caucasica
TGGCTTATTATACTGAGTCTGCGCGCGGGTGTAGTGTGAAATATGCTCGTGGAGAGTAGTTTACGCGCGTGTGAATTACATAAAGCTGCGCGTGTATGTTTTAATTGCGCTTGTGGACTTTTGGCGTAAATCTGGCATCATAGATGGTCCTGTGCATGATTGGTCTACTGCTGTGGAGGCTGCTTCTTGTGACTGGAGCTGGCCTGAGTTTGGGCGCTGGGCCTTGCTGGGGCACAGTGATATGGGGTGCCGTTTGTAAAAATTCTGTTAAAATTTTTTAGCTGAACATTTTTCTACATTTAGCTCACTTTCCTCACATTTAGCACATTTTCCTCACATTTAAGACATATCTATATCTAAATGTTATATCTATATCTAAATGTTAAATCTAAATGTTAAATCTAAATGTTAAATCTAAATGTTATATCTAAATGTTATATCTATATCTAAATGTTATATCTATATCTAAATGTTAAATGTTATATCTAAATATTATATCTATATCTAAATGTTATATCTATATCTAAATGTTAAATCTAAATGTTAAATCTAAATGTTAAATCTAAATGTTAAATCTAAATGTTAAATCTAAATGTTAAATCTAAATGTTAAATCTAAATGTGTCGCCAAGTGTAAAGCTAAATATATAGAAACCACGCCCACTGCAGTGGCTTCAAATCCAGTGGGCCCGCCTTCCGTGCCGTGTGGTGAGAACCCTACAGGATTACACAGGAATCTCACGGGACTCCACGTGGCTTAGTTTACAGTGAATACACTCTGGCTCCAGCAAATAAGCAAGAATCTTCACAAAAATGCTAATTTTGTGCCGTGGCCAAGGACGATGGCGCCGGAGACCCAACATGCCTTGAGCCGTGACGTCGGTCCACGTGTATTCCTAGTTCAAAACACGCGGCACGGAAGGCGGGCCCACTGAATTTGAAGCCACTGCAGTGGGCGTGGTTTCTATATATTTAGCTTTACACTTGGCGACACATTTAGATTTAACATTTAGATTTAACATTTAGATTTAACATTTAGATTTAACATTTAGATTTAACATTTAGATTTAACATTTAGATATAGATATAACATTTAGATATAGATATAATATTTAGATATAACATTTAACATTTAGATATAGATATAACATTTAGATATAGATATAACATTTAGATATAGATATAACATTTAGATATAGATATAACATTTAATAACATTTAGATATAGATATAACATTTAGATTTAACATTTAGATTTAACATTTAGATTTAACATTTAGATTTAACATTTAGATTTAACATTTAGATATAGATATAACATTTAGATATAGATATAATATTTAGATATAACATTTAACATTTAGATATAGATATAATATTTAGATATAGATATAATATTTAGATATAGATATGTCTTAAATGTGAGGAAAATGTGCTAAATGTGAGGAAAGTGAGCTAAATGTAGACCCTATGGGGTCTGAGTCCTGGGCCTGGTGGGGTCTGGGGCCCCTCTCTCCTCTGGGTCCTGTGTCGTTGCCTGTGGCTGCAGCCGGCTCTCTGCTCCTGGTGCAGATGGCTCCTTGGATGACGCTTCTTCAGCCGGTTACATCTGCTCCCAGCCCCATTTCTTTTTATTGTTTTACCTATTTTACCTGATATGACTTTATACTTGTGTATTGTGTGTGTGTGTGTGTGTGTGTGTGTGTGTGTGTGTGTGTGTGTGTGTGTGTGTGTGTGTGTGTGTGTGTGTGTGGTGTGTGTATTGTATATATAATTATAAATGTGATTTTGGGGGGTCTGTGGGGAGGAGGGTTTAGGGCTGGGCATGTTGGATTGTTTTTAACTAAACTGTAAAGCACTTTGTGTTACACTTTTTGTATGAAAAGCGCTTTATAAATAAAATTTGATTGATTTGATTGAAACAAGTTCAGCTAAAAAATTTTAACAGAATTTTTACAAACGGCACCCCATACAGTGATCATTGTTACGGATTTAGCTTTATTAAAGTATTAAATCGCACTGGACACAACACATTATTATTAAGGTATTATTTATTCAATACTAAACAACAACATTCCTGCATGTATTTGAATTATGTTTATGGGGTGGGAGTCGACAAGTTTTTACTTCCTTCCCACTCCATTTCGAGCTGACAAATTGTATATAGAGGTTCATTTGTAAATATATATTGATATTGTAGATATACAACACATGGTGAAACTAGGGCAACTATTGCTTGATTGTATAGTTACATTATAATATACATGGAAATGTATAAACGTAAGTACAGCAGGCAACATGTATAAAGAACTGTAAACTAAGAAATGTAAATATTGTGAATACTTATGATTGTAAAATTTCTGCTCGAATGAATAAAATCAATCAATCAATCAATCAAAAGAAACATAGATTATTATGGTGTGACACCGCCCTGTGGAACAGCCTTCCCCTGCCCTAGCATCAGGCCCCTCAGGCCCGAGTGGGCTTTGGGGCCAGCGTCATGCCTTTTCCAGATATCATCAACACAAGCTTGTCACAGGATCCGTTTGGTCACGTTTACAAAGCTCATGTCCAGAGGAAAACACGATGACACGTGTGAGCAATAAGAACCGCTGCTTCATGTAGTTTGTGAAGTGATGTCACTGCAGTAGTTCACTGAGATGAGTTTGATCACAGATCAGTCTCATCATGAATCTGACTCCATCAGTTGTTGAGACACATATGAGATCTGATGTGTTTGCTGTCAGTATCCTAATCTGATTGCAAAGGATTGTATTAGAATGTATCTTCACTGCTCTGTTTGAGTTCAAATCTCACGTCTCAAGTTCATCTTTCAGATCATTATTCCAGGACTGAAATAATGCAACAATATTCAACACAATCTTATCCCATATATCATACACCGTTACTTTAATGATGTGGTAGATTATTTTGGCTGAACAGGGGAAAAGCACCAAATGTTACATCAATCGCTTATAGTCATCAAGTTGACTCAAGAACGGTAAAGCTGCGGGGTCCTACGCATACTGCGCATACTGCGTAGTCTGCGTAGTCTGCGTATAGGAAGCGCCGGCTCTGTCTCGAGTCCACCTCCAAGCCGCGGGATGTTTGCATAGCTCGGCCAGGGGGCGTCACTCTTGAACGTATTGCATTGCAGTCTTTGGCAAATATTTACAGTCTCTCTATGGTATTAAGCGTTAACTACCAAAACTTCACAAAGGTAAAATAAATAGCTCAACATTTCGCGTTTGATATATTTTTATCTTTACGTAGACACTCCAGATGCACACAGAAAAAAAGTCTTTGAGATGTTATTCTTTCAATTAATTCACCCCTTCACGGATCTGACAAGCAAAATAACAGTTGAAGAATTGGTAGTCATAAAACATTTTCACCTACATTCATAAAGAACACGTCAATGATTCATCCTTTGCTCATTAACAAATTCCTGACGTTTATTTTCAATATAATATAATAATTATGTAATTAGCCAGCCAACGGGGCTATTGTGATTGTCGGTATTTGGATTATGCAAAAACTACTGAGCTGAATCTCGATATGTAGATTGTATGTGATGATAGCAATTCTCAAAGGGAGATTGTGTAAATTCATTCATAATAAACCTTGTGCTGCCCTCGGGTCAAAATGATCCCCCACAGATGATTAGAAGTAGAAGAAAAATACCCTATATTAGAGTCTAAATGACCCAGGTCTGGTCAAGTTCAGAAAAATCATAAAAATTCAGCTTGAAAAAAACCAAAAACATTTAGTCACTAAGGCGCGTTACAAAATACAAGTGTTAAATATGCCCTCGCCCAGGAGAAAGCCCCATTGAGTATTTCTATAATTTAAACCTTAGAAGAGGTCTGTGAATGATATTGTAGCCCATGAAAACTTCTCTCTATACAAGCACACCAGACAACTGTTTATTATGAGTTATATTTTTAGTAATATTTTTAATTTACAAAGCTGATGTTGAGGGTAAATGTCTATAATGGTTTCATCTGTCACACAGGGGTTCCCTCATTGTTCTTCCTTTCTTGCTCCTTCATTTTGAAATAGTCTTTGTTAAACATGACCGTCCGTTGTAGGGGCAGCGCTGGCTCCTCGCACACATCTCCAGTTCTCTTCTGTTTGGCCAGAATCATGGCCCGGAGCAGTGGAGGGTAGGGAACGGAGCGTGGGGGCGGTGCAGGAAGAGGCATAAAGTCTGTGAACACATGCTCCATGTGTTTTGGGATCAGCCTCCAGTCGTGGTACATGATCTTGTCAATCTCTTTAACCTCAGCTTCCTTATTCCCTGCGTTAAATATAGAAGACATAGAATCAGAAAATGTTTTTCCCTTATCATTCTTATACAAAGACAGTAGCCATGTATACAGCCAATTTCAATTAAGGATTAACAAAGGGGGAGTGAACGTGAAACAAATATATAAGAAGAACTTGCTGGACTGTATACGCACAGCTGCATATAAACCGCGCCATCAACAGTAAAAACACAAGTATTATTTGTCCACATATAGGCAGCAGGTTTTCATGTTGTAATGAAACACTTAACAGCTGATAGATAACCGTTCCAACTGTTACCAGTCTATTTTGACAAGAAATGACGGACTCAAAAATAATTGCCCATTAACTATTTGTCAAAGTAGCCAAACTACCACACTCAAAAAAACCTGACCATATAACCTGACCTGTTGTATGGACCTATTACACAACACAAATCTGTGCAGTGGTGGTCCCACAACCAGGAAAAAAGGTAATTGTTTCGGCCACATTTTAAAGATTATGAATGATAAACACTTTTTTTCCCAATCATCGTTTGGGATTGTGTGAAGCCACATATTGGCATATAAATGTGGGGGAGATCTCAAATGTGCAGTTGATGCAATTTACAGGAATTTGAGGCTTTTTGGGGTGGAGACTAATCAGCAGAGGTGTGGACTCGAGTCATGTGACTTGGACTCGAGTCAGACTCGAGTCATGATTTTGATGACTTTAGACTCGACTTGACCAAATATAAAAAGACTTGCAACTCGACTTGGACTTTAACATCAATGACTCTGACTTTCACTTGGACTTGCGCCAATTGACTTGCAAAGACTTGCGTAACCCGGGCCATTTTTACCTTTCTCCGCATCTCTCTTTCTATCTATGCCGTCTCTGAAGAAACAAAGCCTCGCGGTAGTTGTAGCGCTCGCGCGAGAGTTCGAACGTGAGTTTCCCGCAGTTCGCGCAGCAACACTTCCCTAAACAAGCGGACTGCATTCACCGGTGGGTGTGTTGTCTAGGGGAGCTGGAAATGAGCGAGCTGCAGGTATTTATCGCGACCTAACGTCATATTTTGTTCTACAAACCGTAATTGATATGCTTTCACTACAGGCGCCTCATACAATTGAATCGACGCAGTTGTCACACTGTGTGCCGTGTTTTAAAGAGGAACTGGTGAGTCAAACTAGCGCTAGCCTGCGCTGCTCTGTTAGCTCTTTCTTATATTTTTCTGTGTGCGCGCCGAGGCCTATTATTAGGAGTATGTTTTTGCTGTGCTCCTCCTGCTAAAGTTTGCATACATTAGATAGTTGTTTTGATTATGTGCACTAAGCTAGATTAATATTTCCACTATTGTTTATGGTTCATTGATATGAGAATCAGTACTTTGACTGATTGAATTAATTTATATGAGACATTTTATTATGTAATGATATATTGGTAATTATGAGATATTACTAATGCTGGCCCAGTTCATACAGGCCGGGGTCCTTCCCCTCCATTGGTCCCTTCAGTCCTTTGGAACAATAACCACTATGGACATTAAACTGATTATATAGATACAGGTCCTAGCCCAATACTCATATTCATATATGCTGCACTTGCTACTTCCCATTAAAAACCCCAAAGATAAAAAGTATGTTGACACGGACTGCTCTGATTTTATGTGTGGTCTGTGCATGTGTAACTGAGCCTGCATCTGGCACAACATAGTTTTGATTTACCAGCAGCCAACCACATGGAACAAACTGTTAGTCCATGGGTCAGAGACCAACGAGAATGCACCAGCAAAACGATTCCTAACATTATTTTGTTTGCCTACAAAAGTACGTGGAGACCAACAAGAAACAAATCGCGGTCAAAAAGACTCGAGAGGACTCGAAAGTCAAACCGTAGGACTTGGGACTGACTTGAGATTTGTTGGCCTTTGACTTGGACTCGACTCGGGACTTGCCTGTCTTGACTCGTGACTTGACTCGGGACTTGAGGGCAATGAATTGAGACTGACTTGTGACTTGCTAAACAATGACTTTGTCCCACCTCTGCTAATCAGTGTCATTCAGTTAGTTTCTGTTATTATAATTTGAATATAGAAAGCACATTAATTTGGCAATAACTAGCTTTACACATCACAAACAATGAGTATATGTCTGGGGTGTGTAAACTTTTAAGTACAGCTGTATATTCTTCCAAAGAATCAGCAGACAGGCAAATATATGCTTTTGTTGTCAATTTTGCCTGCGGTTCACAAAAACAGTTTGATTTCTCTGGCTTTCAAAATCCCACACAGTTTACATTTTAGTAGAAACATAGGGGTTGGGTTTAGTACATACTACTATTGTCCCTTAGAAATCACAGTGTAACAGAAGTAATAATCATATGACTAATGTCCTCCTTTTCCTTGTTGAAAAGTAATCAATAAAGCAATCACTTACCTTTGAAACTCAGGATCCCCCAGGCCGATCCATGGTCCATATTCTTGTAAAAACAAAGGGATTGTTAATATTTTCCACATAAATTGCAGAACAGATTAATTTATCATCTCACCTCAGCTGTGTAGTCCACCTTAACTTTGCTGATCTGCCAGTAGCACGGCTCAGGGTGCTCTTCTATCCAGGACTTTCGGGTAAACAGGCGGCCTACTCCAAACAGCTTCAAGTTGGACAACAAAGAGAACAGCCTGGTCTCTCTTTGGACGTCTTGCCACGCCATGACAGGGAGCCTTTTCCCGGTGAGAGGCCGCTGCATCGTCTCGTAGTCCAGGGCATACTTCTGGGACTCCCGTGGTCTGGACTTGAGCTCACGATATGCCCGTATCTTGCGTGCCATTTCAGCTATAAGACGAAGCCTTTTTTTCTTTGCCATCTTTGTCAAATGTCAGACAACGTGCGGAAAGATATACTGGAGACTTGGCTCCTCTGCAACACAACACAAGCGCATGATTATGACAGGGAGGTTAGCATGGTTTTAAGAAACACATACACGTTAGCCTCGAAGTGTTTGAAGATAACTCAAACAGATTAAGATTGCATAAAGCCCATACACAGGAGAAAAGTGGGTTAAAATACAGCTTGTACAACACCTGGACTCAAGAAATCCACTTCACTTGACCTCAAGCACAATTACCGACTCCTGCTCCGGTTCCCTGCACCAACTGTCCGTGGGAAACAAGGAGGAAGTCTGAATAGTTCCGCAACAAAGCAAAGCGTATTTTTTTATTTCATAGTTGAGGAAACATTGAAATTTCAATGTTGATGTTCAATTTAATACATAGCATTTCTTGTACAATATCTTCTTTGTGGCAAGTGGAGTCCTGAGGAAGCTGTGTAAATATAGACACAAATATTAGGATGGCTAGAACACATAGACTGTAGCACGTAGTTTTCACATAGTAATATAAGAATTAAAAATAAAGGCAATACAGACATCCACATGCATACATCTACATACACACTCACCCAGAGATAGTCTAAGTATAGTTATTATAGTATAGTTTCAGTACATATCAGAAGAACTGTCCTAATTGAATGGTCAACAGCATTTATTATGTTATTATTATTATTATTATACTTGAACTGAATGAGTAGCATTAATTGAACAATTCAATATTAATGCATGGCCATCTTTTTATTTATCTATTATACCTCAAGTGTTGGTATGCAACTTCTTTGCTCTGGCAACGTTCTATTGTATACATTGACAATGATCATACCATTCAAGAGGTGTAAGGCAAGGCAAGTTTATTTGTTTAGCACAATTCATACACAAGGCAACTCAAAGTGCTGAACAAAATAGCATTAAAATCATAATCACAGTACATTAAAAGGAAAGACAAAAATATACAATCCCTCAGTTGTATGCACAGCTAAACAGAACTGTTTTTAACCTGGTTTTAAACATTGTCAGAGAGGAGGCCTGTCTCACATCTTCAGGAATATTGTTCCAGATTTTAGCAGCATGAATCTGAAAAGCAAAGTGTAGGGTCGGAGAGTGTTTGGGCCACTGTGTTGTCAGAGTGTGTGTATTGTCTGTTTTATAGAAGTATTGCGTTACTGTTTATAATGTACCTTCATATTATCTTTGAGAATTCTAACAGAGTATGTCTGATGGGGTTGGAACCAAATAAGCATTTGCTTCATCCAACTCCTTTTCGAACCAGGTACAAGTTATTTGTCTGTTATATTGATATATGCAATAATATGTATTGTGCAGTTTCAAAAATAAATACAAATCAAAAATACCCTAATCATAACCATAACCAAATTAACTGTTCCCAACCCCAATTTTGACCTGATTTTGATTCAGCATCAGACAGACATACCAGAACAATTGGAATATTTCTTTCTGGATGCAATACCAAGAGCTTAGGCTCATGCATGTATATAAGAAAATGTTTAAATTCACATTAATAAATTAAAAGCTAGGATTAAACCCATACACTTTAGTTGGGATTACAGATTGTGAAGATGTAATTAAAATGCTCATTAATGAATGAACAGGCAAAACTCAGTATTAAGCATTCATTTTATTTTGATTGTAAAATCATGCTTTTTAACTTATACAGTAAAGGCTTTGACATACTTTGAGATATATTATTAGTAAATTATTTTCTATTTACAATATTAAAAGTGCTTGGGTGTATTAAACATGAAGACAAATACTGTGAAGACACATAAAGTTAATTTCATACAATCACTTTTTTTCAACAAGTGATTCTCATTTGCTCCTAATGGAAAATATCACATACACTTGGTCCATTGTTGCTTAAAAATTCTTGTATTAACTTAAATCATTAAAAGGACACACATTTGGCAATCTTTCTATTTCTGGTGAACAGAAAAAGAAAATTCGACCATCTGATCGAGAGTAATAAACTTTTTTACAATTGAATGAAAATATGCATATTGTGTTGTCATAGTCAAACAGCACTAGAAATTCTACGGTCCGCTATTTAAATGTATAGTAACATTACTCCAGATGGCAGCATTTTTGAATGTGTCATGACGCACCATATGCTTAAGATGGATCAATAACCTACATACAGTGTGGAGAGTGAACAGAGCACCTAAAGAAAGTCCAAGCAATGTTTAAGATAATAAGATTGGCTTGACTAACTTTACAGTAAGTGCATCTTTTGCCATTCATATTCAAATGACAAATAACGGAAGCGTAAATGGTCCTGTTAAGACACGCAAGATTATTCCGTTTACGCTCTAAAATCTACTCTAATTAAAATAATACAGTCAAACATGGACACTTCTGTTTGCATACAGTTATGCCAATTAAGTGTAAGCAGCAGTTACTGTAACAGACTCCGTGTTTAGTAGTTAACTGAAAACAGTGTAAAGCATTTGCATGTTTCAAAATAAAACAGTAGGTTAATTATTTAAAGTCAAGGCTTCACTTTTCAGTGATAAATGTGTACTGTTAATTTGGTGCATACTTTTTCATTGACTTGCTGAAAGTGGTTTGGACATGTGTGATTAACATAAGTTGCAAATGGTGTTAAACAATGAGAGGATGGAGGTTAGTTCATTCTTTTTGACCAAAGGACAGTTTGAAATAACGTTTCAGACAAACAGGTAACTACTGGGTTACAGGTGCATTGCAAAAGTATTCGAACCTTTCAACATTTCTCCACATTTCAGGCTTTCAAACATAAAAGATATAAAAATATTTTTTTTTGTCAAGAATCAAACAACAAGTGGGACACAATCGTGTAGTGGAAACAAAATTTATTGGATAAATTAAACTTTAAAAAATTAAAAAACTGAAAAGTGGGGCGTGCAATATTATTCCTTGCGCTAATACTTTGTAGAGCCACCTTTTGCTGCAATTACAAGCTGCAAGTCGCTTGGTGTATGACACTCAGTTTATGCACAGCCAGCCAAGATACAGGAGAAATCTTGCCACATTATTCCTTTCAAAACACATCGAGCTCAGTGAGTGGTATGGATGAGAGCACAGCAGTCCTTCAGCCGTTCACAGATTCTCGATTTGGATTCAGGTCCTGGACTTTGACTTGGCATTCTAACGCCTGGATACGTTCCCTATTTGTGAACCATTCCATTGTAGATTGGCTTTATGTTTTGGATCAATTCCTTTTTGGAATTATAAATCACCGTCCCAGTCACAGTCTTTTGCAACTCCCACAGGTTTTCTATCCAGAATGTCTGTTATTTGGCTACCATCCCATCTTCCCAATCAATTTAGCCATCTTCCCTGTCCCTGCTGAAGAAAGCATGCCCAAATCATGATCTGGCACTGCATACTTTTTCATAGACTTGCTGAAAGTGGTTTGGACATGTTGATTAACATAAGTTGCAAATGGTGTTAATCAATGAGAGATGGAGGTTAGTTCTTCTTTTTGACCAAAGGACAGTTTGAAATAACGTTTCAGACAAACAGGTAACTACTGGGTTACAGTGCCTTGCAAAAGTATTCGAACCTTTCAACATTTCTCCACATTTCAGGCTTCAAACAAAAAGATATAAAAAATATTTTTTTTGTCAAGAATCAACAACAAGTGGGACACAATCGTGAAGTGGAACAAAATTTATTGGATAATTTAAACTTTAACAAATAAAAAACTGAAAAGTGGGGCGTGCAATATTATTCCTTGCGCTAATACTTTGTAGAGCCACCTTTTGCTGCAATTACAGCTGCAAGTCGCTTGGGGTATGTCTCTCAGTTTTGCACATCAAGAGACTGGAATTCTTGCCCATTATTCCTTGCAAAACAGCTCGAGCTCAGTGAGGTTGGATGGAGAGCACAGCAGTCTTCAGCTCTTTCCACAGATTCTCGATTGGATTCAGGTCTGGACTTTGACTTGGCCATTCTAACACCTGGATACGTCTATTTGTGAACCATTCCATTGTAGATTTGGCTTTATGTTTTGGATCATTGTCCTGTTGGAAGATAAATCTCCGTCCCAGTCTCAGGTCTTTTGCAGACTCCAACAGGTTTTCTTCCAGAATGGTCCTGTATTTGGCTCCATCCATCTTCCCATCAATTTTAGCCATCTTCCCTGTCCCTGCTGAAGAAAAGCAGGCCCAAAGCATGATGCTGCCACCACCATGTTTGACAGTGGGGATGGTGTGTTCAGGGTGATGAGCTGTGTTGCTTTTACGCCAAACATATCGTTTTGCATTGTGGCCAAAAAGTTTGATTTTGGTTTCATCTGAGCAGAGCACCTTCTTCCACATGTTTGGTGTGTCTCCCAGGTGGCTTGTGGCAAACTGTAAACAAGACTTTTTATGGATATCTTTGAGAAATGGATTTCTTCTTGCCACTCTTCCATAAAGGCCAGATTTGTGCAGTGCACCACTGATTGTTGTCCTATGGACAGACTCTCCCACCTCAGCTGTAGTTATCTGCAGTTCATCCAGAGTGATCATGGGCCTCTTGGCTGCATCTCTGATCAGTCTTCTCCTTGTTTGAGATGAAAGTTTGGAGGAACGGACAGGTCTTGGTAGATTTGCAGTGGTCTGATACTCCTTCCATTTCAATATAATTGCTTGCACAGTGCTCCTTGAGATGTTTAAAGCTTGGGAAATCTTTTTGTATCCAAATCCAGCTTTAAACTTCTCCACAACAGTATCTCGGACCTGCCTGGTGTGTTCCTTTGTCTTCATGGTTCTCTCTGCGCTTTAAACAGAACCCCGAGACTATCAAAGAGCAGGTGCATTTATACGGAGACTTGATTACACACAGGTGCATTCTATTTATCATCATCAGTCATTTAGGACAACATTGGATCCTTCAAAGATCCTCACTGAACTGAGTTTGCTGCACTGAAAGTAAAGGGGCCGAATAATATTGCACGCCCCACTTTTCAGCTTTTTATTTGTTAAAAAAGTTTAAATTATCCAATACATTTTGTTACACTTCACGATTGTGTCCCACTTGTTGTTGATTCATGACAAAAAATTTGTCATGAATTTTTTGGCTTCAAACATCTTTATGTTTGAAGCCTGAAATGTGGCAAAATGTTGAAAGGTTCAAGGGGGGCGAATACTTTCGCAAGGCACTGTAGTTGCCATTTGACAGTGCCAGTGTTTCGGAGGAGGTAGGAACAAGTCTTCTATGTCCAGCGACATCTCTTCCTCTGACAGGCTTCAGGGTCGGACGTGCAGCCCTCCGAGTCGCTCTCTGAGGGCGGCGCTCCAGCTAAAGCAGGGACAGACAAGTCTGGAGACTGCTCCGGCTCATCGAGAGTCTCCTCTAGGCTGCTACTACCAAGACTCAACACCCATCCAAGTTTGTTATGCAGTAAATGACGTAGCCCAGGTGGCAGTGGCAGCGCATCAAGGGTGTCTACAGAGTCCGGGAGCAGCTGGCGAAGACGAGCACAGCAAAGGTATAGAAGAGAGGTGGGTGCAGAGCAGGAGCGGATTACCTTCATACTGCTCTTTGCTGCTGTTGAACAAGCCATTGGGTAAAAGCGTTTATTCTGGAGCTCTGTGGCAGCAACACCTTTTGTTCAAAAAGTGAAAATTAGAAAACATAGGACAAATCTAATCATATGTTCATTGAAAAGTAGGAAATTTCAAAGTTCACCTATGCACTTGCGATTTTTAAAAAATGTAAGCGTTCCATGCCAAGTGTCCAGATGCACACCAATAATAGAGCCTTGTCCAAATCGGGTGGCGAAATTCATCTTGTCTCCTTTATGGTGCAATAGTCCTGAATTAACAAACATTTCAACAGTAAGTACGGCAAGTCATCTTTATTTATACAGCACATTTCACATTCCATTATCACACAAGTTACACAATGTTACCAGTATATGAAAGGCCCCAACTGTCAGAATCCTTTCCCAGCAGGCTGCAAAATGTATGTCTATATTTGTCCAGGTTGACATCACATGTACCAATCCCAACCATCTGACAAGAAACAGGAAATGGCTGTGTAATTTACATGAACTGGACTTTTAGTTTAAAGTTTGGCGAGTCTTACCATGTCTGTCCCATACACTGGAGATGTCATCTTGATCTCCCAGAAATGCTGCCCTTCAACCAGCTCTTTGGAGCCTCGCACTGCGGCTGTCCCACAACTGTATTCAGAGTGGAAGTTTACTTTACGGTTGTCGCAGTTCAACAATGTTGCTGTGGATCTGCAGCTAGAATCCCAAACCCAGTCGAAATCTAAAACGGATAGATTTGCCTTTTACAAATCACATTTGATCACTTGAAAAGTACTTGAAAAGCACTCAAAGAGGTGCTCTTCCATTATTTCAACAATCATTAATAAAACATGTAGAATATAAGTTAGCCATGATTACCCTGATCATCCTCTCCACAGTGGCAGTCTTTCACTTGGTGAAATCCTCGTAAGCGGGAATTGTAGCTTGTTTCAGTTTGTGAGTCACAACTACAGTATGACTCTCCCGTAACAGGCACGGCACTGGGTACCGGTGGTGCCATAACTGCTGAGAAGTCCGCCTCCGAGTCAGAATCACTGTACTTAAGAGAAATACGCACAATCAATTAATTAAAGGGGGGGGGGGGGGGGGGGGGACATTGATTAAAAAGATTTTTTTTTAGGTTTGTAGTAATTTGCATCTGTGATAGAAACTAAACTATTGCTATCATGTGAGGAGATAAACACTCTACTCACAACAATCACTACAAACAGCACTTGTTCCAGTCCTACCTCTAGGCGCTCATAACCCCAGCCCTCATTTTCAGAAGCCAACACGAGAGCTCGAGCATCAGCATCTTGTCTTATTCCTCCCCAAACATATCTCCAGGCTCGGATGTTTTGACTTCTTCTGGACATGGCAGCACAACTGTGGATTAGGTCGTGCTCATCAGCTCAGGTTTCCAGACTCAAGGCATCAGCTCAGGTTTAGTCCAGACTCAAGGCATCAGCTCAGGTTTAGTCCAGACTCAAGGCATCAGCTCAGGTTTAGTCCAGACTCAAGGCATCAGCTCAGCTGATGGAGAACATGAGATACTGTGACACAAACACAACCGCAAACAACTGTCATTAGTTCATCAACAATCATAACTTAATTATAACATTGATTTGAGAATCTCTGCATAAAACAATGTATACCGATCATCTCTTCAGCAGTGGAGGAAACAGTGATTCACTGTTTTCTGGTTTTAATTACCATATTTATCATGATCAAATAAATTGTGACAAACATTTTAACCAATGAACATGTCGTGGAATAAATTAATGTAATGCATTTTAAAAGCACGCCAAACATGGGATCATGATGGTAAATAAGTGTGTCATATTTGCCTCACATTACAGAGCGACTATCAACTAGCCTAGTGAGCTAACTAGCTTCTGTTAGCTGCTAGCTGCAGAATGCTATTGGTGGAAAACTGCAACGCTCGCCAGCTTTCAGTGACTAGATTCAACAAACCACACACGTCCAGTCCTAAGCAACAACCAACAGTGTGTAAAAACTTACCCTTAGACCAGCCGTTCATACGAGCCCAGTGCATGAGCTGCATCGCTCCTCTCTCCCATGACCTACTTCAGACAGCTCTGACCGTAAACAATGACACACGCACGCACGCGCACGTACACACACACACACACTAAGGACTACAGTACTATCGTTATACTGATATATGCTTAGAATATTATCTATGATATGATATTTGTAACATTATAATTAAATCATTAAAAATAATATATAGGGATGCACCGATGCTGTGTAAATAATTGATGGATCGGAAATCGGTTCTGTGATATCGATTAAGCCGTTAACCTGATTGTGTTATTCTATTGATAATAATAGCACTTGGAGCAGACATGGGCAAAGTGGGGCTGGGAGTCACATATGGCCGCCAATTCATGTTTTCATGTGGCCCTCAGACCTCTTCTCATCAGCAAACTTCAAACCTACTCCCCCTATTTAAATGAATGGGACTCAATACCCAATGAAGGTTTTTAACTACGATGGCATGTCATCAAAAAAAAAAAACCTGTCCACAACACAGCCTTCTTGGTTCGAACGAAAGAATTTAAATTCAAAGGCAAAAATAAATAACAATTATCCATAATGAATAATACAAATGTCCTCTAATTACCTCCCATAGTATACAAGGTTAACAAAATATAGTGATGCAAAAGATCAGCTAATACACAAACACAAAGAAAACATGGTATCCCTCTCCTTCTCCATAAATACTTGTTACATTTTTAACTTAAGAAGCTTACACTCATGATGTTCCAAATGATATAAAAAGGAGCCCGGCCTTCCACAGTGTTCTGATATCCCAATGAGGCCCCCAGGAGAAAATAATTGGCCACTCCTGACTTAGTGGCGAATAACCTAGAATGCCTAAGAGTTTAACATGTACTCATACACAGTTGTCCTGTTGTTAGTTGAGGAATAAAAAACACAATTGGACCCATTTTGTAAAGAGCTTTCTGTAATTCGAAAGTATCGGACATGAATAGGCTGCATCATTCATTCCTATTATTCTGCCTACTGAAGTTTTTCTAGAAGTATTTAGTAATTTTTTTTTAGATTCCAAGGTTTTCCATTCATTTGTAACATGGCAAACGAGATTATTTGTTTGTGCCTGTCATACATGGTCCTGGTCTTTTTAGGGACACTTTTCCAATTTGCGGGAAAAAAAAAGCAATCTGAAGAAAAGGCTTCTCCTGGTTGGATGCTTTGGCAGACAATAAGACTAGAAATGACCTAAATGTTTGTGATGTAAACCCTCAAACACTAAAACCAGTGTGTCACAGATACTCAATTACTCGCCCACCTTGCTATATATGAATGAGTAATACTAGGTGGGAGGCCAAGGACGCAATTTGTCAGCCTTGCTTCTTTCAGTCAGCCCCAGGGCAGCTGTGGAGTGAGCAATAAAAAAAAAAAAGTATTGAATGGAGTGGGGTGGTCTTGCACAGTTTTTCCAATGTGCTTTTACTGCAAATGGCAAAGAAATGAATCTGAAATGAGTACATTCAATAAGAAAAAAAAAAAATAAAATACACACAAGTTGATTTAGAACAAAAACAACAAAACCCATCAATTGTTTCTGGAGGAGGTTGAGTTTTATTTGGAAATCTGACAGGCATGGTTGAACAGTGAGCTCGCACCTTAACCAAATACAAACAAAAAGACAGCAGCACTACAGAAATATGATATTAGTGTGTAAGAATGTCATATTTAACAGAACATCACTTGCATACATTGAGAACTCAGATTACTCACCTCCACACAAACACACACACTCCTGCACACACACTCACACAGTTGTCACAACATGTGGACATCCTCCATTGGTATTCACACTACATCCAGAGGAATTCCAACAATTACCCACAGTGCAATAAATCTAACTATACATAGATAATTTATATAGTTTATGTATACAGGGTTTTCAATAAACAGTTTTCCATTTAGACACTCTCATCAAGTCAAGTTTTCATAAATAGTGAAAAAGTCCTGATATCTCCTCACCATTATGATTAAAAATGGTCCCCATAACATGAAAAGAACAAAAAACTAATGTGCACAACTTTTCAGCAACCTCAAAAAAGACAAAATTACCAACGAAAAACAAATACCTGGAATGGGGCAAAGGTAAACGCTTATACTCACACTCACAGCACAGACTGGTTACTACATTTACAAGGTGTGGAGGGACTTTGGATCACTGTACAGTTTAAGATCAGACAACAAATCAGGCAGACTGTCCACACATCATCCCACAACAACCACTACATCTTCATGCCCATTCAATATGCACAAGACCTGACACAACCGGATGGCCAAAACAATGCAGGTACATCACATCTACGGAGGACGAGCTGCCTAAATGTTTGTGTTGCCATCCTATCCTGTCAGATCCACAGGTGTAATGGATGTAGGTGAAAATCTCCTATTTGTTCTTGCTGCTTTGAAGTGGAATGGATGAGATGGTGCTGATGTAGACACTTATTTTGTAGACAGGATAAGAGCCACAATAAGACCGTAAAGGCCCAGGACTTCAGCAAAGATCAAGATGAGAATCATGCCAACAAAGAGCCGTGGCTGCTGAGCTGTGCCTCTGACACCAGCGTCGCCGACAATGCCGATAGCAAAGCCAGCAGCCAGACCACTCAGGCCCACGCTTAGACCAGCACCCAGGTGCAGGAAGCTTCTGTTTGGAGAACACAAGCACAACAGTGAGCTCAGACACATGTCAGGAGCATGTTTGATCAATAATCTTAAACTTACTTGTAGAGGGGGAGCTTCTCAGATATGTTGTTTGCTATCAGCACTGCCACCACCAATCCATAGATGGCTATAATACCAGCCATGACCACAGGAATGATGGACTTCATGATGAGTTCAGGCCTCATCACAGACATGGCAGCAATACCTGTACCACTCTTTGCTGTTCCATATGCAGCTCCAAGAGCTAGAAGGCAAAAGGATGTATTAGGACACACCAGCTACAAAACCAGCGATGGAATAATTTGTATGAGGATATATTTTACAGTACATTAATATAGTTTTATAGGAAGTCCACTTGGACTTTTATTCAGTGCCTACAAAAAACTACTGCAAAAGCCAGCACTCAACTATTATGATTTGTGTCAAACAATCTGCAGGCAAAGATTAACTGGTTTGAAGAATGTCAGAACAATGATTATGTAATCATCATGCTGGAGACAGCATCACAAAATAATAGTGGATATGATAACTGATCGCATATCAATCCACTTTTTAAAGGCTGTTTCTTAATAGCGCCAATTTGATGAAAATATGTATAAATAGTGCCATTGAAATTGTTTTTAATTTTGAGTGTATTAGTAGCAGTCTGGTGTAGCAGTAATATACAGAAAGCCGATGCTTGAATATAAATAAGTGGCTCTGAGTGAATAATACAGTAACACATCCTCTTTTTCAGTGATGTTTTTGAGCTAAAGGAAGCAGAGAAGACACGACACGGTCTAACTTGGAGCCATATGGCATGTGGAATGACAACCACTTCCACAGGCCTAACTTATGGAGCTGTCATTACTTTAGCTACGGTTTATGGGCCCAAATGGACAATCGTCACAATCTGTATTACATTTAACCTGGATTAGTGGTGAAGAGGCCACTGTTTGTTTGACAAGCTGCTGTCATGAGTGATCGGCAGGAGCCCATGAAGCTGGCGCGACCCCCTCCTTTGACTCTCATCCTTGGCAGGTGTGAGAACCGTGACCACCTCAAACAGCACATCCTTCTCTGCCAACATTACTTCCACATGTCTACTATAACATTCAAGTGTAAACAAGCACATTTCCCCAAAGGCAGCATATTTTTGTGAGTGTCAGATGCAGAAAATCCTGGTTTAGTTACCACTGAAGACCATGGCCGAGGAGGCTCCCATCACAGCGAAGAAGGGCGAGTATTCTGGGCTCTCCTCACTCATTGTGGATCTGCAGTGGAACCTATGCGGCTGCTAAACAAAACTATCTTGTGTCGGATCGTTCTCAACCCCGGGGTAAGCAGCTGGACAGGGGGAAGCACAGGCTCGGGGTGACAGCGTAGCTCCCAGTACGATCACCGGTGCAGAAGGGGAAAATGGCGAAACGGAAAAGGCCACATGACCATCCAGCTCGGACCGAACCATGTACGTCCTCCGCGGGGTGAATGTCAAAGTGCCGTGCTTTGCCTTTGCAGTCATTAAAATGTGCGTTATCAACATTTGAAAAAAATACATGTTTATTTTCTAGCTTTTGACTGTGATCAACAAGAGGAATATTCTGCCATCGCCTGTGTGTCATTTTTGGTACGTTCTGCTGCAAGTGTAATGACTGCAGTTGAAACGCTAGGGGGCGGTAACGTGCGGTATTGAAACCTTCAAATGTATAATGAAAGGTTTCAAAACCTCAAACGAGATAAATATTTTCCCTAGCCTGCATCCAAATACAGAAAATAAACCTCCTTGTATGTCCTTCTTATTGCCGTATAATTTGACCAAAGTAGCAATAAACATATCTTCTTGAGAATGTGTTAAATTTTACAACTCATAAAAAGTCACTTTTAAAAGCATAAGGGTGGAAGTATTTTTGTTGCTGCTGAATTCAGATTTTTTTGTTTTCATCCACTTTCTTGATATAGATGGCAAAACTCATGACAGTCAGCAGCTGGTCTGAAAGTGCTGATCATGTGACCAGTCTACTCAAGTTGTTAGACTTCAAGAAAGAAAGAAAGCAGATTAAAATAAAACAAAAACACTTTAATGTAAGAAGCAAACATTAAAATCACCATAAATATGCTACATAATATTAAGCCTGGTCTGCTCTAACAATACATGAGAGGACAGCTCAGGGGGTACATAAACAGAGGATAGATCTTTTCAGCATTAAATATAATTCCACCTATGCAGAAGAAATGCTAGATGTCAATCCCACACAACACCCTTATAAACATTCATACCAAAATGAAGAGACACACACGCTCATAATGTTCCACTGTGGGATTTAGTGTTCACCCCTGATCAGCTTTGACAATTATCAACTTGCGGGGATTATATTTGGTTAACTTCCTTGAAGCCAGACATAATTTTTCAAAGGCAACATCTGCATTACCCAATATGGACCTGCCAATTTTACTTTGAGTAAGTGTTCAGAGACCGCAACCAATAAGTAAACAATATTGCAGTTGTAAGTATAACCCCTATTGACCACAATAAACTGTTGGAGTTTTTGATTAAAAATAAAAGGTTGTGGCCAAACCAGGCTTTAAAACCAAACATGCACACATGCCAGTGTGATTACATGTCCTAGTTACTTATCAAACACAAACCCTACACTCATTCACTCCATGACCCAGGCCTCAAAAGCAGCTGGGATAAACACCAGCAAGTGTCGCTGCAGCTGCTGAAGAAACGTGAAGAACAGAAAAAAGATAAGGCATCACATGCTATTCTTGGCGAATCTGCACAAAGTGAAAGTGTGGCACAGCGATGGCTTGTATGTGAGATGAGGAGACATTGGAACCCTTGTAGCTGAAGGGACACTTCTACCAGTCATAGGGGCCTCGTCCTCCTCAATCCCAGCCATTGTCTTTAATCATGTGGGACAACTCAATGATGTACTTCCCTTCCTTATATTTCTGACTTAATTCAAAAGCTTGCTCCTGCAGAAACAAGAAAGAGAAAGGACAGTCAACATTTTATAATTTTTTCTATATATGTTTTCTATATGACATAATATTAGGAGTCGTTACATATTTCCAGCCAAGAGTGGTGTGGCAGTTTTCACAGTAGATATCAGCTACAGCGTGAAGTCCAGTGAGCAGAAGCCGCTCTTCTGCAGGGCCACATCCAACATTTACTCTGAAAGTCAAAACACACCATGAGAAACATCAACATTTCAGCACGTTTGTATTTTACTTTATTTAGAATATTCGTAAATTAGTGGAATGACACAGTTGCCAAGAGTTCTGATCCCATAACAATATAACATCACTAGAGATTCAATTGATATACTAAAGGTGCTGAAGAGCTCTAGAAAAGTTATATTTTCAGTTTTGTCCAAATTAAATCAAATTTGGGATTTATTGAGTAACAATCCTGGCCAACACTTGCCCAAGATCTGAAGGTGGGTTCCGAGAACTAATGCTAAGAGGAGTTTCATTGAGTGGCACCAGAGGATGTATCAAAAGCAGATTTAATTTAAAGCAATTTATATGATTTGAACAAGTGAGGACTACCTGGGAATATCATTTTCAATTAAAAGTGAAAGTTACAAACTGTAAAATACTTACACAGAGTTGAAGAGGTAGGCTCGGCCCTGACTGCCTTGAAAAGACTATTGCAAGAGAAAACCAGTCAGTTGACATTACTATTTAATAACAACCCGATATGGCACTGGCTTTGTTGAGCACCAACCTTAGAAATGAGATCGTCATGGTTGGCCAGATGGGCGCGGCAGTGCACACAGCTGTAGCGGCGATGGCATGTGTCCAGGTAAGCCTGGAAAGTCTTGGCCTTTGTTAGCTTCACCATGTCTGAAAATAATTAGGAGGTGGGATGTAATTCTAGGGCTGTCATAATAAACAATATATCAAGTTATTGCAAGGTTAGTAAAAATGAGATTGGTAAGTCTGACGGCCACAATAAGTTCCATTTCTGCGAACGAGTGTTCAATCTTGAGCAACCATGGATGTAATATATGTACATACTCTAACGGGATTTTGCATCCTGTGTTGCTGTGTTCTGACTCCGGAGCAACTGCGGCCGCTTTGTAGTGAATAACAGTGGCTCCTGTGAGCCGCTTTGACAACAGCGGCGAGCGCGCAGCTTTACCGTGGCCATAATGTGACCAGCGCAGACCATACATGCGGACAGGAGCAAGTGCGTGTCTTTGCATAACCTGTGAACGCAATAAACACGCTGCCGGTGTCCAGGTCTCCCCCTGTGTCTTCCCCTGAAGCACTTAAACTAAAACTCACAAAATTAAATCTGGGCTACCTACATTTTCCTTTGCATTATTAATGCATGGTGTTACAAGTTTTAAGAAGTACATGTTTATTGGTCTTTCAAAGGATCTATTTGCAGTTTTTATGCAGTTTGGCCTTTATTAAGTGCAAAACGCCTCAAAATGGCCATTTAAAAATGTATTGCAATATCATTGTTTATGGCCAACATTTCTGGGACAATTAATTGTCAAGGAAAATGTGTTATCATGACAGGCCGAGTGCCTTCTTCAACCAGTATTTCAGGCTCCCTCTTTCTTCTATTGTTTACAAATCTACACCTATTGACCTGCTAACTGAAGTACAGATCAGCAACCTTCCTTTGTTTGCTCTGCCTAATTCAGGGGGGTCTCCAACCTATTGCTCACCGCCCCCTTCCAAGTAGCTCCTCAAACAATTAATAAAATGCAAATTATCTGCTAAACATTAAAATGATTTAAAAATACTCTCAATTAATTTGCACTAATTTAAGGGAATGCTTAATAACTACGCCTCAGTAAATCGTTCATATCTAGAAAAGGGAGCTGTCCGAGAATAAAAGGAGACTCACGATGGTACAAACAAATACTTATTATAAATAAAACAATAGATTAAAAACAATAAAAAAATAAAGAATGATTTAATTTAAAAGTTTACACAAATACAATTAAAAATATCCAATTTAAATACAAAAATATTCAGGCACTACAGTGTTTAATCATTGTTCAATATGGATTGGCTCTGCGTGCTACTTTGGAAAACACATGCAGTTTTCAGCAGGAAAGTTCTGATCCAGGACAGGACGTGGAACAAAGACATGAGACGACGACATACTGTGGCAGACATGTGCAGCGCTGTGTTCACACAACACACTTCAGAGTAAACAATACCACAGCACACAACACAACATGACATACAATTATTTGTTGCACTGGTGAAGCATTAGCACGGTGTGTATAGGACGCAGTGTTGTTGTTGACCGAGCAGCGCTTTTGTGTTAGCGTTAGCCGCATGCTAACACCACAACACAAAGCACACAGCCGCAGTAAGCCCCAGTGTGGACGGCCTCACCTGAAGGACCAGAAGAATAATCCTCAGTGAAAGTCTTTAAGAGAAAATCAGAGGTGACCAGGGCACAGAGCTGACTCTTTGTGCTGATGGACCAGGACGATGCAGCAGCACACGTCCGATCGCTCCAAACACAACAGCACCGGCCTGATGTGTCGAAGCCCGCGTTTCCTCTGCGCGATGACCCGTGTCTGAGGATCCGTAACTGTGACCCAGAGTTAATCTAACCTTAACTTCTGACACAAAAACAATCGTGCAAAAGCGAGAGTGCGCGGCCTTCAGGACGCTGATGTGGTTTGTTTATGAAAACACAGGAGGAAGTGTGAAGTGTGCAAAACAAATGTGTAGCAGCCAATCAGCGAGCACCTCTGACGTCAGGAATGTGGGTCAACCAATCACGCGGCTCCGCACATCGGCCTTTTATGGTAATCACTTTGACTAGCTGCTACAATTTTCATATTTCTGTTAGAAAACCACGGATTTAACATTGGTGTCATTTGGACGCTTTGCAACACCGCGCAGTCGGAGAACACCAGAGCTCATGTGTTCTCAGAGGAACATAGAGCCTGTTTTTTAAAGACATTTTCCTGAAAAGTGGAAAGCTATTTTTAGCTGCATTCATGATTTGCTGCTCACCGACCACATAGGCAGATACTTGAAGCTGTTTCTTCAAAACGACTTCTTTCACTATTGATCAATCTAGTTTGTGGAACATGGTTCATCAACTCTTTTCAACTGGCCTCTGGGTCAGACAAAGAGGTCTTTGCTGCTACAGTAGAGCAGTAGATGATTATCTCACAACACTGTAGCTGGACTTTAACCTTGACCTGGAAAACTAGTCTACAACATATGCCTGTACACGGCTTTCAAAGAACTAGGATTCACACACCCTGGCCTGTATGTATTATACGATTACTGACATACTATAAAGCAGAGCTGTAATCAATTCTGATACCAGACAGTTCTTTGCTGATGCCAGAGGGTCTAAGGACAGTGATGACCATTGATGACATTTAAGGACATTTATTGAAGCTCAAGTGAGCCCCTGGAGAACATATCATAGAGATGACACATTGTTTACAAAGTATTTTATATAGAAAACCCAGTTTTATTTGAATAAGTCATTATTGAATTATCTGAGTCATAAAACCTCTTCTTCAATATGATTCTCAGTCTAAGTAACATTCAATAAAGGATTAATAGATTATTAACATATATTATTTAATAATAAATTATTTGCAAATAATCAATAGACAGTCCTAAACTGTTCCAAGGAAGATTTTCTTAAAACTGCTAAACATCTTGAAACTTATCAGCAATTATAACAAACAGACTTCTATGTCATTGAACATGCATGTACCGTATGAGGAGAAAATGCAGCAGTAGTCCAAACAAGTCCCGTTCACTCTTCCTTATCAGGGGAGTTTACAGTCACGTGTAGAGCTGGTTCAACAGTCTCAATACAGATTTGTTACCAGGGAAAATACCTTGAAAGAATGTGGGTGGAGATCACAGTATAATACATACAGGTCATCAGTCAGTAAATACAATCACTTAATCAGGCAGTGAAGTGGTTTTAATTAATATAATGCAGCCAGGGCCTCCAGCATCAAGACCGACCCGCACCCTTCTGGGGGTGGTCTTTGTAGAAGTAGTTTGACAGAAGAGAAGGATAGTCCGTCATCACTCCAGTGGCTCCGAGCTCCAGAGCAGCTGTAATGTCCTCATCTGTGTTGCAGACAAATAAATGCACCTAAACACACACACACACACACACACACACACACACACACACACACACACACACACATACATGTTAATACATACTTGGGGAATATGTATACATAATAAATATGTATATTATGTATAAAATAAATGTATTTTTAAATGAACGCAAATCTACACACCTTTACATTGTATGCCACAGGCTGGGACCCCATGACCCCCACTGATAATATACTAATAATTGGAAGCTTGCTGAATTTAATGATAATAAAAAAGAACAACAAAAAATAGACTAAAGTAACACCATGCGTTTGTTTTTTTTAAACTTTGAATGTTTTCATGGCATTAATATATATGCATTATGCATATTTCAAGAGATATCTCCATGGGACCATGCAGGCAGTTTTCCACCTCCAAAAAGTTACATACTGTTGTGGAAATGTTTACTATACTCACTACTGCCTAAAACATGTAAACTTGTAGTGTCTCCCTCTGCTGGTCACAGAGAAGAAGACTGTTTTCTTAAAGGAGAGCTATCATGCATTATTTTCTGCCAATAACAATATATGAGATTATGATATATATGTAATCTAAGTATGCGTTACAATAGTATGTGTAAACATACCTGGATCCCTCTATCTGCTAGATGTTTGAACAGACTTTTCCTCATGGTCACTCTGCCAAGACAGAATCAGAGTGGAAACCAATTCATAGCCAATGCTAAAAATGAAAACAAAAAAACTTACATTTCCAACAGACAGACAACAAGTCTGTTCCTCAAGATGCGTTGATCAGGAATAAATGTCCTAAAATAAATAAGACAATTAATTAATTAATCATCGGTGTGTGATATAAGAAATGCTATTGTGGAAAGCGTTTTTACGTAAAAAAAAAAAAAGGTCAGAGTTTTTTTACAAGGTTTCTAGGACGATTTCCCCAAATTTTAGGAAAGAACCGCCCTCTTCAGAGCGAACGCCTTCTAAAGACGAGTGTGAGAGAAACGACGGCCTTACGTCACATATCATCAGAATGATTGGGCCAGTAGTCCGGGATGTCAATGCCAAATACATCAGAGGCCAAAAAAACGAATTTTCAACCAGCCGAGGGCCGGATTGGTTCAATGTTTATTAAAACATATTAAATGATTGCATATAACCTATTGAACCAACCCCAACACAGTGTACCGTATTTCGGTTCATGATTGGATTAATTATCCAATATTTTGTATGGCTCTGTCTGTAATTTCAAGTGAAAACTTGAAAAACCAACTTCCTTCAATGAGAAAGCACACGTCCTGAACATGAAATGAATAATCCAATATTTTCTTATGGTTCTATGAGGGCTGGTTCTAATACTAATCAAATGTCATCTTGGAGGCCAAGATAGTTCCTTCACAGGCCGGATCTGGCCCGCGGGCCTTGACACCCATGGTCTTCTAGATGATCCACCCAGAAAAAGAAAATCCTCCTATATACCTTTAGGATAAGATAAGATAAGATACTCCTGGTTTGGAAAATGTGTTAAATTCAAGATTGATGCCATTACAGCCAGACAACGACACCTACACAAGCCATTTGGTTTCCCTCCACACTGGTATCTATGAAAATAATCTTTTTGGTGCTACAAGTTTTGATGATTATTCATTTTACTCTACATATGAGCAACATTTTTGTTATTAAAAAAATGGAACCAAAACCAGTTACATTTCTTATTCTGCTCAATGACTGGATAATCTGCTCTTTACAAATATTGTATTTTAGAACAACTTTAAATGTTAGTTGAGAAAAGGTCAAGATGCAAATGTCGATGTACTTCTAGCCCTACTTGAGTGTTTCTCACTTAGAGTAATGACAGTGAATCTTTGGACGTAAACAGGAGTGAGAAAGGGATAACGGCACCTGTTCATGACGCGCGGTAAGTAGAACTGCAGTAAACTCTCATGAATCGGCACAAAGGGCAGAAGACCGCTGTAAAAGAGCAGCAGCAGCACCACTCCTCTCTTCATCGAGAAACTAAACGGCAACGTGTTATTCTGCAACAACAACAAAACACAAAAAATCAGGGTACGTTGAGTTGAGTCCGATCAGACAGCATACATACCGTCTCCAGACACTTTTTAATGATGCTGGAGCTCAGAGACGCCCACACAGTAATGCTCTCACGGTCATAAAGCTTCACCAGATCCGACACCTGAGACAGACACACACATGTTATCCTGTGTCGCTGTCATTTGGTGTGAGGGATGCACCTTTTGAATGAGCTGCTGGTTTTCTTCTTTGATTTCGATGCTGATGGGCATTCTGGGAAACTTTCGAAACAGATCCTCCAGCAGCGCAAACTGTCGGTCCGTGCCGCTGCTGTAATGACCTGCAGGAAATCCTCATTATCAAGCGTATAAAGCCACAACCTTTTTTGGCTACACTAATGTATCAGTTTTAAGCTAATCTTTTACGTCTGTGCATATTTCCCCCAATATTTATAGTTTATCCCATGAAGGTAGTTTCAAATTATTATTATTATTAGCCCCGAGCCCCAACTACCGCGGTGAAGTTAGTTTGAAGTTGGATATCCGACAGACATTCAACGGTCATTCCCTCTCGGTACACCTCTCCTTCTCTCTGGGTTCAGAGCGACTCGAAAGCCGCTCCAACATTTTAGTGTACCCCTACTACACACAGTACGGTAAACACGCGGAGACATGTACGCTGGTCTAATATTTACATATAAAAAATCATTAAAAATACTTACAACATTTTAATGATAAAAGAAGAGGTGTACCCCCTGCAGCTAGTGGAGGACTATGATCCTGACCTGATTTGGAGTCAATAGGTCACATGACCTGGAAGCTATTGAGCTAAAATGCTAATATTTGCCTTTAAAAATTCATTAAAAATTCTTTAAAAAACTTAAATGACAAAAAAGAGGTGTACCCCCTGCAGCTAGTGGAGGACTATGATCCTGACCTGATTTGGATTCAATAGGTCACATGACCTGGAAGCTATTGAGCTAAAATGCTAATATTTGCCTTTAAAAATTCATTAAAA